>JBAMJR010000243.1:2837500-3107500 GCA_038501785.1 Myoxocephalus aenaeus | reverse complement strand
AGACATGTTGGTTTAAAATGAGCTTTATTTGTAAAGAAAAAACTAAATAAATTCAGTAATAAAGGTCGACACCAATATTGCTATGTTATAAAAGTAGCGACGTAGAGAGATCTGAAATGAATGTACGTCACTGTGGTTGTGTTCACCGCTTTAACCGAACCCGTCTCTGATGTTTAGCTACAAACTGCAACAAATGGTTAACCTGGAGATAAGAGCCGGTCGCATGATTAACTGCAGAAGAAAAGGTCACCGGGTGGCCCAGTGTTGCCATATCAAACAGTGGTGTCCTGTAAACACTCACCGCTCCACCTGCTCTCCTTCAGACTGTTCCATCTCACGTGTGTGCTTCTCTATGTAACTGTAGTGTTTTTAATCAACCCCAATGTGTGGACTCTTGCAGATTTTATTTTGTATTTCCGGCACAGAGGAGGCCAGACGGACGCAGGAAGGATGAACCGCTCTGTGTGACCTACTTGAAAAACTTTGGTGATAAGTCTCACTTTCCTCTGCTGGTAGGTGGTTCAAACGGGCCGCGGCTCAATTCAATTCATTTTGTGTAGCCCAAAACGAATTTGCCTCGGATGGCTTTACAATCTGCAATGTACAACACAAGACGTCCTCTGTCCCGGGACCCTCGCATTGGATAAGGAAAGATTTCCCCCAAAAAGGAGAACCCTCCTGGTGGAGCAGAAGAAAAGGATCCTCTGTCAGGAGGGACTGAAGGCGATAGATGTGTACAGAAAGAGTTGCAACACATTCAATGCTTATGATATGTGAGACGAAAGCAGAGCAATGCTGGAAAAATGACCACTAATAATAACTATACAAATATTAAAGGGATCGCTAATAGGAATAGTATTGTGGCTAGTAATAATAATAGGGTGTCGGGCAAAACCATTGCAAGAATCAAGACCAGATAAAACCACGATCTATAGAAACCTGTGAGGAGAGAAAGCACAAAGACTAGAGTTATTAATATGAATTAATGAGACATGAATTCATCCAGAAGGAGAGAGAAGGAGGAGAGAGGAGCTCAGTGTATCCTAAGATGTCCCCAGCAGTCTAGGCCTATAGCAGCATATCTAGGGGCTGACCAGACCTGAACCAGTCCCAACTATAGGACCTGAACCAGTCCTAACTATAGACCTGAACCCAGTCCCAACTATAGACCTGAACCGTCCCAACTATAGACCTGATCCAGTCCTAACTATAGACCTGAACCAGTCCTAACTATAGACCTGAACCAGTCCCAACTATAGACCTGAACCAGTCCTAACTATAGACCTGATCCAGTCCCAACTATAGACCTGAACCAGTCCCAACTATAGACCTGAACCAGTCCCAACTATAGACCTGAACCAGTCCTAACTATAGACCTGAACCAGTCCTAACTATAGACCTGAACCAGTCCCAACTATAGACCTGAACCAGTCCTAACTATAGACCTGAACCAGTCCCAACTATAGACCTGAACCAGTCCCAACTATAGACCTGATCCAGTCCTAACTATAGACCTGAGCCAGTCCTAACTATAGACCTGAACCAGTCCCAACTATAGACCTGAACCAGTCCCAACTATAGACCTGATCCAGTCCCAACTATAGACCTGAACCAGTCCCAACTATAGACCTGAACCAGTCCCAACTATAGACCTGAACCAGTCCCAACTATAGACCTGAACCAGTCCCAACTATAGACCTGAACCAGTCCCAACTATAGACCTGAACCAGTCCCAACTATAAACCTGAACCAGTCCTAACTATAGACCTGAACCAGTCCTAACTATAGACCTGAACCAGTCCTAACTATAGACCTGAACCAGTCCCTAACTATAGACCTGAGCCAGTCCTAACTATAGACCTGAGCCAGCCCTAACTATAGACCTGAGCCAGCCCTAACTATAGACCTGAACCAGCCCTAACTATAGACCTGAGCCAGCCCTAACTATAGACCTGATCCAGTCCTAACTATAGACCTGAACCAGTCCTAACTATAGACCTGATCCAGCCCTAACTATAGACCTGATCCAGCCCTAACTATAGACCTGATCCAGCCCTAACTATAGACCTGAACCAGTCCCAACTATAGACCTGAACCAGTCCCAAATATAGACCTGATCCAGTCCCAAATATAGACCTGAACCAGTCCTAACTATAGTCCTGAACCAGTCCTAACTATAGACCTGAGCCAGTCCTAACTATAGACCTGAGCCAGTCCTAACTATAGACCTGAGCCAGTCCTAACTATAGACCTGAGCCAGTCCTAACTATAGACCTGAGCCAGTCCTAACTATAGACCTGAGCCAGTCCTAACTATAGACCTGAACCAGTCCTAACTATAGACCTGATCCAGTCCTAACTATAAACCTGAACCAGTCCTAACTATAGACCTGAGCCAGTCCTAACTATAGACCTGATCCAGCCCTAACTATAGACCTGAGCCAGTCCTAACTATAGACCTGATCCAGCCCTAACTATAGACCTGATCCAGCCCTAACTATAGACCTGACCCAGCCCTAACTATAGACCTGACCCAGTCCTAACTATAGACCTGACCCAGTCCTAACTATAGACCTGACCCAGTCCTAACTATAGACCTGACCCAGTCCTAACTATAGACCTGACCCAGTCCTAACTATAGACCTGACCCAGTCCTAACTATAGACCTGACCCAGTCCTAACTATAGACCTGACCCAGTCCTAACTATAGACCTGAACCAGCCCTAACTATAGACCTGAACCAGCCCTAACTATAGACCTGATCCAGCCCTAACTATAGACCTGATCCAGTCCTAACTATAGACCTGATCCAGTCCTACCTATAGACCTGAACCAGTCCTACCTATAGACCTGAACCAGTCCTACCTATAGACCTGAACCAGTCCTAACTATAGACCTGAACCAGTCCCAACTATAGACCTGATCCAGTCCCAACTATAGACCTGAGCCAGTCCCAACTATAGACCTGAACCAGTCCCAACTATAGACCTGAACCAGTCCCAACTATAGACCTGAACCAGTCCCAACTATAGACCTGAACCAGCCCTAACTATAGACCTGAGCCAGCCCTAACTATAGACCTGAGCCAGCCCTAACTATAGGCCTGATCCAGCCCTAACTATAGACCTGAGCCAGCCCTAACTATAGACCTGATCCAGCCCTAACTATAGACCTGATCCAGTCCTAACTATAGACCTGAACCAGTCCTAACTATAGACCTGAACCAGTCCTAACTATAGACCTGATCCAGCCCTAACTATAGACCTGATCCAGCCCTAACTATAGACCTGATCCAGCCCTAACTATAGACCTGATCCAGCCCTAACTATAGACCTGATCCAGCCCTAACTATAGACCTGATCCAGCCCTAACTATAGACCTGATCCAGCCCTAACTATAGACCTGATCCAGCCCTAACTATAGACCTGATCCAGCCCTAACTATAGACCTGATCCAGCCCTAACTATAGACCTGATCCAGTCCTAACTATAGACCTGACCCAGTCCTAACTATATACCTGACCCAGTCCTAACTATAGACCTGACCCAGTCCTAACTATAGACCTGACCCAGCCCTAACTATAGACCTGAACCAGTCCTAACTATAGACCTGAACCAGCCCTAACTATAGACCTGACCCAGCCCTAACTATAGACCTGACCCAGCCCTAACTATAGACCTGATCCAGCCCTAACTATAGACCTGATCCAGTCCTAACTATAGACCTGAACCAGTCCTACCTATAGACCTGATCCAGTCCTAACTATAGACCTGATCCAGTCCTAACTATAGACCTGATCCAGTCCTAACTATAGACCTGATCCAGTCCTAACTATAGACCTGATCCAGTCCTAACTATAGACCTGATCCAGTCCCAACTATAGCCCTGATCCAGTCCCAACTATAGACCTGAACCAGTCCCAACTATAGACCTGAACCAGTCCCAACTATAGACCTGAACCAGTCCCAACTATAGACCTGAACCAGTCCCAACTATAGACCTGATCCAGTCCTAACTATAGACCTGATCCAGTCCTAACTATAGACCTGAACCAGTCCTAACTATAGACCTGAACCAGTCCTAACTATAGACCTGAACCAGTCCTAACTATAGACCTGAACCAGCCCTAACTATAGACCTGAACCAGCCCTAACTATAGACCTGATCCAGCCCTAACTATAGACCTGATCCAGTCCTAACTATAGACCTGATCCAGCCCTAACTATAGACCTGAACCAGTCCTAACTATAAACCTGATCCAGCCCTAACTATAGACCTGATCCAGCCCTAACTATAGACCTGATCCAGCCCTAACTATAGACCTGAACCAGTCCTAACTATAAACCTGATCCAGCCCTAACTATAGACCTGATCCAGCCCTAACTATAGACCTGATCCAGCCCTAACTATAGACCTGATCCAGCCCTAACTATAGACCTGATCCAGCCCTAACTATAGACCTGACCCAGCCCTAACTATAGACCTGAACCAGTCCTAACTATAGACCTGACTTTGCTTGAGGAGTCATTCATTTTATTTAGTAAATTGTATCATAACTTAATGTGTGCCATTGGTCGGGTGATCCTGCAACAGAAGATGACTCTCAGAGGTCGTCTCGTGGATTTCGTTTGGGGGTTTGAACGTTTCATGGTTTCATAATAATAATGACGTGGCCGTGTCTCCTGAAGCTGTGCGGGGCCTTCGTTGTGGCCCTCGGGGAGTTCCAGGTGATCCACTCCAAGTTCGCCTCCCTGGTCACCACCTTCTGGCCCATCTTCCCCGCCAACACCTTGGTGGTCACCGGCACCATCGTGACCTGCGTGTGCTACCTGGGAGTGTTCGGCGGCATGAAGGAGAACCGCTGCATGCTCATCAATGTGAGTACCAGTGTATGGTGGTGAACGTGTGTTTCATTATTCCAGAAACATAAGTCTGTTTGCACATGCATGGCAAACTCAAGCACAGATCATACAAATCATACCGGATACCGGAACCTGTGCCGATGCCTCATACCAATCAAATAAAAAATAATCTAAACAATATATGAACAAATGTATACTGTAAACTACTAAACCCATGTCACTGTTGTATGGCCTGGCTCAGGTTAAACCAAGCACCTGACCAATGAGTTACACATTGGGTATCGACCAGGAACCTCAGGTTCTGAAAAGAAGCCGATGAGGAAGTGTCTTAAAACCTGCATTCTCTCTACTGGCCAGCAGGGGGCGACGCTCGTTGCAAAAGGAAGTCAGATTATATAGAAGTCTATATAAATGACTCCTCTGGTTGTATAGAAGTCTATATAAATGACTCCTCTGGTTGTATAGAAGTCTATATAAATGACTCTACTTCTCTTGATGTATTCCCTCAGTAAACATTGTAAACATGAGTTTATGTCTCAATCTCTAGTTTCAAGTCTTCTTCAATACAGCATGATGTTCATTTAGTAAATGATGGTCATTTAGAGTCAAACAGACCATAAAGCAGGGGACGCTTTAGGGGCGGGGCTAAAGGTGATTGACAGGTCGCTACCACAGCGTTCTCTATGTCCAGTCTGTCGTAGCAGGTGACCTGTGTTGTTGTCGTTCCTCTGTAGCGTGGATATAATGTGATACATGATATGATAAGGTGATAGAGGATTGGCCCGTAGACTCGATCCAGCATGTGTGTCTGTCCCAACTCTGATACAAACTCACTCGTGTTTGAACTGCAGTTCTTCGTCCTGCTGTTCATCCTGATGCTGGTGGAGTTGGCCATGGCCTGCGTGTTCCTGGTCTACAGCAGAGAGGTAGGACGCTGTAGCTGTGATGTCGTTGGTACGACACCCCTGAGAACGCTTTCACCTCAAACAGCTTGGTAGTCAGAATTGTGCAAAAAAAAAAATGTAATTCTCCAAATGAACATGGAGTGGAAGAAAGAAAACCGCCGGCTTAGTACCTGTACCGTGTCTTGCCTTGTCTGTCGCAGATAGACACGTACTTTGAGGAAGACCTGATGCGAAGCCTGGAGATCTACAGACAGTCCGGTCCAGAAAGCAACAGCACCATTAGAGAGGACTTGGACGCTGTCCAGCACCTGGTGAAGATCTGCCCCTCTGTAATGAGTCATTCACTCAAATGCATGTTCATTCCACTGAAGTAGGGTCTTTTTTATTTGTTTTTGCACAGTTTAGGTGCTGTGGAGTTAATGGCGTGGCAGACTGGAGGGGGGACGTCCCGATCTCCTGCTGCAGGGAGGACCCCTGTAACATCCTGATCCACACAGACTGGCAAGAGGTTACTTCTACTGTATTATCACGGCATGAACAGCGGCTTTACGTGACGAGAATGAATACTGTGCAGTCAAAGTGTCCGTGACGTATTTCCTCATTATTCTGTTCTCTGCAGGACTCTTTTTTATTACTCTGTTTTATTTCTTGCTGTAACTCTAAACGCTGTAAACGTGCACGTGTGCTCTGCATGAAGACAGGATGACCGTAGATGCTTTTGTCTTCCAGGGTTGTCTCGTGAAACTGAGGGAATGGTTTTCCAGAAACTATCGTAGCACGGGCGCAGGCGTCGCCACGGTGTTCATCCTGCAGGTATCTGGTTTAGAAGATGTGAAGACTCAACCTCTTGGCTGCAGGCCACGAGCTCTGTACAGCTGAATGCCTTTTTGTGTATAGAGAACTATTCATTTACAGCTAATGACGGCGTCCTCTGAGCCATCCATCACTGTTGCTACGGCGAACATGTTAGCGAACAGTTAGCATTAGCATTCATTAGCAGTCATGTTTCGATCTACCTTGCTAATCCAATATTCACCCTCTATTCCGCTCTGTTTGGTGCGGGGGACGTGTTAGGGCCATTGTAGGTAAAAATAATAATAATTAAACTGCCTGGAGGGGGGGGGGTCATGTTCGGTGAAAAAAAACTTCAAGTTCTACATTCATGAGAAAAAAAACTTGGATATTCTCTTAGATTGTAAAGTAAAAAAAACCTTCAAATAAATTCTGACATGGTAAATGTATTCAACGGCCCAGATCAAGCTGACGGGGAGAACTAGCGATGGACTGGGTAATAATGAATAATACTAATAATTAAAAAGAAAAGAGAGCTAAATTGTAAGGGGATGTCTTTATTCTTTTTGGGTTGCTAGGTTTTCTTTATTTATAATTCCGGACTATTGGTTCCATTGTTCCAGGCGAGCTGTATGACTGCACACAGACGCAAAACCAAGCATTTCAGTGTCGAAAAATGTCAGATTTTTTTCTCTCAAGTTTATTGACTCAGGAATACTGTCCACTTCGCCAGGCTTCGTACCTATTATACACTGTATGTTTACCGACAATGGCCCTAATGGGCTGTTTTGATCTCTGCCAACTACTGAGGGAAATATGTAAATGGTGAATGGACTGTACTTCTATCGACCGCTCATGTCATCATTCACACACTGATGCTACGGCTCCACCTGCCCATCAGGACTAACTGACATTCATACAGCGTAGGCACATCTACGGGAGCTATTTTGGGGTTCAGTGTCTTGCCCAAGGACACATGGACAGAGGCTAGTGGAGCCAGGGATTGAACCGCCGATCCTCTTATTGAAGGTTGCCCCTATCGGTCTCTTTAGCTGCTAAATGCTCCACTATGTACGTCAGCTAGCTTCTAACTGAGAGTTAGAAGCCAAAGCGCTGAGAGATGCTCAGGCTCGGTAGAGCTGAGGCTGAGTCATTTCACCTCTTGTGAATACAATAATATTGATAAGAGCAGCTCTAAGATGTCATTTTTGCACAATGGCTTATGTTCTGTAAATCGCAGCTGGCATTAGTTGGTTTTGCAATGTCCGTTATATCCTTTGTTAGTTTGTCTAATCAGCGTTTATGTGTTTTGTGTCTTCTCTTGTGGTTCATAGATGTTTCACTGTATTTTTTTCTCTTTTTTCCAGTTCATCTGTTTGTCCGTCACCGTCCCTCTCTTTTGCTACTTCAGTCGACACGAACTGGGTTACCAGTGAACGAGGGCCAAAGAAACTGACTTTCTGTACGTCAACAGGTTGCTTCATCTGTTTCAAGTACCCAATGATAAAAAGTGAGCCAACAGGAGAAAAAGCGGTGGGTCTTTGACGAGGAGCAAACAGACACTTCTTTAGATAGGCCCTGTCTTAATCCACAAAGACCCCAAGAGATCTGTTCCCCACTGAGGACTGGACTGGATGAGCTGCTTTGGACGCCTGCTCTTCCCAGTTGACTTAGACAAACTAGAGCTCAACAAATCCGACATGGATAATGAACACCCCAAAAAAAAACTATCTTATAGGATTTATTTGCCAGTAATTATTATTTAACCTCATTCACTTTTGGGTTTTCAATATTTTCTTCCCTTTTTTATTGTATGTTGTGCTTTCACTTGTTTTGAGCAACTGGGGAAAAAAATAGGCTGTTAAACTTGTAAATATTCTGCTAATAAACCAACACGAATGCTGATTAAAAACCAGCTTTTTTCCATTTGTCCAATGTTTTTTTGCTGTGTTCAGTCTTTGTTAGTGGCTAAGCCTTCTCTACTGGCCTGAACAGAATTACAAAGTTTAAATTATTATTATTATAATTTTTTTATTAAAAGTTATAGCTATTTTATAATTTAATTGTTTTTCACAAATACACTACACGTATTCTAATTATTTTTCCCTATTAGCTTATTTTCTCATTGCACAGCTCCTGTGTTCCTCTGTTGGCTCAGCCTTCAGCCTGCTGTTTAAGAATCTGGTTAATCTCATCCAATCACATTTCACCTCTGTTTCTCTATGGATCGAGTGCTGGTTAAATGATATGGAGAGGCCTGATACCATTATGAAACGTGTGGTTGGCCATTAACGTGCGCTGTGATTGGTCAGTGTGTCACACACTCAGAGGGAGTACATGGCCACCTGTTACTGGAACTGAAGCGCACATAAACTGTACAACCTCGTCACTGAACTTTTTTTTAAGGAGAGAGGATGGACTTTGTCTTTAATGAACAGCATCTGATAGGTTTCCAGCTTTTTGTGTTTTTTCATCTGCGGTGGCGTTGTGTTGATGTGTCTATGGTGCTGTTTACGGGGTTGGGCTGTCAGGTGGGTCAGTCAGGACGCACGACATCGGCGAGGCGAGGTTGGAGGTGTCTGCTGGTGGTTGACGTGGCTCCACGCGCCCCGTGTGAATGCCGTGTGAAGTGCGCCGCGATCTACTGTTAAACTAAACTGCGTCTGTGCATTGATTTTGCATGTAATCTGGTCGCGCGTCAAATTCGCGCCGCGTTCGGAGTGAACGCAACATTAGACGTAGCGGTTTGTTTACATTAGCAACGTGCTAACCATCCACACCAGCCGGGTCTGTTTTCTATTTTCTGAACATGTATATTGTGTAAATATTTTTGTTTTAATCAATAATACATATTTTATTTGAATTTTTTTTTTTGTGATGGTTCATTTTTCATTTGCACACACCCCATGAAGCTTTATCTGCAGTATGAAGTCATTTCTCAGTTCCATTTCAGAATCAGAATCAGCTTTAATGGCCATGTAAATTTGCACATACATGGAATTTGACTCCGGTTTCACTTGCTCTTCGTACTTTTTTTTTTTCCACACACAATATACAAGATAAATATAAAAAGGACATTAAAGACAGTAGTAAAACAACAAAAAAGTGCAGATAGTGCAGATGAAGAGTCTGTTTAACTGTTCATCAGAGTGACGGCCAGTGGGAAGAAGCTGTTTCTGTGTCTGGTGGTTTTGGCGTACAGTGCTCTGTAGCGCCTTCCAGAGGGGAGGAGTTGGAACAGCTTGTGTCCAGGGTGAGAGGGGTCTGTGGAGATCTTTACAGCACGCTTCCTGACTCTGGAGGTGTGCAAGTCCAGGATGGAGGGCAGGCTGGAACCAATGGTTCTCTCTGCAGAGCTGACGATCCGCTGGAGTCTGACTCTGTCCTGTTTGGTGATCCAAACCTCACAGTGAAAGGTGCGACAGACCACATTTCTACTCAAAAAACGATAATAAAGAATTTGGTTTTAGACATTTCTTTACATGTTTCTACCATTTTATTTATATATTTCACTGCTTTTGTGAACCCAAGACCTTTGGTAAACCATTTTAACACGATCAGGCAAGAGTTAGGGGCATCGGCGTGTCATATGACGCTGTGCCAAAAAATGTACTCGTCACACGAAATCCTTCTCTGTGATTTGTTGAATCATATGTCCGTTAACATTTGGTTAAATCAACGAATCAATGAACACTCAAACGCCCAAACAACAAGCATGTAACTACACACCTGAGCTCTGAAAACACACTGGTGTTTTCACTCATAAACAAGAGATATTATGGCAAAGGACGCACTTCACTACGGAGGAAGCTGTGGTGCCGATTTTGCCGATGAGGACGACCCTGAAGGCTTTGACTCCTGCGACCAAAAGTAAGATGCAGACAGAAGGGATCCATTTGAAGATGGGTACGTGTATTTAGATACTACGCTTTGTAATAGCATATTTACGCTAGCAGAGTGAGCACATTTAGCTGGTCCCTTGCTGGATTCTGGCGTAATGCAGGTACGCACGTAGGTTGTTTACATTAGCCGTTAGCACAGTTAGCTCAGGCCCTGAGCATAGTCCCTGCTGGAGCTCTGTTATGGGCTTTGGTGTCGTAACTTTCTTTCAGTGAACTTAGTAGTGACCAATAGTCATTTATTTGACAGAGGATTCACAGCAGGATCTGCAGCAGTGGACAACATGCAGCTTCGCTCCAGCCACCAGCACCTACGTCGTCGTGAAAGACTGACGACGACCCGGACACTGTTTACCAGGTAGGTCACTGCTCAGCTGCACAGGTACACCCGTTGAACTGTTCAAACTGTGTGTAGTTAGTATTGACTAAGAGTCATTTATTTTACAGAGAGGATTCACCACAACCAGCCCCTCTATTCAATTCAGTTTATTTTATATAGCCCAACATCACAAATACAAGTTTGCCTCAGAGGGCTTTACAATCTGTACACATAACATCCCTGTCCCGGGACCTCACATCGGATCAGGAAAAACTCCCCTAAAAAGATAGTAAAAACCCTTTCACAGGGAAAAAAGGGAAGAACCCTTCAGGAGAGCAACAGAGGAGGATCCCTCTCCCCGGATGGACAGAAGCAATAGATGTCATGTGACCAGAATGAACAGGGTAGTTACAGCACATTACATGAATATGACAGAAATTATTCATATAATGAGTAGTAGGCATGGTCCATGATCCTGATAATCCATGAAGCAGAAGGAGGTAGAGAGGATGGGCATCAGCAGGGCCATGGCAGCAGGCAGGACCGGTTCCATCAGCAGGGCCATGGCAGCAGGCAGGACCGGTTCCAGGCCGGTTCCATCAGCAGGGCCATGGCAGCAGGCAGGACCGGTTCCAGGCCGCCATGAATCCATGGAATATGGAATAGCACAGCCATCCCCACCAGCCCGGCTCTGTTTTCTATTTCTTTCATTTATAATACATTTTTCATTTGCACACACCCCATGAAGCTTTATCTGCAGTATGAAGTCATTTCTCAGTCCCATTTTTATCCTTTTGGTGAAAGACCATAATTCTACTAAAAAAACGACAATAATTTTTTTTATTGTCGTCAAATTGTAAAGTTATATTTGAAAACGAAATATGAAGAATTTCCAAAAATCGAGATTCCATGTTTCAGCTTTAGTCATATTTTCTCTTTACATGTTTGCCTTATGACAATTTTGCCTCATTATATAGATAGCTGACATTGTTCTGCAATTTATGATGTAAAACATGGGTATGTATCTTGTACGAAAGTGCCTTAAAAGGTGAATTTAAGAAATTATGTCAAATCGAGAAAATCGCCTGAAAATGACCTCAGTGTTCCAAGAGTTAATGACTGACTCGTTTTAATTTGTAATACGTGGGATGTTAGCTAATGAAAAAACATCGCTAACTAGCTAAAGTTAGTTGATATGTACAACATGTGCAGCTAGCTGACTAGACAAACAGGTCTGCAATGTTGGACTTATTGGATTTGACAGTCAGTATATCGGTAATAGTGTGCCATGACATCAACTGCACTCATAGAATATGTCCATACACTGATAACAGGCAGATTAGATAAGATGACAGCAGATGTAATTTACCTGCAAGTTGGTCTGAGGTAAAATGGCCGAAAGGAATCCGGTGTCACTTCCGTTTCTGAACGATTCCATTTCCCGAAATGAATATGTAAACCAATCTCATAAATTTAACTAATTGATCATGCAGCGAGCCGTATTCAAACCATATTCATATGTTTTAACTGATTCAATTGAATTGTTTTACAAATTAACAGATTCATGCTGATTCTAAGGAATTTTAATACATATATTTAAAAAAATATGAGTTTAAATAAAATGTATTGTAGCGACCCTGTACAGGCGTCTGTTAGTGGGGAGGGGTCGGTCAGGGGGCCTCTCACTCTCTCCGGCCAATCACAGGGAAGCAGCGTGCTCTTGGTAGGGTTGCGGCCTGTGATTGGTGGAGTAGGGGGGTAGGCGGGTGGTTAAGGAGGAAGTGACGTGTGTTGTGGTATGTTATGCTAGTGTGGGGGATGCTACGTGTGCAACTGTTAGCGAAGAGCCTGTTGACAATCCTGTGACCACTGTTGCAATAAAAACCGGAAAGTTAACGCAACCCAACGTCTGCGTGTCGTATCTGCGGACGTTACACTGGTGTCAGAAGTGATTTACCGGACGTGAGTACGCCGTTGTGGAGCTAACCGAGCGGAGCTAACCGAGCGGAGCTAGCGGTTAGCTTACCAGCGATAATGGCCCGCGCCTGGAGAACGAAGATGAAGGAGGAGGAGAGAAGCATGGAGGAGGAAGGAGCTGTCGGATGGACGGACAGCGCGCCCAGGAGCTTCACAACAGCGACCAGAGAGGCGCGGGACCGCTTGAGAGAGGCTACGGTCAGGATGGCTAGAGATGCAGGCATGAGCCCCTCGCCGGCGATTCCCGCCGTTTCTCCGGGGAATCGGCGCGACGACAGCGACGTTCAGCGCACCGTTGCAGCCCCGTCAATAAAGACACCCAGATATTCTGGTAAGTCAGACTGGGACGCTTTCCTAGCCCAATTCGAACTGTTGGCCCATGCAGGGGGGTGGCCCATAGAGACAAAAGCCCTGCAGCTGGCGCTGTGCCTCACAGACGATGCGCTGTCGTGTTTGCTGTTGCTGAGCCCAGAAGAAAGGCGAGACTACCACGCGCTGGTGGGGTCTCTGCAGAGACGTTTTGGACAGTGTGTGCAGCCTGGATTACTGCGGAACGAGTTGAACAATCGCTGCAGGAAACCAGGGGAGCCGCTACGAGCGTTAGCCAACGATGTAGAGAGCCTATCACGGAGAGCGTACAACCATATGCCCCCCGGAGTACAGAGCGAGCTGGCACGAGACTAGTTCATCAGGGCCATCCACCCAGCAGACTTGCGGGTTCAAGTGCAGCTGCAGCACCCAAAGTCCCTCCAGGAGGCCTTAGAGATGGCTGTGGAGAGGGAGAATGTGGGGAGTATAATGGCCGGGGACGGTCGGAGAGAAGGACTACAGATGGTGAGGACTGCAATGGCGAGGCCCGCGGAGGAGGAGAGACCAGCATGGCTGACCGAGTTGACGGAGCTGATCAGGGCTGTGTCGCTGCAACAAACAAACCGGCCACGGCCAGGTCCCAGGCTTTGTTAGCTTAACTTAGCCAGAGAGTGCCCCACGTCAAGCAGGCCGCAGGGAAACGCCTCGGGGCCCGTATAAAGGAGGATATGCGGACCCTGTCGATAACTCCAACCCCAGGCCCACAAGCATCTACAGCGGAGGAGGGAGCCCAGCAGCACAACCGGGGGGGCCAGGGTCCGCGTGCCACAGAATCCGATGTCGACTCGGGTCTGGAGCCTGTCGTGGCGGTGGGGCGTACGGGTAAGGGCGACTCTTGTTATGTTACGGTTATGGTGGAGGGAGTGGCCTGCCTGGCTCTAGTGGACACCGGGTCAACAGTGACATTAGTAAGACCAGATATGGTTCCAGATAAGACTGTACTTGAACCCACCTCGGTGCGTCTGCGCACGGTCACGGGAGAGTTGGCTCCCATGGAGGGCAGAGCGAGGCTGACATTATCAGTGGGGGGGTGACAGTGTGCCACCTGGTGTGGGTAGCAACAGTACAAGACCCGTGCATATTAGGTCTGGACTTTTTGAAGGCAGCGGGCTGCCAGCTGGACCTTCAACAGGGCACAGTGAGCTTCCAAGGAGGGCCGTATGTCAAAATGAGCCCCACCCTTATTCCTTCCCTGGCCCCGTCCGTCCCGTCAGCGAGTGCGGCGGAGGCGGAACCCGAAGATCGGTTCCCCCCCTCTGTTTCCGCAGAATCAGGCGTTCCCTCATCCGCGGCTGACCCCATCGCGCAGGAAGAGGACAAAGAGTTGCTGGGGGCAATGAAAGCAATATGGGACAAGAACCGGGACGGGTTGCACCCCCGTCAGCAGGAGCGTTCCGGGGCATCTTCGCCAGGAACGAAGAAGAGGTGGGACAAACTCACCTAGCGGTGCACATGATAGACACAGGGGACGCAAGGCCTATTAAGTGCCGCCCCCGCCGCCTTCCGCTGGCGCGCCAACATGCTTGTGATGAAGCAGTGGCAGGCATGCTCCATGCCGGCATTATAGAGCCTTCAGACAGTCCATGGGCGGCAGCTGTGGTCATGGTGCCAAAGAAGACGCGGGGCTGGAGACTCTGCGCAGACTACAGGCCGGTGAACGGGGTAACACGGAAGGATTCGTACCCGCTGCCCCGTATCGATGAATCCCTGGACCTGGTCTCAGGGTCCTCGTGGTTTTCCTCACTGGACCTCCGCAGTGGCTACTATCAGGTGCCGCTCGCCCCGGAGTCTCGACCAAAGACGGCGTTCTGCACCGGGCGGGGACTGTGGCAGTTTAAGGTCCTGAGTTTTGGACTGTGCAATGCCCCTGCCACATTCGTCCGGTTAATGGACAAGGTGTTGGAAGGGGTTCCCCGTGAGCAGTGCCTGGTCTACCTGGACGACATTCTGGCACATGGCAACTCGTTCGAGTGCGCGCTTGCATCACTGCGGTTGGTGCTGGGCAGAATCAGGTCAGCGGGCCTGAAACTGCACCCGGAGAAGTGCCACTTTCTTCAGAGGGAGGTGTCCTTCTTGGGTCACAGGGTAGGGGCCGAAGGCGTCGGCACCTTATAGGAGAAAGTGCAGGCAGTCGCCGACTGGCCAACTCCCACCAATCCGAAACAGTTGAAAAGCTTCCTGGGCCTGTCCTCTTACTACCGGAGATTTGTACGAGGGTTCGGGGGGACAGCTGCTCCGCTGTTCCAGTTGCTCCAGAAGGACAGGGAGTTCTCCTGGACGGAGGAGTGCCAGGCAGCGTTCGACAGACTGCGGTGTGCCCTGATTGAGGCTCCGGTGCTGGCTGCCGCCGACCCCAACTTGCCTTTCACATTGGACACGGATGCCAGCGGGGGGGGTGTCGGGGGAGTACTCTCGCAGTCAAGACCAGAAGGGGAACGGGTGGTGGCGTACTTCAGCCGCTCATTCAGCAAGGCTGAGCGCTGCTACTGCGTTACCCGCAGGGAGCTCCTGGCGGTAGTGCTAGCAATCCGACACTTCAAATACTACCTGTGCGGGCGGGCATTCACTGTGAGGACGGACCACGCGGCTCTGCAGTGGCTCATGTCGTTCAAGGAGCCGGAGGGGCAGGTGGCCAGGTGGCTGGAGGAGCTCCAGTCGTTTGAGTTCGTCGTGGAGCATCGGGCTGGGGCACGGCACACCAATGCCGATGCGCTCTCACGTCGCCCTTGTGCCGCCGACGAGTGCCAGTACTGTGAAAGAAGGGAGTCCCGAGAGCAGGAGCTGAGAGAGGAGGAGGGGGACTGCGCGGCGGTAAGACGGCTGGAGGAGGTCACGGAGCGGCAAGCGGTTGACCTGGCCGAATGGAAACGCCAACAGAGTCAGGACACGGACTTACAGGCAGTCATACAGTGGGTGGAGGCCGGGCAGCGGCCGGCGTGGGAAGAGGTTGCAGGCTTCTCTAAATCCCTCAAAGGCCTGTGGGCACAGTTTGAATCGCTACGCCTGAGTCTGGGTGTACTCCAGCGGGCATGGAAAGAGCCTGCAACAGGGGAGGCAAAGTGGCAGATGGTGGTCCCCAAGGGGCTGCGTGTCGCAGTGCTAGAGTCCATGCACGGGGCTGCAGGGTCCGGACACTTCGGCGTGTCCAAAACACTACGTCGCCTACGTCGGGGCTTCTACTGGGGACAGTGCAGGAGGGATGTGGAGGATTTCTGCCGTCGCTGTGATCTCTGCACGGCACGAAAGGGACCCCCAGGGCGCTCGCGTGCAGCGCTACAACAGTCCCTTGTGGGGGCACCGATGGAACGAGTGGCCGTGGATGTGGTGGGGCCGCTGCCTCGCTCGGACGGAGGGAACCGCTACGTTCTCACCGCCATCGACTACTTCACCAAGTGGCCAGAGGCGTACGCGATTCCGGATCAGGAGGCAGAGACAGTTGTGGAGGCGCTGGTGGGAGGAATGTTCAGTCGGTTTGGGATTCCAGAGAACATCCACAGCGATCAGGGCAGGAACTTCGAGTCCCGAGTGTTTGCCAGCATGTGCGAGCGCCTGGGCATGCATAAGACGCGCACCTCCCCTCTGCGTCCTCAGAGTGATGGGTTGGTGGAACGGTTCCACCGCACCATGGGCCAGCAGCTGGCCATCCTTACATCGCAACATCAGCGCGACTGGGACAAACATTTGCCTCTAGTACTCATGGCGTGTCGCTCGGCAGTGCAGGAGTCTTCGGCCTGTACGCCTGCCCTCCTCATGCTGGGGAGGGAGCTCCGCACCCCTGGCGAAATGGCTTTTGGTCGGCCCCCGGAAGCCCCGGATATTCCACCAGGGCCCGAATTCGCCAGGAGACTACAGGATCGCCTCGAATCTGCCCACGAATTCTCGAGAGGTCAGCAGCTGAACGCCGGGGTGAGGCAGAAACGGAATTATGATGTAAGGGAAAGGGGGCAGCACTTTCGAGCTGGAGAGCTGGTGTGGGTGTACAACCCGCAACGGAAGAAGGGGCGGTGCCCAAAGTTGGACAGTCAATGGGCCGGCCCATGCAGAGTTCTGGAGCGGGTGGGAGAGGTCGTGTACCGGGTGCAGCTACCGCCCAAGGGGAGGAGAGTGGTGCTTCATCGGGACCGTCTAGCCCCGTACAGAGGGACGTCGTCTCCACTGGCAAGGGGGCACTCGTCACAGCACGGCAGCAGTGGGCAACCTCCGGAGGCCCTGGAGGGGGGAGCTCCGCCAGAGACTGAGGTGGCAGAACCCGTCGCCGCGTCAACCCCACAACTGGGCCGGCCGCGAAGGCAGAGAAGGGCCCCGGTTGCCCTCAGATACTTTGTAGTGCAGTATAAGTGAGACCGGACTGTTCAGAAAGGGCAAGAATGCGCCCTGGTCTCACTGGAAGTGATGGTAGTCCACCCTGATCTTCCCAAAAAAAAAAAAAAAACATGCTGTTTAGTGTTCTTTGTGGGGTCATCTGTGTAGTTATGTGTTCGGGGATAAGGCGGGTGGTTGGTGTGGTTCCTTGTGGGCAAGGATCTTTGTATGGGGGGGTAGTGTAGCGACCCTGTACAGGCGTCTGTTAGTGGGGAGGGGTCGGTCAGGGGGCCTCTCACTCTCTCCGGCCAATCACAGGGAAGCAGCGTGCTCTTGGTAGGGTTGCGGCCTGTGATTGGTGGAGTAGGGGGGTAGGCGGGTGGTTAAGGAGGAAGTGACGTGTGTTGTGGTATGTTATGCTAGTGTGGGGGATGCTACGTGTGCAACTGTTAGAGAAGAGCCTGTTGACAATCCTGTGACCACTGTTGTAATAAAAACCGGAAAGTTAACGCAACCCAACGTCTGCGTGTCGTATCTGCGGACGTTACAGTATTGATTAAAACACTTAATAATAAACTATGCCTTTAATAATTTCTTTGAGTGACATATACTGTACATGTACAGTATATACATACACTGTATGTACAGTATGTATGTACAACAACGAAGACTACAGACCTACACCAGGTGATGGAAGCAGCAGTGACATCAATCATTATGCACCTGCCAGCACCAGCGCCACTGGTGCAAGAAGGAAATCAGCTGCTACTGCAAGAAGAAGCCGGCAAAAGGTAGTGTGGGAGACATTGCAACAACATAACTCTGCAAAAGACATTCCAATTTAACAAGGTGCTCTTCCCGATGCTGATGTTATGTACCGGACCACGGTGGCTGGACCACAAGCAGACACAAGGCAGTTCGATTCAAAAAAGGTAGTGTTGTTACGAGATGTGCCGACGCTTCGAAGCGTGTGTCGAGTAATGGAGGGGGCGTTTCCTCGAAGCGCGTATCGAGGCTTGCTTCATGTAGGGGAGGAGCCAAAAATGATGACGTCCGAAGCCTCGCTACCCGGCTGTACCACGTGACTGCTTCGGCAAGCGGTTCAGATTTTGCCGGGAGGTTTGACAGCAATATAAACCCCTCAGGCTCCATTCAAAATGTGTGTTGTTGGTTGAGAGTTTGGAGAGAGAGAGACAGTTCGGAGAGTTTGGAGAGAGAGAGACAGTTCGGAGAGTTTGGAGAGAGAGAGACAGTTCGGAGAGTTTGGAGAGAGAGAGACAGTTTGGAGAGTTTGGAGAGAGAGACAGTTTGGAGAGTTAGGAGAGTGAGAGATAGTTTGGAGAGTTAGGAGAGTGAGGTGAGAAGGATAGGTGATGAGATGGAGCCAGCTAGGAAGAGGAGGATTTCCCCTGTGTGGGAACACTTTGATTTGATAACTCCTAATAAGGTAAGCTAAATCTAACTCTATTTCATACTCATTAGGTTTGCTTATCAAGAACGGTATTTTTCACAGTTTCTTATTTTATTTAAAGGTGCGGTGTTTATTGTGCTCCAGGGAGTTGGGGTACAATAACAACACCTCATCCATGCTAAGGCATTACCGTGCCTTGCATGAGAATGAGGAGGAAACTGGAGCTTCACCCAGCCATGGTAAGTCATTACAAGAATACAAATGCACCATCACAATTTGTCCCTGTTCACTTTTGTTTATTGTGCAAATAAAGACAGGTAACAGACACTGTATGCATTCTCTTTTAACCAGCCACCAGAAAACAAGAGCTGGATGAAGCCCTCGTCTCCATGACAGTGAAGGACACACAGCCTTTCACTGTTGTCCAAAAAAAGGAATCGTTTAAAACCAAAAACTGTTGAGAAACTGTTATTTCTGAATAAAAATGAATAAAATGTCCCCTGTCCTGTACATCACTGTCCAAGTTCCACAAGCATATTCAGTCCTCTCTTCCTAGTTCCACAAGCACTTTCACTGTCCTGCCTGCTTAAGCCCATGCCATTTCCCTAAAGTGACATAACACCACCTGCCTTACCATACGACACTACCATTTTGGGAAAATGTTCACACACAGGATACATTCAAAACATATTTTATTATGCACATATGTGATCATTTATTTACAGAAATTATTTGGGCATACATTTTTGTAATTCAGTCATTCCCAACAGCCATAACAGACACAACAATTCAATGCATCACATTGTGGTTCAGATACAGCTGCCTGTGATTATACTTTTGGCCACTAGGTGGTGTCGTGTGCACATGAAGCTTCGAGTAATGAACCCTTTCTCGAACCAATTGGCTGAAGTGGTTCGATGCCTCATGAGGCTTCATCTCGCCATCACTAAAAAAAGGCCAGTTTTACTGGATTTCACATGCAGGACGTCAAAAGACAAACTCGCACAGGACAAGGAGTTGACACAGACTAAATACACAAGGGAATGAGACACAGGTGGAAACAATGAGGGCGGGGCTTGCAATCACACAGGAGGGCGGCACACGAGGGGGGAGGAGTCTGGAACGAGAGACAAGGGGTGCATCCCAAGTCTCTAAATTGCATCCCTGTTTCCCTCACTTGCGTCTTTTCCTTGCGTCTTAGTCCCTCCCACCAGGGATGCATAGAGAGACGCAAGGAAACCAAGCGAGGAGAGAAGACGCGAGGAAATATGTTTTAAGAGACATGAGACGTCCTTTCCTCTGAAGCGTCACGTGAAGCGACGTCGGTTTATGATGACTGCAGCCGCCTGACAGCTGATCACATCTGATCACAGCTGATCAGCTGTCAGTCGCTTTAACAGCTGACGAGTTTTGTCCGGAGAGTTTTTATCGAACATTCCAATAAAAATACACTTAAAATATTGATAAAAATGATCGTATGTTTTCAGTTGATTTAATGGTGTTAAACTACTACTTATATTAATAAAGACAAAGTTATCATGAGTGTCAGAGTGGAGATGTTTTCTCTGTCGTCTGTTACCGTTTAATAAACTGCATTGAGTATTTATATACTGTGAAGTGTCCTGCTTATACGAGCAGGATCCATTTTGTTATTATTTATTATTAAGTTGGTATGTTTTGAAATTCTGATTGTGACATCATTATAAAATAACCCACAATATAAATATAGTTTCTCTTCATTACGTGTTGTAAAAAGTGTTTCCTCTCTCCAGCTCTCTGATTTTAATTACATACATAATAAAAGTTATTGAGAGAAACAACAGATCAAATCTTTGAAGACAGTTGTCTGTGGTCCTTTTGTTGTTCAGACCTACAATGAACATATTTTAACCAGATGGTGAATAAGAAAACAGATTTAATATATAGCTTGAGTTTAATCTGTGATCGTCTCTGGTATTAAACTCCAGCAGCAGTCCGCTCAGCTGCAGCGTCCAATCACATAACAGATGAACAGTGAGGGGGCGTGTCCAGCGTTAAAACACTTCCTGGAAGCCCGCTCTCAGGGCTCCTCGATCATGGCTCCTCCGATTTCCCTCCATGCTCCTCGATCCAGCAGAATAAGAGCTTTGGGACGGCCGTCAAGATGGCGGCGCAGAACCACTTCCGGTTCAATCGAGGAGCGAGGAGCGAGGAAACGACAATTTAGAGACTTGGGATGCACCCAAGGTGAGTGACAGACAGCACAACAGACACAGACAGTGAACACAGAACTACCCAGAAGGTCTGGGTGTAACAGATGTAATCAGAGAGCCCATTGGGTACTTCCAAGATTTTTTTGACACTGATCTTTTGGATACAATTGTACAACAAAGCAATCTGTATTGCACACAAAAAAATGCAAATAGTGCCCTCAAGTTAGATCAAAATGAATTGGAGCAGTTTTTGGCACTTTAGTGTACATGAGTGTTGTACACTTACCAAGGTCAAGGATGTATTGGTCCAGTGAATGTCGAGTAGCGCAGGTGGCTGATTTGATGTCCCGAGACAGATGGGAAGAAATTAAAAAATGCATTCATTTCAATGACAACAGCAACATGGCAGCCAACAATGAGGATAAGCTCTTCAAAGTGAGGCCAATTATTGATTCAAGTGCAATGTTCAAAATGCAATGTTTCAAACTGCTTTTGATAAATAATCTACATACCTGAGATTGGAAAATGTGTTCATTTACTATTATGCACAATTATACCTAATGTCGCTAATTTGCATCATACCTACATTTTCATCTATTCTATGTGCTATATTAAAATGTACAATCTCCACTTAATTTAGCATCTGCATGACAGCAAAAAACGCAAATAATATTTGTTTTATATAATTGCAAATAAATTAAGGCAATAAGGGGTTAAGGGAGGCAGGGGAATAGCTAAACATGTGACACACTGAGAAAGAGAGCAGGAGGGGTAGAGAAAGAAGCCATGGTTAGCTGCTAAGCTAAATTACAGTAGGTAACGTTAGCAGAACTAACAATGTGAAAATAAGACTGTTGGATGTAAGCGATAAGTCGCTAAAAGAAGAAGAGAGCCGAGTGTTTAAATGTTAAAGATGTACTGCAGGTAATCAGCCGCTTGTACTGAAGAATATCACAATTTAGCTGGAGCTGAGAAAGCACGTTATCGGATAGCAGACACGCAGGCAATACACTTACACCGTAGTACATCAGCACGTCAGCACCTGCTTACACTAAATGTCAGTAGTGCTGATCATGCGCTAATTTCGTGACGCTTTCCAGTCAGGTTACACTGAATAAGCTTTCATCATCTCTTTTTAAAAACCTTTGAATTCCATTTTTCTGATTTTACGTGTTCTACTAGTAACGTGTCAATAGTTAGTCACCAAAAGGTCCCCAGGTGACATTTCATCAAGAGACATAAAGACTATAAGTCACTCTGGAGGTTCTGTGAGGCATCAATGATCATTGTAAGAAAATACAACTGTTAGATAGACCGGATTATCCTGACGAGATCAGTTGAAAAGTCTGGGGGTCACGAAGGTGCACAACCAGTGGCGGTGCGTCAATAGAGGGCGCTAGGGCGCCGCCCCTCCTAAAATTTTGCGATGAAAAAAAAAAAGAAGAAAAAAAATATATAATATATACTGTCAAAAAACATTATATATCAAATAATTTAAATAAGAAATATACCGTGTTGACGCGCTAAATGTGTGTGGGAGACCGTAAGCCCCTGTCAACAACCACTTAAGTTAAATATAATATATCGCCATTCATCATTACTGAGAAAAGCCCCTCCCCTCTCGGGGAGCCGGCCCAATGTGAGTCTATGGAAAGCTAACAAACATTTCACCCTCGTGACTGCAAGGACAGCTTCTCATTGGCGGATGAAACGTAAATCTTCGGGCGCACGAATCTGCGCCCTAGCCAATGACATCGTTTCTTATTGCAACGTGGTTGGACTATTCGTCCAATCAGAGACCTTTATCATTCCCTCACACCACATATAGCTCCCACGTAGCTACGCGAGCAACACAGCTAGCAGAGACTTTGATTATGTTAGTATGGCGACTGAAAACTCTGTGGTATCTCTATGCGAAACACCTTTCAATCCACGATCAGATGTTGACAAGAAGAGGCTGAAAGAGTTGGGACCCGAACGTCCGGATTTAAATATTCAGCAGCAAAGCAGTGAAGCTACATGCACCAAGCTACATGCTAACCGGAGCTGTTAGCTGATGCTCAGTGTGGAGCAAAGCAGTGGCTCTGAGCAGCCGAGGAAGCGCCGGGCTGTGAAGGAAGATGAGCTTGAAGGATTGCTGCAGAAGTGAGTGTCAAAATCAGCAGATGCCTGTTAGAGTTTAATGTTTTATCTTTCCCACAGCAGAACACATGTTGGACATTGTTAGATTTGGGTGGATATCATATCAGGCTATAACTTTATCTAAAATACCAATTCAACCCCCAACAAGTTAGTGTGTGTGTGTGTGTGTGTGTGTGTGTGTGTGTGTGTGTGTGTGTGTGTGTGTGTGTGTGTGTGTGTGTGTGTCATAGCTACAGCCATCAAGATGGCTCCTGGCCTTTTGTCTATGTTGCTGAGCCATCAAGACACACAAAACATAGTTTTTTGTCTGTAGTATGAAGCCTGTTTGTAGTAGATATTTCCCCACAACTTATCTGTCTCTGTCTCTCTCTATATATTTATCTGTAGGTTTGTGACACCATACTTGGACACACCAGGGAACGCTTTGCCTTCAAAGACCACCTCACCAGTGCCACCTTACTGCAGGGCCCCCAGTTTGAATGCTACGTCAATGTATTCCCTGAAGTTGCTCTGGCCACCACATTGAATGTTTCTTAAACCATTCTGCTCTGAACCTCTCATGCCCAAAGTTACAGTTTGTTGATAGTTGTTATTGGACAGTGTTGAGCACTGTGTTTTCTTGAAATAAAGCTTTGTTTTTTAGAATATTCTACTCCAAACCTCTTTTCTTCTCATTGTGGAGTGCTATTTAAACCGCGCCCCCCCAAAAAAAAAAGTCACCAGCCGCCACTGTGCACAACCATACGTCTGGTTCTCTTAGCTCAAAGCCCCTTGGTTCCTACTGAACGTGTAAATCTAAACATGTGTATATTTATGTATATACACATATATGTATGTACAGTGTACATACATATATATACACATATATATATACATATATATACTGTAGTGTTTATACATATATGTATATATACATATATGTGTGTACATATATGTGTGTGTATATATATATATATATATATATATATATATATATATTGTGGCATCACAAGGGGACAGGTAGTGGAGGGGCGCTACATCCTCACACAAGATCAGTACCCACACCACAAAATGGCCGCCGGGCTGGAGACTACATCTCCCAAGCTGCCTCATCACACAGCCAGCTGCAGGTGCTTAAGGCCCCTAATTGAGGCAGGGCTGGGCGGCTGGATGAAGGGCAGAGCGGAGAGCACATGGGGAGAAAGCAGGACAAGGAGAAGGTGCAAGAGGCTGAAGAGGAGAAACGGACTATGAAGAGGAGGACCTTGGACCCTGGACTTTTCAGTGTTGAGTTTTGTTTTGGTTAAACAACCCCTTTCTCCCCCGGGACGCTTTATGTTTGTGAATGGACTTTTTAACATACAATATATATATACTGTACATACATCTGTACATATATATATATATGTGTGTGTGTGTGTGTGTGTGTGTGTGTGTGTGTGTGTTGAAGAAATTATTCAAAAATCCTGGGAAGTGATGTGGGGAATAAGGTCCAGAGTCCAAAAGAGTTATAGTAAAAGTATATGTAATAAGAAATGATAGACAGAACAGCTTATGCAATCCCGATCGGGGCCCCTCAATCCCCAACACTCCAGACTCGCAGGTCTTGTCTAGTCGCGTTGGGAATTCAAAGAGACTGTCCTCTCGCGCGCGTGTTAGTTACATTAGGCTCGTTGGAGATGAGCCAGTTCTGCTCAGAATCGATCGGCGACAATCGGCGCACAATGCATGCCGGTTAGATTTGTGTCCGACTTGCTCCCGACTTGCTCTGACGTCATGCACACGTGATCAACGATATTCTCACAAGATCAAGGTGGCCGTCGATTTCAGAGCCAGGCGCCGCAGTAGCTCTCCACGGACTGCGTGGCCCAGTGCATGATGGGAAACGCCTGGCTGTCGCCACATCAGAGAGCTGATTGGCTCTTAGATCTGACAGCAAACACCATGTGTTGGAGAAAATCCTTATTTTATGTGTAGTTGTAATACTTAACGCTTGATTGTTGACTATTAGTCTCATGTTTTAATCTTAAAACATATTTTGTGTGGTTGTTAATACAAAATCGTATTTATACAACACATATCTAAACCAGTAGTAATGTATTTCACAGGCAGACATAAAAAGACCAAAGGATGCAGCTACACACACATTTCTACATAAATATATATTTACAAACACATGAATGAATCCAAACGTGATCTGTAAACTACAAGAAGCCTAAAGTTCGGAACTAACAGGAAGTCATTTTTTCTGTGTATACTTTGAAGGCAGCTGAAAACTGTCCGACTTGATCAACGCCTCCTGCTGCAGCCGCTGCTCTCGTCTGGATTCCAGGAGAGGCGCAGCTCTAACGAACGAGCCTATTGTCATTTACTGAGCTTAAGGCCACTCATTGGTTAGTTCTACACGCCCCTAAAACACCTCTGCGTAGTTCCTGTGTGACCGTTGGCCAAACTGTTTTCAGGAGCGGCGCGATAGACTTCCGGTGTCTCAACTTCCGGTGTTTCAATTTCCTACACCGCCCCCTTTCGCCGAATGAGGGAACTACATTTCCTTAAAGTGACCATTCACACATTAATCATTTATCCAGTAATACAAACAGTGACCTAAATATGCTTAAAATTACAAATCCTTCATAATAATATCTCATATTAATTATCATATTTCTTGTACACATAAACAATGTCTTTTTACACTATGCATGTCTAAATTTGACCAATTAAGCTTAAAAAAAACACTACAGTGTGTGTGTATATATATATATATATATATATATATATATATATATATATATATACACACACAACCATACGTACACATGTATATATGTGTATACATATATATGTGTGTGTATATATGTATATATACACTCACCTAAAGGATTATTAGGAACACCTGTTCAATTTCTCATTAATGCAATTATCTAATCAACCAATCACATGGCAGTTGCTTCAATGCATTTAGGGGTGTGGTCCTGGTCAAGACAATCTCCTGAACTCCAAACTGAATGTCAGAATGGGAAAGAAAGGTGATTTAAGCAATTTTGAGCGTGGCATGGTTGTTGGTGCCAGACGGGCCGGTCTGAGTATTTCACAATCTGCTCAGTTACTGGGATTTTCACGCACAACCATTTCTAGGGTTTACAAAGAATGGTGTGAAAGGGAAAAACATCCAGTATGCGGCAGTCCTGTGGGCGAAAATGCCTCGTTGATGCTAGAGGTCAGAGGAGAATGGGCCGACTGATTCAAGCTGATAGAAGAGCAACTTTGACTGAAATAACCACTCGTTACAACCGAGCTATGCAGCAAAGCATTTGTGAAGCCACAACACGCACAACCTTGAGGCGGATGGGCTACAACAGCAGAAGACCCCACCGGGTACCACTCATCTCCACTACAAATAGGAAAAAGAGGCTACAATTTGCAAGAGCTCACCAAAATTGGACAGTTGAAGACTGGAAAAATGTTGCCTGGTCTGATGAGTCTGGATTTCTGTTGAGACATTCAGATGGTAGAGTCAGAATTTGGCGTAAACAGAATGAGAACATGGATCCATCATGCCTTGTTACCACTGTGCAGGCTGGTGGTGGTGGTGTAATGGTGTGGGGGATGTTTT
The DNA here is from genome assembly GCA_038501785.1 of Myoxocephalus aenaeus. Taxonomy (NCBI): domain Eukaryota; kingdom Metazoa; phylum Chordata; class Actinopteri; order Perciformes; family Cottidae; genus Myoxocephalus; species Myoxocephalus aenaeus. The sequence goes on along the minus strand of JBAMJR010000243.1, from coordinate 3,080,739 downwards.
CTTGGCACACTTTAGGCCCCTTAGTGCCAATTGGGCATGGTTTAAATGCCACGGCCTACCTGAGCATTGTTTCTGACCATGTCCATCCCTTTATGGCCACCATGTACCCATCCTCTGATGGCTACTTCCAGCAGGATAATGCACCATGTCACAAAGCTCCAATCATTTCAAATTGGTTTCTTGAACATGACAATGAGTTCACTGTACTGAAATGCCCCCCACAGTCACCAGATCTCAACCCAATAGAGCATCTTTGGGATGTGGTGGAACGGGAGCTTCGTGCCCTGGATGTGCATCCCACAAATCTCCATCAACTGCAAGATGCTATCCTATCAATATGGGCCAACATTTCTAAAGAATGCTTTCAGCATCTTGTTGAATCAATGCCACGTAGAATTAAGGCAGTTCTGAAGGCGAAAGGGGGTCAAACAAAGTATTAGTATGGTGTTCCTAATAATCCTGTAGGTGAGTGTATGTGTGTATCTAAGTATTCATCAGGGGTAGAGAAAAAGATATTAGGAGGTAATTCTCTCCTGGTGGAAAGCAATGCTAACATTAGCAAGCTAGGCTAACTACTTTCCCCTTTCCAAACTATCTTCTTGTGTTGTGTTCTTTGCATTGAAAGATATGAATGTCTTAGAGATCCAAATGAGACCTTCTTTGTACCTTTTGGTAAAAGTGTTTAATGTAAAGGAAACAAAGTAGCACACAGTGGTGAAGTCAGGTCTCCACTTTATTGAATATTCTGCTCCAGAGAGTAAACATGTCCAACAGGTGTTACTGTGTCTCTGAAATCTGACATTAGTTCACTTCTATAAACATCATCAATGTTTGCAACAAAATGATGTCAACACTGACTCTTTTTACATTAACTATGTCTTGCATTCCAACATACAGGTCTTAACAAAATCTATATGTATTATTATAAGCTCTGAATCACAAGTATAAGTAATTAGAAAAGAGGTAACAACATATCTGATGTACCAAATAAAGTGGAAACTTTACTGGAGCTCCATAAAAATCAGCAGTGTGCTTAACATCTGATAAAATAACAGTGTCTCTTTCCAGAGTAAAGTCATTAGTTGAACTTCAGGTACAAAATTAGTATTAAGCCAATATAACTATTTTAAAATTATAACACAAAAAAGAAACGAAACAAATGCTAAATTGAAAGGCACTTTCCCATATGTCGCAACGTAATCAATGATATATTCACTAAAACAAGTTATGCAATGTTTTACACAAGCTTTGATAGTATAGGTCACCATATTGGTCCTGCCCCAGGTCCTGCACCCCGGTCCTGCCCCCCCCCCCCCCCCTGCCATGCCTGGAACTGGTCCTGCCTGCTACCATGGCCCTGCTGATGGAACCGGTCCTACCTGCTGCCATGGCCCTTCTGATGCCCCCCTCCTCTCTACCGCCTTCTGCTTCATGGATTATCAGGATCATGGACCATGCCTAATACTCATTATATGAATAATTTCTGTCATATTCATTGAATGTGCTGTAACTACGCTATTCATTCTGGCCACATGACATCTATTGCTTCTGTCCATCCGGGGAGAGGGATCCTCCTCTGTTGCTCTCCCTCAGGTTTCTTCCCCTTTTTTTTCCCTGTGAAAGGGTTTTACTATCTTTTTAGGGGAGTTTTTCCTGATCCGATGTGAGGTCCCGGGACAGGATGTTATGTGTACAGATTGTAAAGCCCTCCGAGGCAAATTTGTATTTGTGATGTTGGGCTATATAAAATAAACTGAATTGAATTAGTGTTGACAAAGCAATAAGAATAAGGAACTAGAAAATTTCGCAAGAAATTTTGAAAGTGTGGCTACTACTGCCGTAAGACGTCGCAATATATATACATTACCGGTAGTGAGATGTGTTATTGAGGTACTATATGTATATATGTATATATGTGTGTGTGTGTATGTATGTATGTATGTATGTATGTATGTATGTATATATATATATATATATATATATATATGTATATATATGTGTGTGTGTGTGTGTGTGTATATATATATATATATATATATATATGTGTATGTGTGTATATATATATATATATATATATGTATGTATGTGTGTGTGTGTGTATATATATATATATATATATATATATATATATATATATATATATATATATATATATATATATATATATATATATATATATATATGTGTATATATATATATACACATGCCAACATTAGCTGTGAGGGCTTGATGGTGTCAATATGAATGGGACAGCACTTTGCTGCAACATATCACGTGATTACATAAAAAAATAGTATACAATAATTGTGTATTTATTTTCTATTTAATACAATAATCCTCATTTGAGCTTTATGTTAAGATACAGTTAATTCATGGGGCTTTTATTTTGAAAGGGAAGACAGAAAGACAGACAGGTAGACAGACAGGAGGCGTTACAATGCCTTTGACTGAATATCTCCAAGTCATATGTGTGTGCAGATTTTCTACCAAACCATCTGTTAAATCCCAGATTTAGAGGCAAAAACATGCTCAAATCTCTAATAGAGTACATTCACCAGAGAGGAAACGAGCAGCCGATCGCAATGGTATGCTTGATTATTTTTCTGGACTTAACGTGAGCGTCAGTGGAGCTGTTAGTCCTGATTCAAAGTGACATACGCGCGCGCACACATACGCGAACGTGCACGCGGCCGTATTAACACGCGCACGCGCTGCCGTTCATGCGCACGCGACCGTGTTAACACGCACACGTGCGGGCGTTCGCGCACGCACACGTAGACACACAGTCAGTTAACTTTGTCTAACACAAAGCTAACTTCATGCTAGCAATCAAATTCACTTCTCTGTCTCTCCTCTATGTTCACGTGACCGTAATTACACATGCGCGCGCACACACGCGCGCACTTAGACACACACACACACAGTCAGGATGTCAGCTGACCAACTGACAGTTCCTCCTGCTGTGTGTGCGCGCGCGTGTCAATGGTTGCCATGGTGGCAGTCCTGTTTGGCTAACTTGAAACACCTGTGTCACTGTCACTGAGCAGGAGACTGGACTGTGGATTTAATGAGAAAACAACTTTTCAAACTATTGTATTTGACAGACAACCGTGAATCCCATCGCGAAAATAACGTCATCATGAGAAGCACAAGACTTCTGAGAACGTTTCTGTCTACTTAAATATTTGTAAGGATTTAGAAATGAGAGCGTAACTTCAGTTTATAAAGTGCTCACGTTTGTGTCATGAGAGAAAATTGTGGTCAGATTTAACATGGCGGTTGATGGAGCAGTTGGCCGGACTTCATGTCGCTTTCAGGCTTGCTGACAAAAAAGTATAAGTTTGTTGGATTCCACGACGCATGTGTACCACAAGCACAATATTTCCTACGTTTTGATGTATAAATTATGCCTCAAAAGTAAATATTGTGGAGTGAATGGCAAAATACAAATACAGGGGTTAGTACAAAGCTCATTCTCACTCTAGCGATGACATTACCACTCTAACCTGCGCCATACACACCCATTGTAAACTCTGAAAAGGTTAATTACATGAACAATAATTACATGAAAACTGTGCTAGCTATCAAACAATGCCCAATTGGGCAAATACACTCCAGACTTTTGTCAACGTTTTAAACTTTAAATCATTTCTCTACGTTAAATTATGGCGAGTCACTGTGGGCACAAAGATGAGTGTTTTTTTTCGCTCTCTTCACGGCGAAACCCCATTCAAGTCAATGGAACAATTTCTCGCTGTTTTTCGCGCTTTTCGGGAAAACGACCGGTCGAATCTCTTAGAAAAGTGATAGCACACGATTCCCAATCAGGCCGCACGTTTTGATGTATTTTGACGCATGTGCTGGCAACACTGCGGGAGGAGATACGCGGCAAAGTTTTTGTGGGACTATGATTATTATTAAGCCCGCAGGAGAACATGAATTGTGCTTGCTGCAGGGGTCTATGACCCCTTGCAGCTGAAGCCACACTTAATAAGAATATAATTTAAAAAGATTAAAACGTGTTTTAAAAATAAAGTTGAAACTGATTGTGATGCACAAACCAGTCTGAACAGAACATTACATATTTTGTAACTTTTATAAGGTCATCTATTTTCCTTCTCTCTTTTGGTTTTTAATAATTTTTGGGAATTTTGTGAAACAAGTTCAAGTTAACATGGGATGTTACTTTACTGTTTAAACTTTACTTGTAAACCCATCTCTCTATTAACAGACCAAGGATCTAACAAGGCATTCATCATATTCTACAGATATACATAGTTGTGTTCATCATGAACATAGAAGGCTGGGTAAAGCAGATTCACTTGTTGCTTTCTTGTTTCCATCAGACAGAGAGAGGTCGTTATCTGCAGTGTTTGGGTCCAGGGTGAGATCCCAGCCATCTGATGGAGAGACCAAAACAAATGCATTAATTCTGATGGTCAAACGGGTTTCTGGAAGACAGTAATTAGTACAGCATATTTTTGACTCAAAAGCATTTTGAAAACTTACGCCAGATCAGATATCTTTGGTCTATGATTGGCCCAAAAAATTGTCATGGATCTGAATGCCATCCATGTAAAAGTAGACAGTTGCTCCTTTGTACTTCTTATTTGGAAGGACTGTGATGAGGTAACGGAACTCTTTTTCGTCCTTAGTTTTTTCGACTAAGGCTTGGAATTTTTCGGCTTGTTCTCTCATTCTGGTAAAAACTTCCTCTGACTAAAACCACTGGTATTCATTGGTACTCCCTAATGTAGGGGAGTCCAAGTAGGTGGCCATCTCATCAAGGAAGGTATCCCCTCTTTTCATGGAGGTGAAAACAAAGCACAGAGCATACTTTTGATCTCCAGCAAGAACTTCTCTGTCCAGCTCAGACTGATTTTTGATGATCTTTGCTCCCTCCATCCTATCTACACAGGCTTTGACAACGTTGATTTCTCTCTCTTTACATTTCAGCCACTTGCTCAGTTTATATTGACTGAATGGTGAGTTGTGTCTGTCTTCAAAGACTTTTTCTGCTGATTTCTCATCTTCTTTACCTTCACGGATGGAGGGGAGTTTCTTCTTCATGGTCTGCTGGAGGTTAGCTGCATAGTACTGACACAACTTTTGGAACGTTTCTAACTCTTCTTGAAGAATTAGAAAGTTCTCTACCACTCCACCTTCCAGAGAATCGTTGCATCTCATTCGTATTTCCTTCAAATCTTCAAGAGCATCCTGCGTCTTCCTCACCAGTCCAACGCTGATCTCACTCTTCAGCTCAGCAGCTTCGAGAGACAAATTATTCAGTGGCATCAGCCAGACCTTCACTGGGACAGAATTCTCTCCTTTTTCTCCCAGTAGCTTTGGAAGTTGTCTGTAGATCTCCACTGCGTCTTCATATGTTGCAGGGTTGCTTTCAAGGATGAAGTCCCCGATGAATTTGCAGAAGCATTTAGCAGTCGGGGCTTTTTCTTCATCAGTTAGCTTGATGCCACCGCTCACATCAAGACTAAGTGTTGGGATCTTGTTGATCACAGCTTTCATGTTGCCCTGGATGTCCTGAACGGTGTTGGCATCTATCTTCTCGCTGTCGAACACAAAGAAAGCATTTGCCCCATAGAGGATGCCCGTGACTACATGTGTTGCCGAGCTCTTCTTAATTACATTAATTTGGTGGTCGTCTGTGGTGACATGGTCAATCCCTGACAACTGTTTGAAATTGGTGGTGGATTTGTACTGACACGTCACTCTGCTCTGATTCTTGAATTTCTTCTGATCATTCAGATACTTGGCAGATCCTTCAACTTGAATCAGTCCACAGAGGAAACTGGTCTTCAGAGAAGCTTCAACATCCAGCAGAGAGGACTTGGATTCAATGGTGTCAGATGTAGAAATTTCAAATTGACTGCTGTATTGAATGTTTTCAATCATCATCCCTTGTAGAGTTTCATTGTCCCACAATGTCACACCTTTAAGAAGTTGGAAAAAGAAGAAAGAAAATAAATTATCCTTTATTAATCCCCTTGGGGAAATTCTTCTCTGCATTTGACCCATCCTTGGTTAAGGAGCAGTGGGCTCCCTTGAGAGGCGCCCGGGGAGCATCTAGGGGTTAAGTGTCTTGCTCAGGGACACTTCGACATGTGAGATCGAACCAGCTACCTTGTGGTTACTGGACGACCACTCATCCCCCTGAGCTACATAAAGCAGGAGGATCATTTAGTTTAATAAAGTAATTTAATTAATTTTAAAAACCGAAAGAAGTGACTAGGCACGGTTAAGAGGCAGAGGGGAAAAAAGAGGGGGTCATATATATATATATATATATATATATATATATATATATATATATATATATATATATATATATACACACACACACACACACACACACACACACACACACACATATATATATATATATATATATATATATATATATATATATATATATATATATATATATATACACACACACACACATTAGTGCTATAGAAGAATAACAACAATTTTTGTTGTAATGTTGCAGTCCACAATTAAATTGTCTTCAGCTACTACTCCAGCATGCTTCCCTAAAATCTTAACTAATGAATGTTCACAACTACGTTTTGGAATTAAAAGCATTCACTAATTATTTAAATATTGAATAACAATGTTAAAAAGGTGAGGATTAAATAGTGAAATTATTTCAAAGTTCCTTTACGCAAAGCTGTGATAGGCAGACATATTTATAAATATTTTCAATAATGATGTAATCTAGTCTCAGGCTTACCTGGGATCAGTTCATCTCTCCGAGCATCGTAGAGCATTCCTAGAGTGAAAGGTCGACCCAGGGCAGCAACGTTACGGAGATCTGAGGCCATTTCTCCAACCTGATGGTAAAAGTGACCCCACAGCCTTCAGTACTTCATTTACACTGTTAAATGTATTTAGTCTGTTAGAGATGCAGTATTTCCCTGTGGACACCAGCCTGACAGTGATAGTTTTACACAGACTGGAGATCAGTTAAACTCTAAATCTACATCTGTTCCTGTCACCCTCTGTCTCTGTCCGCAGTCTGTCCTCACCTGGTGAAGTTGTGTAGATCAGCTGAGTTGTGTGAGCGTCCTCTCGAGTCCAACTGGAGCTTCCAGTGTGATTATCTGTGATGTTGTCAGATTACTTATATCCTGTCAGATCGTCTCTTCTGCTGACTCCTTCCACGACCCGCCTCCAGCCATGATGACAACCAAGTGAAGACACACTAACAGAAGGCAAAGATCTTTTCATGACCAGTTCATTTCTGTGGAACAAATACTTGACAATGTTCCTAAATGTAATAGATCCTTATTACATTATTTATTTATTAGTGTGTGTGTGTGTGTGTGTGTGTGTGTGTCTGGTACAACATGTGAATCAAGTATTTGTTCCACAGAAATGAACTGGTCATGATAAGATCCTTACCTTCATGGAGGTGTGCCTTCACTTCTGTGGAAGCAGTGTTGTGACTACGTCCACCATCTTGCTCCCTCTCTCTCTCCTTTGTCTCTCCCCCATCTTCTTCATCACACACACACACACACACACACACACACACACACTGTAATGGTAAACATATGTATAACTATGTGTCCTTATGTAAACCCGGAACTTACGTGTCATTTACTAAGAATCGGCTACTAGCAACACAGAAGAACAACTTATTGTTGATAACCGCCTGTTATCTTATATGGAGTGAAAAAGTACAGACTATGCTGCAAACAGGAACTTGTGGTTAAAACGGTTCGTCTCACCCAGAGTGTTAAATATATAGCTGCAAGAAATTGTACAGAAATTATAAAATGTTTGTCATTTGCCATTTCCGCTAGCTTCATGCTAATAGCTCAAGCCAGACGTCTCCATAAAGCTCACAACCTACGGATTCAGACGCTACCTTCCAATCGCTTCTCAGACAAAGCATCAGCATAATGTCCTCCAGCCGAGCATTTTTTTTCCAACGAATGTACATAGAAATTGCTCACTTTATGAAGATAATCCCGTCTTTTGAGGTCCATTTTTACCTCAAACTAAAGAAGAACTTCCGGGGCATCTAACGAAGGCGAAAACAGGAGGTTTCGAGTTACAGTGGCCTCTTGGGGTCGGTTTAAGTGTTGGCCAATCAGACGATCCTTTTGGAGATTTGTCTAAACTGTCTGTAGTACAAAAATCTAAACGAATGTTCTACTTCACTTTATCAAAGTCTATGATATGGTAAAGTTGAAAGCTTTCAAAAGAGGATATTCCTCCTCGAAGTTTTTCCCGGTTTTTCTTTTCTTTTTTCTGATCATCTGATCATCTACCACCTTTGACCAGTAAGACATATACTGCTACTTATACCACCGGGATTATTCAAATAGCCCTTGTTGAGTATGAAAACCTTCGCAATTTTTGTGAAAAAACGGCTGAGGTTTAAAAGGTTTTAACACACACACACACACACACACACACACACACACACACACACACACACACACACACACACACACACACACACACCAGTGGCGGGACGTTCGGCCCTGCTAAGCCTTCTCTGCTGGCCTAAACAGAATCACAAGTTAAAATTTGTATTTACATTTTTTATATAGATTTTATATATATATAGATTTTTTTTTTTATAATGAAAAGTTATATCTATTTTATAATTTAATTGTTTTTCACCAATACACTACATGTATTATAATTATTTTTCTCTATTAGCTTATTTTCTCATTGCACAGCTCCTGTCTTCAGCCTTCAGCCTGCTGTGTGGCGCGGCTGCTTGTTAAGACTGCTCATCCAATCACATTTCACCTCTGTTTCTCAATGGAATCGAGTGCTGGTTAAGCTATATAGGCCTGCTAGCATTATGAAACGTCTGTTTGGCCCCACTGACCGATATTTCGGGCTGCGTTTACCGCTTCAGTTTACTCACGCGTGTGAAAAGAGGTTTGTTCACACCAAACGCGAAATCGTCCGTTGCTTCTCTTCGTGAAAAAGAGTTATCTTTTCGGCTATCGACTATGGAATAAATAACCATTATTTCTACGTTATACTTGATGTGTAAGTCCCAAACATGTCGGAACATGAAACACCCTCGTGTTTGGGTTCATAACACCATCAATTTCACAGACTCCTGCAGGAACTGCGCCTGGTTCCGTAAAACGGATACCGCTTCCGCCATCCACCATGGAAATAACCACTAGTCCTGCTCTATACTTGTGTAAATTCCACATCCGTCAAAACATCAAACTCCATGGTGTCTGGGTTCATAATATTATCCGTAGTCCCACAACAGCGTCTGAATGACGGCCGCTGCCAGCGCTACTTCAGGCGGAGCAGCAGCAGTTTGCCAACGGCAGTGGTGGTGACGGGCGGACCTTCTCAAACGCGTCTATCGGGCGGCCCGGCGGAAGATTTGCGTCTTCGCAACCTGCATGTAATCTACTCGCGAATAATTCGCGCCGCGCCGGTTTTGTTGGATTGTTTTGTTATAACTAAATGTGACTGGTTGTTGATTTGGACTTAATGACGCAGCAACTAGTGATGTGTGGTCGCGAACGAAACGGCTCTGAGGGCTCTTGACGTGAACGACGGGAGCCGGCTCCTGATTGGGAGTCTCTCTCTCTCTCTCTCTCTCGCTCTCTCTGCATTTGATTGGTCAATATGTATAGAGGTGTCTCTGTGCCTGCGCTGAGCAGAGGGGTGAGGGGCGGGAGTTACACAAAGACAGCAACGGACTGGAAAGGTACAAAAAAAAGTTGAGAAAATGAGTGTCAACAGGAAACGCAGCAAAGGCTGGACACATTTCAATCACATTGACCAAACTAAGGCAGAATGTAGAGTCTGCAAGACTAAAATCTCATATCGAGCTGGCTCCACAAACAACCTGCACAGGCACAGAAGTGCAGACCCACGAGCTGGTGGGCGACCATGCCTTACTCATGTGACGTCACGAGACTGTGCATTGTAGCAGCTTCAGTCCCCTCAGAGAGAATCTTCTCCAACAGGCCAGATCATTAAGAGAAGAAACAGGATCAGCCCTCACAGCTGAGGCACTTGGTCTTTCTCCATGTAAACCTTCACTGAAGGACAAAACTCTGGATGCTGACTTTTTTCTTTTTGTTTTACACATTTTAATTTATATTTTGTTATATTTTGTTGTGTGATTCTGTAAGCTTCTGTATGTTGTTTCACTTTAAATTTGTTAAGTATTAAAAAGCTGAAAGTTTAAAATAGTTAAAAGTTAGTTAAGTTCATTTGTAAATCGTTAAACGTTTGTTTTTCCACTTTAATTTTTTTTTTTATCACTCTGTAAAGTTTATAAATAAAAGTGTATTTATATAATAAACATTTGATATAGTGCATGTTTTTTTTTTACAATAATTTTACAGTATTGTTGGTAATAAATTAATTTAAGCACCAAAAAATCTAGATAGTAATATAATAGTAATTTAATAGTAAAAAAAAAAGATAATAATAAATAATAATGCATTTCATTTTTATCGCACTCTTCCTTCAAAAGAATCTCAGAGTGCCACACATATAGTAAAAACAAATAAAACCGATTAAAACTAGTTAAAGCAACCCATAAGAATGTAATAGCTGGCAATAAATTAACTCGAGGTAAAAAATGCCTTCCTGAATAAAAAGGTTTTTAGGCCGGTCTTAAAAGAGTCCAGTGTCTGAGTTGCCCTCAGGTGGTCAGGGAGACGTTCCACAAGCGTGGCGCCGCCGAGCAAAAGGCCCGGCCGCCCATGGTGGAGCTTGGTGTTGGGGACCCGGAGGAGCGAGCGGCCTGTGGATCTGAGGGTGCGGGTGGAGGTTAGGGGAGTGATAAGTTCTTGTAGGTAGGGGGGTGCATGTCCATTGATGCATTTATAGGTGAGTACTAGGACTTTGTAGTTTGAAGAGCCATTAGTGAGCCGAGCCAAAAGAGCCGGTTCTCTAAAAAGAGCCGGAATTCCCATCACTAGCAGCAACGGCGAGGTTGGAGGCTCCATGGAGTATCTGCTGTTTGTGCCCCAAGCGCTTCATTTTCTGACAAAAAAACAAGAACGTTTTTAAAAACGGCACCTTAATTATCTCCGCAACCGCATGGTTGTTTAACTTCATTTAAATTGCTATAATACCGTAACGATTGTGAGAAGAGTTTTAAAAATGAATAAGTAACCGTTAATAAAGCGTCTTTTTTTTCTCGTCTTAAGTGGTTCAAATAGCTCCGCAGGTCGGTCCACACCCCAATTTTTCAAATTTCAAACTGCTTCCTTTTTAAATGATGAGTTTTGTTTTGGTTAATTCAGATTCTTGAAGGAATGAGGGATTCCTGATACTGTGCAAGGAATCTACAACTATAATCCTTGATATTGTGTGTAACATAACTGTTGGGTCTGACTGTTCATAGCTGAAGGGCTGCAGAGATTTCTTTTGTACACATTGTCAAGTTTATGTTCATATTTTGATTTTTCTTTTCAAAAACTAATTATTAATGAGTTATATGCTAATGTGTGGGGTAGGATACCTAGCATTTGTTCTGGCCACTACTGGTATTGTCGGGCTTTTTCGCTATCAGATTTTCATAATTTGTAATACGACAGCAATAGTCAATGAGCTGCTGGCGATGTTTAGATTTACTTGCTGGTGTAAGAGTTAGATGTTTTATTTATTTTTTCATTCAGAGGAAAAAAATCCAATATGGACAACCAAAATCCATATCTTATCTTATATATTTGCGTGTGAATCTTCATCAATCACCAGTTTGCTATACTTCGGGTATTTAATACTGAAATATGAATCACAACATCGTGTACATTCTCTGTGGAAGAGGTGTGTTCATCAGAAGCGTTAGTGCGACTCCCAAGTAAAGTGAATGGGAAGAAGGAAACGATGACTGGGCGCACAGCAACCTTATGGTTACAGTTTCTGGAGATGGTGGATATCCTGCGAAGGTTTCTCAAAGCAGAGCGAGCGGGAAACTGGAGATTGCATCTTCAGTCAGTACGTGAAATGGTACCCGAATTTTAGAAATTCGAGGAAGGGTATCATGTAGTGAAGACGCACGGAGGCCTGACACGAGGAAAAGGCATGACCGAAACTCAGCACCTACTGTGGGCCATGTCATGCCGCCATGTGCCAACAGGAATGATGCCATGCATAAACAGTTCACTGGTGTGTCATATGAGACCAGTGACCACCACAAGGATATGTCTCAGGTTAGCTGTTTGATTCATTTTAAAACATAACGGAAAAGCCAGTGTCACCGAGCCGATTTTTTAAATTAGGTGTTTGCTAAACAATGTTTTAGTTATCCTGTACATATAAGGCTCTGAAGCCATCAAGTGCATATTTAATAATTTATATATTGTGCATATTTAATAAATTACAACAGCATTTAGTTGTGCCAGCCGGTTTGACACATAAGCAAGAAAATGAACCTTGAACCTAGCTGGAACATTAAAATGAGTCAGCTGGAACATTAAAGGTACTTTGTAAAACTTGACCAATACATGTTTTTGTTGTTATAAATAAGATCTACAGTATGTGGTTTGTATCGGCACTCTCAATCCACGGAGAAACGCACACATCCTGTGTTCAGAAACTGTATGTCTTTTAAAGCTCAGCCTCATCAACTTACATGTGATGCTAACGCATGGGCTAATTTTAGCATAATTAGCTAGCCACCTAGGTCTGAAGGCAAGGACCCATTGTTTAAAAAAGATGGTAAGAAATTGCCTGAATGAAAAACAGGCATAGCAACAGTAACCAAGGGGAACAGTCCTGAAACCATAACATTAGCAAATGTATTCACTTAAGCAGCTTTAGGCCTCAAAGTAACAGCTAGCCAAATTATCTCACATAACATCTGACACAACATTATCCCACATAACATTATCTGACAGAACATATACAAACAATCTGATTGTAATTCCACTGACATTACAAAGATGAAAGATTCAAGGACTCCAACTCTGCGTCAAATCAAAACCTCAGGTATTTAAAAAGTTATATCTTATAAGTTACTAACTAAGCTAGTTAGCACAGATAGCATAAATAACCACCAGCTTGTTTTTTGTATTGATCTTTGGAAGAGTCCACTGTGAAATACAATAAATAGGTTGTGATAGGTTAACCTCCTAGGTTAGCGGTAACTTGGCTAACCTAGCTAGTTAACCTATTACAAAAGATCACAAACAAACAAACAACTGGCGTCAGCTGTGTCACAGATAGTTATACATTATTATTATCAAAATGACATGTTAGCCTAATGTTAGCTCATCTTCCATGAGGTCAGTCTTTGCAGAACATATTTTTTGCACTAGTTTAATAAGCATTGAAACTACTCATCCCATCCTAAAACTATCTAAGTGAAATAATGTCCTCCATAAAAAACACATTGGGACGGCGGCAGGAACGTTACGTTTTGCTAATAGTTGGCAAATTGTAGCAACATGCTTTATGAGTAAACTAAATATTTACAGTGCATTAATCTTCAATGGAGCTCCATTTACAATTCCAGAGAAACAGACTGAGGAAAGTACAGCAAAGGTGTGGGACAGCTATGACCAACCTACTGCAAGACCAAAGCCATCGTCCAGGCCGGGACTTCCTCTGGAGGTGAAGTCCCTTTTTGCTAAACGATACTGCAAACTGCCTTTAGTGTAGAAGAGCTTTAAAAATGGCACGCATGGACGTTGAATTATTCTGTTTATTTTCCTGTCGTTCAGAAACGAATGAAACGAGAGAAGCGGAGGTGGCATGTCCTGACCAACGAGCACAACCGACTAACGTTTGCTGTCAATGAAGAGGAGGCCAAGCTGAAGCGGCTGCAGGAGTCACTGAAAGCAAAGACCGTCCAGCCAACGAACCCCGACAACGAAGACACGAGCAAGCAGGTCAGCGTGCATCTGAGGGCATGCAGCTGAACACTCGTTTAATAAGTGGCATATGCTCCACACGCTGTCGTTTGGTCCATCATTAACATACAAATGCATGCACACAACTTGCTGTCTCGAGTGTGTACACATAGTCCTAATATAATTACTGCATCTGACATAGCACTTACCCAGACGCCCACACTCCCTCCCTCTGAGGCTGGAGTTTTTCCGTGGCTCGGGCAAACCTCAGCAAAATGTGCTTGGGATGCTCAATGCAGTTTCATGTATGTTCATTGTCGTCCCAGTAGTATTTAGCAGATACCAGTGTATTTGTAAATGGTACTGTTGCACTGTGTGCCAGTTTAAATGAGGGGCTTTAAGCTGGAGTACAGGAGTTTCTTTTTTTATCTTGAGCCTCCTCTCCAGATGGCTGCAGCGCCGTTGCCATGGCCTCTGCCATGTGGTAATTACCCTCACTGTTTGTGGGCGGAGACAAAAGTTCCGCTCTCCAGCTTTGATATACAGTAATTATTTCTTTTCTTTTTTTTATAGTACAAATGTTTCACGAGCTGTTTGAACACAGATTTTGTGTAAAAAAAAAAATCAGCATCCACTAAAACTTCGGAGGAAAACTCACGTCTCCAGGAACACCAGGGCCCTGTTTCTCGTACCTGGCTTAATGAGTCAGGATAAGATGACGTAGGTCAGGCTTTTCGGTTTCTCGAAGCAAGCTTAGATAAATCACCATAGCAACACAGCCAAAAATGTAAACCTGCTCCCGGGCAGGCTAACTGAAATTCACTGGATAAGCTGGCCACTCCCACCGGACAAAAAAGGCAGCTCCCTTCCTCATTGATGAAGGAGAGATATTAGTTATATTAGTTTTATAGGGAGAGAGTTCTTTCAGATCGCCAAGATCCGTCCTCACATCATCATGACTTCCTGTACGCGGCGCTATAGATTCTGCCGTCAAGGAATCATTTATTTACGAGAGCTTCTCGAGCCGCGGACACTGATCACCACAGGCGCAGCCGATCGCCGTCTCACAGACAGAGACTCTCACCCGCTGCATGCCGCGCTGTTCTTAAGTTTATTTAGCGCTTAAGAAACTTATGGATGTGTTGAAAGCACTCATAATTACATGACAGTGTTATTAGTACACCATTCATATCATTATTGTAGAAAATGATTAAGGTGGACTCATGATAAGAATACAGAGAATCACACACAATTTATTTTCACTGCTTCAATTGATTGAATTTCTGATTATGAATAATACATATATACTGATCCGCCCATACACATATTCAAACTCCTAGTTATATAGAAATATACACATACATGTATATACATATAGTACATGATTCATACGCGCATACAGTACATATATCCTCATAAGTATATATTTATTCGTAAATATAATCTGATTGATCTGGGTGATGAAGCACTTAAAATTTGCCGATACATTTTCCCAACACTGACACATTTAACTTGTCTGATATATTTGCGGCGCTTATGTCTCGCAGCGGGGGCGGAGTTAAGCTGCGTTCACGGCAACAATGTTACAAAAACGTTGCAAACCCGTTGCAAATATTCGCAACGGGTTTGCTGTGAATGATTTAAGGTATTGACTTCCTCATATGTCTTCATGATCATCTCCTGCTTCTCATCGGAGAAATAAAAAGAGGTTCCTCTGAGTTTATTTGCTATTGTACTGCTATAAGATCGTGGTGTCAGTGCTCCATTATTATCCCTTCTGAAGAAGAACGGACACGCGCATTTATCCAGAGGATTGACGTCTGGCTAGAATTAACGAGACCGTTTCAGCGCGGATCAGCCGTGAAGAAACCCAGATAGCCTGATGTCAATCATCTCGCTAATTTAAGCTGGAGATTAGGACATTTGCTTGACTTTGTTTAGCCAGGTATGAGAAACAGGGCCCAGAGCTGATGTTGATGTATTCATTTACATATCTTCTGTCATGTCATCGATCAAATACTATAACTTTTTTCGTTTCATCTTCTAATGTCAGCGCATGCGGAAGCTGGAGAACAACAAAGACAAGATAAAGATGAAGATCATAGAGGCTACGGAAATCCAGACGGCCTATCAACACATTCGTGAACACCTGCAGCAGGTGAGCTGTTCGATACGCCGTGCACCAAGCAGGAGGTTTCAGAAGGATTCGCAGCTCCTCAATACAGATACATTTATATATGTATATATAATATATACTAAAAAGAGGGGACATCGTGTTGCAAAATAAATTACCATTATTTATTTTTAATCTTTGGCAGAAATAACGAGAATAAACATCTGGGAGTTCTATTGCTGCTTTAATACAAGTACACTGAACTGATATAAGATTGCATTAGAGCTAACAAGAATACATAATGGAAAACTATCATTCAAAAAGGAGCATAACAATGTAAACAAACCAGTACAAAGGAAGAATATATCCCTTGTACGCATTAAAAATACATTAACTTAAATAAATCTACTACTATTATACACAGTATATATTAGCACAGCTGTCAGTCGTCTACTACCACATGATGAGCAGAAATGAAAACACGTCGATACACAAGCAGCATCTCGTTCAGCCGGTGCTTCTGGTTTGTGGTGTGGTCAGGAGGTCCGGGGGATGTTCATGGTCCTGGAGCAGAAGCAGCAGGCCCTTGCTGCTGGACAGGCGGAGGTGGACAGAGCAACCAAACAGTTCCGGTCAGCAGCTGCTGACAGCACACTGGTAAGACTTCACCGCCACGAGACCCAGCTGGACCCTCTGCAGTCTGACGTGAGGTCCAGACTGCTGGAAGGAGACTCTCAGAAGCTCCACTGGGTCTTCAGGAGAAACCAGAAGCACTTTCTCTTCCCTGTGTGTTTGTATCAATCATCATTGTCACCAGGTCAGCTGTATCTTATGAAATGGGAGTTTGTGGCCCTAAAAAGTGTGTTTATTTTGGTGTGTGTGGACATGGATTACAGTTTAGAGCCTCTTTCTGACACTTGTTGTCAGGAAAACCACAATGCAAAAGAGACCATCTTGTAAAGCCTCAGGAAAGACAAAAGAAACCCTACTCTGTTGACAATGAAGTCATCCTGAGGCTCAATACTGGCACATTTTGCAGCCTGACACCTCTTACAGTTCGTAGCTGACTTGACCAACTGACTTTGCTACGAGCTGATTGGCTGTTGAAACAGATGATGATGTTCCTTGCGTTCCAAAACCACTGAAAACTTGACACAGTCAAGGCTTTAGCCGAGCCACTTCACACCACTGCTTGTCCCTGCAACTAATATATATATATATATATATATATATATATATATATATATGTAATTTTTTTTCAGATATAATGCAGAGCTGTTGTTGAAAGAACTCACTTATTCCGAATGTTTGCGGTGCTCTAAATGTCCTCAAATCAACCCATTTCTCAAAGCTGCCTTGGGTCTTTTGAAGATTTAAAATGCGATCCTTTTTGTTGTCGTCTTTCTCTCTGACACATCAGGGCAGCATGGTTCAGATGGAAGACGGGACAATGAGGATGAAAAGAGAAATGGAGAGTGAGCTTTGCAAACTGAGTGCAGAAGAAAAGGAGCTGAAAAGGCAAATGGAGTCACTTGTGCCTCTCAGCTCTACAGGGCAGAGCAGGCAGAAACAGCCGGTAAGAAGGGAACAGGAACTAATGTGTGATACTTTGTTGAAGACAAATGAGATTAATCAATTTGTAAAAAAAAAAGTCATTGTTTCTGGTTCTCTTTTTTCTCTTGCAGGAAATCAAAGAAGAAGACGAAGAAGCACACTCAGTTCCAGTCTCAGGTTCTGTACTGTAGAGCAACCAAACAATCTGGTCTGTCACTGTCGTCACGCTCTGCGGCTGCAGGTTGTGAAATCCCTTCACACCGTTAAGTGTCTCACCATACACTTAAAGGTCTCTGCAATTGAGAAGAATCTTTTCGATGGGATGAGAATCTCATCCCGTCTTTATGAGGGGTTACAGTGGTTAAACGTTTTTTTAATTTGACAATTAAAAAGTCTCACAGCGAGAGGAAAGAAGCTGCTCTGGAGTCTGGTGGCTCAGCAGCTGATACTCTGTCTCTCTTTCCAGACGGCAGCAGGTGAACAGGTTGTAGCTCTGGTGGGTTTAGTCTTCTAATATCCTTGAGCTCTTCTCAGGCTCCTCTCCTCACTCAGTAGATGGTACCAGTGATGTTCTGGTTTTAATCACCCGCTATAGAGCCCTCCTGTCCTGGTCCCATGCCAGCTTGTATTGTTTGCAGTCAGGATGCTTTCTATCGCTCCAATGTCAAAGTTAACAAGAACCTAGCACAGTAATAATACTAATAAACACAGCAGTTTAGCATCTTTTTTTTCACCAGGATGGAGATGTTTGATAAGAGTACATTATCAACACCAGTACTGGTCCATCAGTGTGATGGAGCAATATGACCATGCTGTGAGCATGAAGTGATGTCATCGAGCAGCTAAAGTGTTGACGTGTGCTCTCTGTGCCTCTTCAGATCGTCAGTGTTTTGACGCCTGTGGAGCTTCTCAGTCTGACGTGGAGCTGGTGGAGGACATGGAGGCTCTGAGAGAAGCTCTGGGCTACACCGAAGTGCAGGTTGACGATTCAATTCAAGTCACATTCACACGTGTTAATAATGAAGTGGGTTCCACAGTCAAAGTGCTGTACGTTACATGCACACAAAATAACAGCAAGGACCTCTAGTGTGAGCGATCTGGCGGCGAGGTCGCAGATTACAACGAACTGAAACTTCTCCCGCGTGCCGAGCCTGCTGGGGAAAATGTGAATGTTCCTATCTAGAGAGTTCGGGTTCTTCGTTCTGTGCTACTGTAGCAACGTGGTGGCCGGCTCTGTGAAGAGACTCTACATGGAAACTGCTTAATCTAAAGTAAAGAAAACATAATGATTCTTATTTTCAGATATGCAAAAGTAAACATGCATAATAATGTAATTTACAATGTTTACAAATGGATATATCTATCTTTCTACCCATCGATCTATCTAAAGCACTCCTTTTTAGAGGCATTAATTGGGTGCTTTTGTTTTTGTGCCACTTTGTTGATTTATTTATATTACTTTGTTGCACATTTATTGTTAATTTGCCCTCATTTGTGTTGTCTGACAAGCTGCAAATATGCCTGTGACTCCATTCCCATACACAAAAACACATACTTGAAAAATTCATGACAGCAAGCCAAGCTCATTACTGTTATATTATAGCGTAATTAAATCACTGTTGTCTGGTTTTGTCCGTCTTAAAGGAACAGTGTGTGAGATTTAAGGAGATTTATTGGCAGAAATGGAATATAATATCTCCTCATTTATTCATGTTTCCCTACGGTAGCCCAGAAACAAAACAAAACACTGGCTCTAGGTAGAGCATTTTTCTTTACTTTTTCTTAACGTAAACCCAAAGGCCACCGTCGTTCTCCGACATGCTCGTGAAAGGACGGCGTGAGCGTAGGGGTGTTCAGTTGGATGCAATCTGCAAGCTCACCACTAGATGACACTCATTTCCACACACCGCTGCTTTAATAGGAACTGGTCGACAAAGTGGTGTCACAGCGAGCCATCATGGAGCAGCTCTTGGCCGAGATAGCCCAGTACGAGGACAAGACCAGGCAGGAGGTCGAAGTCCTGGCTGAGCTGGAGCTCCAGTACGCCGAACTTCAGTTCAGTGCCAAACCCGCAGTGACGAGGTAACGACACAGAGGAACCCATGGTCAAGGCCCTTAGTGTCCTGTTCAAGCTTCAATCACCTATACTAAGATATGTGTGTTGGTTGAGAGCCAACAATGTGAAGCCCAGTTGGGTACATCAGGTTTATACCTTCCACCCCATTACAGTGCAATTTAAACAGAGCTGAATCAGCTAGTCGACTGACTAAATTGATTGAATATCAGATTGATTGAAAATTAATCTGCATATTCAAGCGATTGGTAGTGGATTTGATTTGGTAGTGGATTCATTGTTAAGCTAATTCTCTCAGCAGAAATATCAACAAGATTCAGTGGATGCAAAGTCTCATAGACCTGCATCTGTTTCTGTTTTTGTTTAGGGTTGAAATGCAGGCCGAGCTGAAACAGGAAGTGGTCCGTGTCCAGCGCCTGCAGGCCGAGCTGAAGCAGTCCCAGGACCTGTTGGACACGGTGGAGCGCGGGGTCAACAACCTGTACTTCACCATGAGCTGCGTCCCCGTGGAGGTCTGGACCAAAACCCTGTCCTGTTTACAGGGGCCTCTGTGTCTGCTCTCTTTGGAAGGACAGATCCAGATGCTCACATGTGAATGCACTAGTTATGAAGCAATGCCTCATAGAGGACTGGACTATCACGTCCCAAACCCATGCAACATATCATACACACTAACTGTCATTAATATACTTAACAACAGTAAAAAAGATCAACAGACTGGAATATATATATATATATATATATATATATATATATATATATATATATATATATATATGTATGTGTGTATGTACCGTAAACGTCGGGTTACAAGCCGCTCCTACGGCCGGTCAGTGTCCCCGCTGTAGCAAGCTAAGGCTGCTGCTAGCTAGCGCTGCTGCTGCTACTGCCCGCGTCCCCTCTGCCCAAGTCGGGTGTCGAGCCTGGTCCCGCTACCTTCGGTGGTTTTCGGGGAGCTAGCGGAAGTTAGCGGGGAAGTAATGGAGTGCTAGCAGGAGCCCCAGCTGGCTACAGCGGGGAGCTAACGGGGACACTGACCGAAGGTAGTAGCGGCTCGTAACCCGACGTTTACGGTATATATATATGTATAAATGACAGTTCATACACACACACAAACACACACATATATATATATATATATATATATATATATATATATATATATATATATATATATATATATATATATATATATATATATATAGATAGAACAGTTAATACTTTTGCTGTTATTTACCAAGATCTTTCTGGAGAAGTCTCAGTATTATATACATTATATATATTCCAACTGTGAGGAACACCTGGCTTTCATATGTGCATTGCATTGTGGGTGAATAGTTTCCACTGACGGCACGTTTACCACAGTGTTCTCCACAGTGTTCTCCACAGTGTTCTCCACAGTGTTCTCCACAGTGTTCTCCACAGCGTCGGAGCGCTCTGGCCGTGTTGGCCTGTTGTTCACAGACCTGTTCCCCGCTCCTCCAGGGGATGCCCTGCACGCCCAGTGCTGCCTGCTCAGACCGCCTGGGGGACGTCAGAGCCCGCCTGCCGACATTACTGCGAAGAGCGTCAGAGCAGGAGCCTGAGACCGGAGGCCTGGACCAGTAGAAGGTGCTAGAATGATCTGACATCTTTCATATGCTTCTCAATTAGGCCTGAACTAAACCATTCTTAAAGGGTGGGCCAGGTTGCTGTGATACTATGATATGTTGTGCTTCCCAGATACCCAGATTTTGCATGAACAGGGTATAAATTCCCTGTCCATTGTCAAAAAAATAAATATTTGATATATTATTATTATATCAGAATCATTATGTTTACACATACAAGGAATTTGTCCTGGTGGGAGGTGCATAACATTTAACATTTAACAATAAACATTTAACGGTAAACATAAAACAGAGTGCAATAAAAAGGGAGCATGAATATTTACAATTCATGCTATTAATATATATGTTTCTTCATGTTACTTATACTGTTGTTAGTTGTTGATAAGTGTGTCCATAAGCCTGTTTTCTGCTTAATCTGTTAGGAAGGATGGAGGGAAAAAGGAGACACAAGGGTAGAGGGAAACAGGAAGAGGCGCTATAAATAGGCAACAATGCTGAAATGCTATGAAATCATATCTAACTATTTCCATCGCTGTCGTCATCCCGTTTAACTGTAATAGAAACAGCTGTTTCAGAGCCATGACAGCAGCGATGTGGCTGAGGAGAGCATTACATAATTCTAACACCCACTGATCTCCATTCAGCTCCCGGCTGCACACATGGACCCGTATAGAAGGTCTGTGCGCCTGCCTTCCACCTTGCACTTCTCCTTTATTATTCAGCTTTCACTTGAGGGGAACAAATATGAAACTGGCAGTGGACGCATGCTTTCTGTACCCTTGTAGAAGCGGTAGAACCAGAGCGGCCACGTGCAAGTACACCATGAATCATGTCGTTTGAGTCAAGTTCACACAGGGTTGCATCCTCCCTGTGACGGCCCTGGCAATGCTTCAGAAGCCGATGGAACACATTGTACTCGATAGTGGCATGAACCCGTTTTACAGAAAAAGTATGTGTCAGGAAATGCATCCACTGCTTCCACCCGTCACTGACCGCGTGTCTCCGTCTCTCAGGCGCTCTCCCGCAGGCGGATCGAGTCCGAGCGGCAGGAGAAGTCCTCGAGGAGCGCCGTGAGGAAGCGGCAGACCTCACAGCGGGTGTGATCCGGTTCATGAAATAAAGAAGAGGGCAGCATTGCTTTGGTTCACTGGTTTGTTTGATGTCACAGATCCAAATCCCCAACCCACTTTCAGCCGGTGGTGATAAAAGAGAGAGTATGTTCTAGACTGAATAACTGGAACAGTGTTTTCCTTGATTATTATTTATGGTTTTACAGTGACAATGTGTATAACTGTAAGCAAGGCACACCCTTTGGTGTGAAACCGCAGAGCAGCTACGGGACCGCTAGGTGGGAGCATTGTGTTACCGGTTCAGAGAGACAGGTTTATCTAACTGGTCTCACTCCCAGCTGGACTGGAAGTGATGGAGCGAGCCAGTGAGGCTATAACACACATTGTAATATGCTGAACAGATCTTGTCGGGTGCATGTAGATGGAGGACCTGTTGATTAAGTGTTAACAGTATTTCAAACACAAAGATGTGTCAAACATCTGCATATGAGCTGTACGTGTAGATGTCACAGTAAATTCTACATTCCTACTCGACAGTAAATACAAAGTTAGCTTTTATTCAAGACTATACAGATGTTACATACTGTTCTCAGTTCCCTGATAAAGGGCTGAAGTAGACCCGGGTCAGGTTAACACGTTGCAGTAGGGAACTATCACTGTGGGTTGTAGGAACATAGAAAAGAGAAAAATGTGCCACTGACACACTTCACTTGTTTGTTGGTTTTAATGTGTTTCAGGAAAATAAAGCATCCTACTGATTCGAGGGTCTCCATACAATGTATTGACATCAAATAGCCTTCCTTTAATGAAGAACTGTCAGGAACAAGATGAATCTTAATACATATGAGATACTGTCAGACACAGTGGAGAAGTCTTGTTTTCTAGCTTCAAAGTCATGAAATCATGAGTTTAGGTTGCTAAAAATATGAATATTAAAACCACTGGCGGCAGAAAACATCGAAATTCCAGCAAACTACTGTAAGCCTGGGAAAAAAAGTGTTAGCCGTGTCCTAAACACAGAAACACGACTGTACTGTTTTATTTGTATGTATACATAACATATTTTGAGAGTTTTAAGGCTGGTTAACACACTTTTTGCAGCGTGTACCTCGGCCATCAGCGTGGATCTAGGCCACGATGTGACTTATTGTCTGTAGAGACGAGGTGTTGCCAGGAGAGAGGCTGTGAAGTGGAAGGAGACCAACAGGCATGTGGAAAAGACAAATGTTTAAAAAAAGAAGGAAAACAATGCTTTTCATTTTAGACCAATTCTACTGTAAAAAGTATATATCTAAATAAGTGAGATAATGTATTTAAAGTATTGCTTTTGGGCCTCACCATAGATAATAAACAAGTCTTAAAGGGACAGTTAACCCCAAATTAAAAAATGAATATAGTTTCCATCTTACCTGTAGTGCTATTTATCAATCTATGTTATTTTGGTGTGAGGTGCCTCGTTTTGGAGAAATCGCCCAGAGAGGTGTCTAATTATATTATATATATCCAATCTAATGGGTCAATAATGGGCATGCGGTGCTCAAACGCCGAACATTTCCAACAATTGAAAAACTCAACAGCAAAGAGAGATGAAACAATAGTAATGGCGTCCTCCTCGGCTGAGCTGTAAGGTCAGCTAGCTCAGTGGTGCTAGGCGAGCTAGCGGTATCGGCTAGCTATAAACTACGAACCCGAAAAGATGCACGCTTCCTTCTGGTTGCGGTACGACTGGCGGGTGTAGTGCAGAAAGGAACATTTGTTTTGACATGAAACTGCTCACAACAAGGTCTTTGGATGTCTCGAGTAACTGGGTCACGGTTTCTGGAAATCTAATTCCATCTCCTGCAATTTTATTGGAGAGAAGATGGACCTCTCTCCGGCCGACATCTCCAAAACTGGGCAGCTCACACCAAAACAATCTAGATTGATAAATAGCATTACAGGTGAGAGGAAACATATCATTTATTTTTTTATTTTGGGGTGAACTGTCCTTTTAAAAAAAAGCTTTCAGACCGCGAGCAGCTGCCACCTGGCAGTGTTTTGTATTTTAAGAGACCTCGGGTCCAAAAGCAGCACAATGTCCTCACGCATCACCGTGCAGCTTCAAACGGAGGAAACGGTTAGCACGACCCACATAGCACGGTGTGCTAATGTGTGCTAACGCGTGCCATTGTTTATAACCCCAGACCGTATCAGGACTCAAACCTTACTGCGCTGACGTAAAGTAATGCTCATGTGGAAAAGGTTTCACTTTAATGTGACGTTACCTTTCACTGTACATGAAGACAGATGAAAGCCAGACAGATACTTAGCGCTGCAGCTATACTCAGCTTGGCCAAAGCATTCATTTCCTTCGTAATAGTGGCCGACCTGTACGTTGCTCATCTCCATCTCAGCACTCCTCCTCCTCCTCCTCCTCCTCTCTCTCCAGGTTTCTGAGGGCCTTGGCTCATCCATCTTGAACGGGAAGTGAAGCGGGTCACACACAGGTAAGTAGGTCATTGCACAGCTGAAGCTGCGAATCCCTCTGGCTTCAGCACATGGTTGTGTGGTCGCTCCTCTGAGACGTCCGACATGTGCAGACAAGGCCCGTTCCCTCAACAGGAAACCGGTTCTTTCTCCACCACCATCACGTCCTGCCTTAATTCAATCATCACCAGAAAGAAAATACTCTCTCGCTTAATGGAGGACTTTACTATCAGTCATTTTTGTTATATTACTTATCTGGCTGCATTACGTAAGTCCGGTCCTTTTTTCTTCTTCTTGGCCATCACTCTTGCTTCCTCCAGTCGTTGGTCCAGATCAAGCTCCTTTCCCATTTTTTCTGGTTGCTTTTATAGCAGACAGGCTGCTCAGCATTTAATTAGTATTAATGTGGGAAGCGCTTTCTTTCCATATGTGTATTTCCAATCTGAGACCCGGCCACATGCTGTCTCTAAAGCTAGAGTGAAGGTACCGCCATGTTGCGCTGGTTTGCTTTAAAGTTCAGCCACATGTTGGCGAGGAACTTGACTTCTCACCTCAAGCATGAGTGCCCGCGATACAGATACGGTAACTCTGTCTCCTAAAAATTATATTCCGCCAGAACTAAAACGCATTCTCAATTACGTTTGACTAGAAACGTATCTCCTCCCTGATTACGTTTGTGTTTGACGTATTACAAAAACGTTGATTATACACGTATGTTTGTTTTATTGTTTTTACGTTTGTGTTTGACGTATTACAAAAACGTTGATTATACACGTATGTTTGTTTTATTGTTTTTACGTTTGTGTTTGACGTATTACAAAAAGGTTTACGGTGTGAGGCCTTTGCAAATACTGACTGATATGAATGTGTTCAGAACATTTCTGACCACATCCAAACAGTATTTTGAAAACCGGATGTTGTATCACTCGTTTGAATATGTTTCCTAACATGTCAGATGCTGCAGCAGATTTGACCACAGAGATCCGAGTGTCTGCTGATGCTGAGTGGTTTACTGCACTAGATGGAGTTTATCACACACTTTGGGCTGCATTCCTAAACAACCCGACTCAGAGAAGACCGGAGCCGGCGCGACGGAGTCTGTTACCGGCCTCACACAGGCGGCCAAGCGGTCTTCAGACCGGACCCCGTTACCGGTCTCACACCGGTAGTTTCTTTTCCTCCGCAGAGTTTAGAAATTAAAATATGTTTAAATTCAGCGGGAAAGCAAGAAAACTAAAACAATAACACGTTGATTATAAACGTATTTGTAATATGTCAAACACAAACGTAATCAGGGAGAAAATACGCTTGAGAATGCGTTTTAGTTCTGGGGGAACGTAATTTTTAGGAGACCGGCTTGGACACGGACACTTTAAGCGGATCCCATGCAGTTTGCATATCATTCTACACCTGGCATTCTGTTGGTTTGGGGAATTTGACTGGGTTATTGCACAAAACTATACAAAAGCAGAAGATGCATGTGAGAGAAGATGCTTCCCGAGCTCACAGAAGCAGCCCATGTGTGAGAGAAGGGCTGAAGCTGGAGCACAGCGGACCTGTGTGGTCCAGCTGTCTCATTGTGGGATTTCTTATCATTTCAATCAATTCAGGTGGGAAGAAATTGTCAAATTTAGCACCATATCTGTTTAACAAATGGTATTTGATACATGGTAGAGTATGTCAAATACTTCCATCTGAATGTTTGAAGGCTTTTTACACTTTTCACAATATATGTGAATTAATACATTAATTTAAGACAGAGACGGGACTATGTGGGTCTCTAAGGTTGTCATTTATACAACCAAGCATTTTCGGTTTAGCCGAGTAGTTTGATGCAGAAATGTGTAGAAAAGTAGACTTTGACATTGTGCATGAATATGTGATTTAAGCCACAGACGCATGGATCCAGACATGGCGATGTCGGCCTGTGTGCTGGTCGGTCAGTCCAACGCTTTGGTCCAGATTGAAATATCTCAAGAAACTACTTAATGGCTTTTCAAATGATTCATCTATTATCAGATTGTTGCTGATGAACTTTTAGTCTCTGGCTGCTGTTAATAATGAAGGTGACACGATTCACTGTTTGGTTTCACGCGGTGTCGATACAGCGATCAGCTGAAAGCCCGCCTCCATCCGCAGAGGAAAACACATAGAGAAAAGCACCTGGTACCAAAAAGCAGTGGAAACACACGGATACGGCATGACAGCTGACAGTGATGGGTTCCAGACAATGTATTCCCCTGACTTCATCGTCCAGCACCACCAGGAGGATGACATGAAACTGTTGGATTAAATGACACATTCATGCTCCCCTCAGGATGAACTTTGGTCATCCTCTGACTTTTCATCCAGTGCCATCATCAAGTCACTATGCACTACTTTGATTAATGACCAAATACCAGAAGAACTAATGGCATTCCCATGAGCCTCAGCTGTACTTTGTGTTTAGTGCTAATTACGTGTTAACATCTTAGCTAAAATAAAATCTAGCATCCAAACTTTAACTTTAGCATCACTGTGTAGGTCCAGTGATAACCACTTACACCAGTTGTACTCACTAATACTCCATTGTATAATAGTGTACTTATCTGAAGGTAAAGGCTGATGTATAGCAGCAACAGAGTCAAGAGAACTTCAGTTCTGCCATGAAGCTAAAACATATTTAAAAAGGAGATAATAAACTGCAGGCCGCAGTGGAATATGAAGCTCTGTGATTGGTGCTGGTTCCAGCTGCACCGCTCTGATGGGAATGTATGGTAATTTGGCATGATTTACATAGTAATAAGCCAACCCTCCCTCTCTAGACCCCGGGGGCAGTTTAGCCAAGTGATCACTTGATTGACAGGTGGATGGAAGACAAGGAAGCAGTTGAGTCCTGCACGGTGATCGAGGTCGTGGAGCTGGATCACGTCACATGATGAGAGTCTTTGAAGTCCCACCATTTTTGGAACAGGGCCCTGCACTTTAAATCCAGGGGAAATAATGTGACAAAACAGTTTTCACAGGAATAATCCCTCTGGAGATTATGAGTTATGGATATGTACTGTATCTAACACTGTACATATTGTGGAAACACTAAAAGCCTTGATTATAAGAAGTTGTTCTCCATGCACAGAAGAATAATACTAATAGAATAATTCAAACTAGTTAATATTGCCTTTGATTTTATAAGCGGTTTTATTCATATTTCTGGCCTTGGGCATTTTCCTTTTGCCTCACGCCTCATTACAGCTAACCAGAGAATCTGGATACTTCAATGATATTAGAGGGAAAAGCTCCAAACCAAATCAGAGTTATTGACACATCGCAGCATCTGCACAGATCTGAGTCTATTTCAGTTGAGCGGGGCCTGCAGGGTGAGTGGAGAGAGAGGTCTGATGTGCGTAACTGCCTCGTCAGACGGCTAAAAACAGCATCCTGCGAGCGCGTGAAGCGACTCCCTCAGCGGTCCAGCTCATCGCGGTGGGAACACCTCACATGTTCAGTGTTGTTCAGGTTTCACAGAGAGCCTTCAGGATGGAGTCAGACGGTTTGAGGTGTGATGGATGTATAAACATGCTCCTCTGATTTTAGGATGACCCAGCTCACCACTGTTCCACCGGATGGGTGGGTCAACACTGGACTTTCACCCTGGAGACTGCTGTTTGTCACATGAAACCAGAAGTCAACTTATTTGTCACGTAACTTCTGTATGGGACAAGATTATTAGGGCCCGAGCACTGACGTAGTCAGAGCGGAGGACCTATTGTTATTCTAATGTTTATTATTATTATTAGGGCCCGAGCACTGACGTAGTCAGAGCGGAGGACCTATTGTTATTCTAATGTTTATTATTATTATTAGGGCCCGAGCACTGACGTAGTCAGAGCGGAGGACCTATTGTTATTCTAATGTTTATTATTATTATTAGGGCCCGAGCACTGACGTAGTCAGAGCGGAGGACCTATTGTTATTCTAATGTTTATTATTATTATTAGGGCCCGAGCACTGACGTAGTCAGAGCGGAGGACCTATTGTTATTCTAATGTTTATTATTATTATTAGGGCCCGAGCACTGACGTAGTCAGAGCGGAGGACCTATTGTTATTCTAATGTTTATTATTATTATTAGGGCCCGAGCACTGACGTAGTCAGAGCGTAGGACCCTATTGAAATGCTAAGGTTTATTTATTATTATTATTATACTCCACCGTTATTCAGGGAAAAGAGGTGCTTGGGATAAACCTACATTCTTCAACATTTGCACACCCATCTGACTCGGTGAAAATTTTAATCTGATTTGGGTGTAGGCCAAAAGTCGGAGAAAATTGCTCGCTAGCGCCCCCTTTAGTTGTGAAAGCCCACCCTTTTTGCCAACTTTGACCGATTGACTTGAAATTTTGCACACATGTCCGGGTGGGACTGCTCTACAAAAAACTCATCCGTGAAAATAAAATGCGCCTAATTAGATTTTCCGCCATTTTGAATTTTGTAAAAAACAAATTTTTGCCCATTGCTCCTAAATGCTGGGTCCATTTCTTACGAAACTTGCTGTGGATCATCATTGGCTCAATGTGATCACAGGATATCTTCCACTTTGTTGATATCTCATTGCGTTCAGAAGATATTAACCAATGAAACTCTTAGGGGCGTGGCTCAATATGTCAATATACATAACTTCCAAATCACTTTGCCTATCCTCACAAAAGTTGTAGCATATGTCAACATCGTGTCCCTTAATTCAATTCAATTCAGTTTATTTTATATAGCCCAACATCACAAATACAAGTTTGCCTCGGAGGGCTTTACAATCTGTACACATAACATCCTGTCCCGGGACCTCACATCGGATCAGGAAAAACTCCCCTAGAAAGATAGTAAAAACCCTTTCACAGGGAAAAAAGGGAAGAAACCTGAGGGAGAGCAACAGAGGAGGATTCCTCTCCCCGGATGGACAGAAGCAATAGATGTCATGTGGCCAGAATGAATAGCGTAGTTACAGCACATTCAATGAATATGACAGAAATTATTCATATAATGAGTAGTAGGCATGGTCCATGATCCTGATAATCCATGAAGCAGAAGGCGGTAGAGAGGAGGGGGGCATCAGAAGGGCCATGGCAGCAGGTAGGACCGGTTCCAGGCCGGTTCCATCAGCAGGGCCATGGTAGCAGGCAGGACCAGTTCCAGGCAGCCATGGATCCATGGCAGGGGGGGTGGGGCGGCAGGACCCGGGGCAGGACCCGGGGCAGGATCGGTTCCAGGCAGCCATGAATCCATGGAAAAAGAAAGTAGAGTTAGTAATGTGCATTGAAGAGACAATAGTTTATCCAGATGGAGAGAAAGAAGAGGAGAGGAGGAGAGGAGGAGTGAAAGAGGAAGAGAAGAGGAGCGAAAGAGGAAGAGAAGAGGAGCTCAGTGTATCCTAAGATGTCCCCCAGCAGTCTAGGCCTATAGCAGTATATCTAGGGGCTGGACCAGGGCAAACCTGAGCCAGCCCTAACTGTAAGCTTGAAACAGCCCTAAGTATAAGCGCTATCAAAGAGGAAAGTCTTAAGTCTACTCTTAAATGAGGTGACTGTGTCTGCCCCCCGGACTGAAAGTGGAAGCTGATTCCACAGAAGAGGAGCCCGATAACTGAAAGCTCTAGCCCCCAACCTACTTTTTAAGACTCTGGGAACCACAAGTAACCCTGCATTCAGTGAGCGTAACGCTCTAGTGGGGTAATATGGCACTATAAGCTCTTTAAGATATAATGGTGCATCACCAGCTAAGGCTTTATAGGTGAGGAGAAGGATTTTAAATATGATTCTCGATCTTAAAGGAAGCCAGTGGAGAGCAGCTAATACAGGAGTAATGTGATCTCTCTTCCGAGTCCTTGTTAGTACACGAGCTGCAGCATTCTGGATCAGCTGGAGAGACCCAAGGGACTTTCCGGAGCAGCCTGATAATACGGAGTTACAGTAATCCAGTCTTGAAGTAACAAATGTGTGGATCAATGTTTCTGCATCGCTTTGAGACAGGATGTGCCGGATCTTTGAGATGTTCCGTAGGTGAAAAAAGGCAGTCCTTGAGATCTGTTTCACGTGGGAGCCAAAGGATAGGTCCTGGTCAAAAATAACTCAGAGATTCCTTACGGTGGTGGTGGATGCCAGAGCGATGCCATCCAGAGAAACCATATCGTCAGATAATTGATTTCTGAGGTGTTCTGGGCCGAGTAGAATGACTTCAGTCTTGTCAGAGTTCAGCAGCAGGAAGTTGCAGGTCATCCAGGTCTTGATGTCTTTAAGACACGCTTGAAGTTTAGCGACCTGGTGGATTTCATTTGGCTTGATTGACAGATATAGTTGAGTATCATCGGCATAACAGTGAAAGTTTATGGAGTGTTTTCTGATAATATTGCCTAAGGGAAGCATATATAAGGTGAATAAAATTGGTCCAAGCACAGAACCTTGTGGAACTCCATGACGAACGGCGGTGGTCATCGAGGCCTCATCGTTTACAAATACAAACTGAGATCTATCTGATAAATACGACTTAAACCAGCTTAATGCTGTACCTTTAATACCAATCGACTGGTCTAGTCTCTGTAATAAGATGTCATGGTCAATGGTGTCAAATGCTGCACTAAGGTCTAACAGGACAAGTACAGAGACAAGCAGGGCCGGCTCTAGCCCTTTGGTTGCCCTAGGCGAGATTGAGTTTTGCGCCCCCCCCCACAGACACACAATACTTTACATCACTGAAGAGACATATATTAACTTAACTGCTTTACTTTGCATAGCAGTTTTTCACCCACTTATAATTCTACTATTCTACAATGCAGTTCAACAATAAATGGTGCATGGACAACAAACACCAGAATAGTTTCAGAACATTTTCTTTTTTATTATTTTAAATAATTTATTACACACTCAAAGTTAGGATTAAATTAACTCCATAAACTGTGCAAAACACTCTTTTTTTTTCAAATATGTTTATTGAACAAACCTATACTTGACTTTCTATTCCTCTTCTTCCTTTTTTCGTTTTCGTCCCTGTGCTCCAGATGGTTTAGACCGCTTCATTTTTGCAAATGTCAGGGGCCAGTCAAAGTGGCCGCGCAATAGATTTTTCAGATCGCGCACATTTTTCAGACCGCACAAACGATTTATTTTTTTGGAGTGAGTCATCTTTGAAATAGAAGATCTTTGATGTGACGTGTCGAGTCTTGGCCAATCAGCGTTGATAATATAAATCGTTATATTCTGTAGATATTCTTCATATATTATTCTTCTGTCTATTAGAGTTCAGGTTGTGCGAGGTCAGTTTAACAAATACTTTCTGTGAGAAGTTTCTGTGAGAACAGTCCGGTTGTCTGTTGTCTGTTCCACGCTCTGCACTACAACACTCACACCTGTTTATCAGTATATTGACATTAGGGAAGCAGACTGGTCGTTGCACGTTCCAGCCCTGTGAGAATAGATGAGGACGCGACTCTCCTCCTCTTAGAAAGGTTAGAGCCAATAGAAATGTTAGATGTTCATGACGAAAAACCGTGTATTAAAGAGCCGAACTTCCGGCTGTTCGGGGTGTTTTTTGGACGGTCAACCTGCGTGTTGACTGGACGACTCCCTGCTATCGCGATTGCAGCGCTTGTTACTCTACTTGTGATCAAGGAAAATAAATTCAGAGAATGAGAGAAGTTGTTTGACTAAGTTCTTCCGGACGCTACACCAGGCATCCAATAATTGCACACGCTAACAGCGTCCCGTTTTCTCGACGAAATATTCAGATTTTTGGCCTAGTTATTGTCTTCTCCGTAATAGAACATCTTTGATGTGACGTGTCTTGGTCCCTGCTCGCGGGAGCCAGCGCCCGGGGTCGCGAATTGCTCACAGTGCTGAAATGTGCGCTGTGAGGGCGCCCCCAACCCATTTGTCGCCCTAGGCAGTCGCCTAGTTCGCCTATAGCAATCGCCGGCCCTGGAGACAAGTCCCCTATCTGATGCAACTAGAAGGTCTTTAGTAATTGTCACTAGTGCTGTCTCTGTGCTATGATGCTTTCTAAATCCTGACTGAAATTCCTCAAATAAACTATTGTTATGTAAAAAGTCACACAACTGATTTGCGACTACCTTCTCCAGTATCTTAGAGAGGAAGGGAAGGTTAGAGATAGGTCTGTAGTTAGCCAACACCTCTGGATCCAGGGTGGGTTTTTTAAGAAGAGGTTTAATTACAGCTACTTTAAAAGACTGTGGTACATGACCCATTAGTGTGTATATATATATATATATATATATATATATATATATATATAAAGACCCATTGATAATATCTAGTACAGAGGCACAAATTAAGGGTAAAACTTCTTTAAACAGCTTAGTCGGAACAGGGTCTAGGAGACAGGTAGAAGATTTAGAAGTAGAAACCATTGAAGACAGTTGGTCGAGGTTGATGGTAAAAAATCTAACGTTATCATCTTAACGTACTCAAATTATTTCAGAATATTCAAACACCAGGGGGCGCTGCAGTGAATCGCTAAACTTTTGCATTTTCCTTGTTTCCAGGCGTTGCATTCAGTTGAATTCCTCCTAGAGATTAAATGCGATTGATTTCACATTCGGGCAATATGATGTTGAGACCTTTGCAGGGAAAAGTTATCAAAGGATTTAAAAAATATCGAACTATGTGAGCGCAGAGCAGCGCCAAAAAACACAATTTTCCATGAAAATGGAAGTTGCTTTAACTCGGCCTTACATGATGGAATCTGCTCCATATTTCTCATATGTCATGACCTCCTGACCCTGAAGACATCCATGTGATCATTTTGAATCCTAGTCATAGCGCCACCTAGAGGCAACATGAAGTTACATGTTTTGTATACCGTGCTGCTCACAGATTATTCAGATGCCTCTCCAAATGCGTCGGAAGAGACCTAAGACATTGATAATGCATCACCTTGAAGATTGTAAGGATCCGTTGAACGGCGTCTCGGCAGAGCATCGCGGAAGTTTGATCCTTCGCCGTGCACGAATAAACCGATGTAACTCGATTCCACATAAAAAGATCCTTTCCAGGTTTCACATGTTTGATGAGACTCCAGGCCTGAAGACATGTGATGTCTAATTTTTAATTTGAGTCATAGCGCCACCTAATGGCAACAGAAATAAAAATGTTCTATACTTTGGCTAGCTTCTCTCAGTAGGTTGATTAGATCGACATCAAATTACTCGTAGACAAACATAAGACTTTCATGACGCCAGCCCCCAAAGCTTTTGATGTTTCGTTTAACGCTGTTGCCGTGGCGACCCATCCTTCACGGTCAACAACGAAGGTACTTTTGAGGGACTAAGCATCCTCGAGACGTAACTAAACTTGGCACCCACATTGACAGGCAAAGATGTAGTTACGTGATATGATTTGAATGCTTGAAAATCGCAACTCGGCTCGATACCGCCCCCTACAAATATTCAATTAAGCAGCCCCAGCGCTACGGTTGAGCTACATGTATGACACCTGGTAGCCATATGTAACACATGTAAACTTAAAAATAACTGTCTTGGGACCATGCTCTAAACCAAACAGGAAGTCAGATAGCGCCCCCTGTTTTTTTTTTGGCAACCCGTGAGTTGTGAACGCCCACAGTTTTTGCCCCCTATAACCGATTGACCTGAAATTTGGCACACATGTCCGGGTGTGTCTGCTCTACAAAAAAGTCCAGGAGAACATCAAACTCCGCCTACTTAGAATTTCCGCCATTTTGCATTTTGTGAAAAACAATCTTTTCCGCAAATCTTCCTAAATGCTGGGTTAAATTTTTACAAAATTCTCTGTGGATCATTACAGGTTCAATTCCATCACAATTTATCAAAAGCTTGTTTATATCTCATTGTGTTCAGAAGAAAAGGACCAATGATCTTCTAAGGAGAAAATTCAACAAAATTCAACAAAGCAGCCCTCGCATTACGTTTAACATAGATATACAACATTTCATAGGCCCTATGTACCACATATACACTTAAAAATGACTCTCTTGGGACCATGCTCTAAACCGTACCGGAAGGCGGCCAATTTCATTTTCGTCGTTCATTTGTAGTTCAAATTGACATAGTTTCCCAGTAGGTGGCGCTCTGACTATGAGTTAATATTGGCATGCAGAAGTCTTCCAGCCATGACTCTCATAAAGCATGTTAACTTTGGAACAGTTTTGACAAAGTCCAGTTGAGTTACAACAGCTTGCTGTAGGATCAAGAACCGACCAGTTTGTGAAAGAGAAGGACCGACCTCTTCATGAGCTGAGTGACACACTATGGTTGGCAGACCTGGCCTCTAGTTGATCTTATCATCATCTCACACTGAACATGAGCCTGCAAGGCAAAGCCCAGGTACCAAACCTCACGTGAACCTGTTCTGTGTGAAGCTTCGTCTCTTTCAGACACAACTACTAACGTCACCGCTACTCTTCCCCCACGTCTGAAATCAAAGGAGCTTTTTTCAGAGGTCAACCTTTCTGCGAAAAAGAGTATATATGTGTCTGTCATGAACTCAGTAAGCGCTTCCCAGATCTTTCTGCCATTGAGAAATAATTCAAGCTGTTCTCGACTCCCTTCCTGATGATGCAGAAGAAGTGAAGAGAGTCTGAACTAGAACCGATGGAGATGCAGTGATGATTGTCTAACGAACCAGCTTCAGTTTCTCTGCCTACCGACTTCTACTGGAGCTTGGAAAATGCCAAATTTCCTCTGATGTGATTTTTTACATATATATGCATAATTGACCTCATTTGATTCATTTTGCGATATACCTCACCTGAGTGACCCTGACTTTCATATATTTTTCTGTTTGTGGCCCTCGGTGAAAAAGGTTTGGACACCCTTGATAGATATATATATATATATATATATGCCTGCCAGGCGGATGTTCGAGGCCGGGAGAGCCTCGAACATCCGCTCTCCCGGCCTCGAACATCTGCCTGGCAGGCAAACGTTCTCGGACGGGCGAGCCAGCGACCCTTCGGCTTACCCCGACGTGCTGGAGGCGAGGGCCCAGTCACAGCTGCGAGCAGCTTTAATTTAGAGAGAGAGGGATATATATATATATATATATATATATATATATAAAAAAAAAAAGCGCTTGAGGAAACTACTTGAGAGGGTAAATAATAATAATAAATATATATATATATATATATATATATATATATATATATATTTATTATTATTATTTACCCTCTCAAGTAGTTTCCTCATGCCGCGAAATATTCTCGCGAGTACATTACATGTAAAGTCAATGCGGAAAAAGCGCTTTTTTTGCCGGGCGGGGCAAATGAGGCAAAAAAGCGTTGCGAATATTTGCTTTTTCGCCGGAGTTGAAATATTTAAAAAATTTGCCCGACGCTGAGTTGCGAAAGCCAATCAGTGTTGAGAAGCTCCGCCGTCGTCACCGCCGTCCTGCCGTCACTGAATCAAACTGCTGGTCCTGAAGGAGCGCTGGAAGCGGCTTCATTCAGACACTCGTCCCGGAGGAGTCGGAGCTGTGTGCGACTACGGATAATATTATGAATCCAGACACGTTCGTGGGACTTCCTCAACAAGTATAAAGCAGAACTAGTGGTTATTTCAATGGTGGATGGCGGAAATAGTAAATGTTTTCACAGAGTAAAGCCACAGAGATAAGCCACGCCCCCTTTCCGCAGCGAAAAAGCGAAAAAGCAAATTAACCAAATAACGTCAAGCGAGTCAGGCAAAAAAGCGTTGCGAAAATTCGCAACTCTTTTGGTGTGAACGCGGCATAAGAAGACGAAACTTTACTTTGAAAATAAATTGGAGATGTACACCAAGGTATATCTCCAAATACAACCTAACTTCATTTCCCGGTTTTAGTGGACAGATTGATGCTGTTATGTTTGACATTAACTGACTTCCTCATCCTTACAAGTAAGAGAGATCATCACTCAGTAAAGTCCCTATCTGTGTTTTCCGATCATGTTATTTCTGTATGTCTCTCTTCATCCTCACCTCTTCCTCCTCACGGTGGAGAAGCAGAGAACTGTAATCACTTTCTGCCCGGAGCCGACAGCAAACAGACCATGATGTCACTCTGCTCCAGTTGTTTTCAGGAACAAAGAGTTCTATTGTGTGACCTGCTTTTGTTATTTAACCTAAAAAGCAGACTGAGAGAGTTCATGTGGATTTCAGGGTTGCTGCTGCGTCCGTAGCGATTTAAGATTATCAAGATGGCGGCGCGTGTAGACGCAGCGGCCCCTCTCTGTCCTGAACATTTAGTGTTTTGTCCTTGTTTATACAACAAAGGTTCGTCTTCACCTTGTCTGTTAGTACAAAAATGTTCGTCTTCACCTCGTCTGTCCACGTCCACGTGGAAATATAACTACAGTCGCCGGGTTCTGCTAAGCATCAGCAGGAACAAGACACACAACTCTCTGGACACTACACAAGCCGAAACAGTCAAGGAGCTTGGACTACTACGTCGGCCTACGGCCACACCGGACTGGACTGCCACTCCTCCCCCGGAAAGGAGACGCCGCAAGCGGTGTGCGAGGAAGCAGAAGAGGGGTAAGCGCGGCGGTATCCGAGCTAGGCTGGCGGCTAGTCCAACTCGTCCAGCCATACCATCCATCGTCATGGCTAATGTGCGATCCTTGGACAATAAAATGGACCACATAAGACTGCTGCAGACGGAGCAGCGAGACGTGCGGAACTGCTGTGTGCTTCTTTTCACGGAAACATGGCTAAATGACAACATCCCCGACCGCTGTGAAACTGGAGCAGCTAACATGCTACCGAGCGGACAGAGCCCTTGCCGAAGGGGGAAAGACTCGCGGCGGCGGAGTATGTGTTTACATCTGGGATGCATGGTGTCGGGACGCGGTCGTGATCATAAGGTGCCGTCCTTTTTATCTGCCGAGGGATTCTGCTAGTCGCCGTTTACATCCCTCCCACCCCTAACAACAGCGACAGAAATGCGGCACTTTGTGAACTGTACCAGGCCATCAGCGAACAACAGACCGCTCACCCAGACGGCTTCACCATCTTTGCTGGAGATTTTAATCATGCAAATCTCAAGACTGTTCTTCCGAAACTTCACCAGCATGTTGATTTCCCAACAAGGGGGGACAACATTTTGGATCTGGTCTACACCACACACAAAGGAGCGTACAAGGCCTCCCCCCTCCCCCACATAGGACTCTCTGACCACATCACCGTCATGCTAATGCCAGCATACAGACCCAGAGTAAAAGTCTCCAGACCGGTTCTGAAGCGGGTCCGGGTGTGGCCTCCTCCGCTCTCCAAGACTGCTTTGACACAACAGACTGGGGAATGTTTAAGCAGGCAGCCACATACAACAACCACACAGACATTGAGGAGTACACAGACACTGTTACTTCTTACATCAGTAAGTGTATGGATGATGTGACCCACGTAAAGACCATCACCACTCGGGCTAACCAGAAGCCGTGGCTGACAGGGGAAGTCCATCGGCTGCTGAGGGCCAGAAACAAGGCCTTCAGAGCCGAGGACGAAACGGACCTGAGAACAGTGAGAGCCAACCTGTCCCACGGCATCAGGAAAGCTAAACAGGATTACACGAACAAGATAACCTGTCACTTTCAAGACAGCAGAGACACACGGAGCCTGTGGCAGGGCATTCAGACCATCACAGACTACAAACCCACGCCACAGACCTGCGACAGCAACATCTCTCTGCTAAACGACCTCAACAGCTTCTTTGCACGGTTTGAAGCACAGAACAGCACTCGTCCACACAAGACTCCCCCTCCTCCCCATGACCAGGTTCTGTGCCTGTCTGCTGCCAGCGTGAAGAGGACTCTCTCCACTATCAACACCCGCAAGGCAACAGGTCCAGACAACATCCCTGGTCGTGTGTTGAGGGACTGCACAGAGGAGCTTAAGAATGTCTTCACGGATGTTTTTAATACTTCTCTGAGACAAGCTGTTGTTCCATCATGCTTCAAGGCCACCACCATCATACCTGTGCCAAAGAAATCCACTCCGTCCTGCTTTAATGACTATCGTCCAGTGGCACTTACCCCCATAATAATGAAGTGCTTTGAACGGCTAGTCATGTCACACATCAAATCCATTCTCCCCCCCACACTGGACCCTTTCCAGTTTGCATACCGTGCCAAACGGTCCACGGAGGATGCAATCTGCTCTGCTCTCCACCCAGCCCTCACCCACCTGGACAAAAAACACTCGTATGTGAGAATGCTGTTCATAGACTTTAGTTCAGCGTTCAACACCATCATCCCACAACAACTCATCTGCAAACTTGACCAGCTGGGGCTCAACACCTCGCTGTGTAACTGGCTGCTGGACTTTCTCAGTGAGAGGCCACAAGCAGTACGCGTCGGCAACAACACCTCGAGCAGCATCACTCTGAGCACAGGGGCCCCTCAGGGCTGTGTGCTCAGTCCACTGCTCTTCACCTTGCTGACACACGACTGCAAAACCACCTACAGCACCAATCACATGGTCAAATTCGCAGACGACACCACTCTGATAGGTCTCATCACCAAGGATGACGAGACCCACTACAGGAAGGTCAACCTTCTGACCACGTGGTGCAGAGACAACAACCTCCTTCTGAACAACAGCAAGACCAAGGAGATTGTTGTTGACTTCCGGAAAGGCCACACCCAACACCCACCACTGACCATCAACGGTGCTGACATTGAACAAGTCAGCAGCACCAAGTTCCTGGGGGTGGACATCAGTGAGGACCTCTCGTGGACAGTCAACACGAAAACCCTGGCAAAGAAAGCACAGAGGCGCCTATACTTCCTCCGGAAACTGAGGAAAGCAGGAAGCCCTCCATCCATCATGTGCACCTTCTACCGTGGCACCATGGAGAGCATCCTGACCAACTGCATCACTGTGTGGGGCGGAAGCTGCACAGACTACAGCAGGAAAGCCCTGCAGCGCATAGTGAATGCAGCTGGAAGAATCATTGGTGCCTCACTCCCCCCCCTCCCCTCCCTGCAGGACATATACAACACCCGCCTCACCCGCAAAGCGACCACGATTGTGAGCGACCCCTGCCACCCCTCACACGGTCTCTTCAGCCTCCTGCCCTCTGGGAGGAGATACCGGAGCCTCTGGGCTCCACCACTAGGCTGTCAACCAGCTTCATCCACCAAGCTGTCAGGAAGCTGAACTCTCTACCTCACCACTCCCACATCTAGACTCTGCTGCTAAACTGTCTGACCGCTGCTATTAACGCACACTTAAATAGTTTCCTAATCTGTTTTTGCACTATATGTTATATGTTTTTGCACTATGTTTATATGTCTTTGCACTATGTTTATACGTTTCTGCACTGTTTATACGTTGTTTATATGTTATATGTTGTCTATTTTTCTTAACTGGTGCACTATTCACTTTATGTTTCTGCACTATGTTTATATGCTGTTTATGCTATGTTGTCTAGTTTATATGTTGTTTATATGTTTATATGTTATATGTTGTCTAGTTTATATGTTTATATGTTATATGTTGTCTATTTTTTACTTTTTTTTTCTAAATGTTGCACTATTCACTTTATTTTCAGACAGTAGAGAAACAAAATTTCAGGTCTTCTGTATGTTTGCACAATATGGAAGAAGTGACAAATAAAACTGACTTTGACTTTGACTTTGACTTCATGTCGGCTGCTCCTCGGAATGATTGGTACTTTTGGATCTTTACTTGAGAAAAAGCATTTTCAAGGATTTTATAGTAAATCTAAGACATGAAATAGTGCAGAGGTTAAATATATAAAACATATATATGATATAAAATGGAATAATACAAATGTGTATACATTTCCAAAAGACATTGATTGCAAATGAATGAACTGAACGTTCATGGGGATGATTTTTAATGTGCTGTACTGTAGCTTTGTATTGTGTGCCCTTCTCCCCACGTGTTGTGTCTTTCATCCTTTACTGTTTGCTCTTGTTTTATGTTTGTTATGATCTGAAGTTACAATCTGGTACAGTGCATCAAATGGTGACATTTATGTTTTAACTGTACATGGTCCCTTTTAAATAAAGATATATATATATATGTTGTGAGTAGCAGAAGAGCCGTTTCCTTGGTGTCTTTGTGATGGTGTCTGTGTGGTGGGTCCAGGTCCAGGTCCAGGTCCTGGTCCTGGTCCAGGAGCTAGTCCTGTTTGGACGTCACTGACAACCGTCCTGTGTTGTCTTTACGCATGATGAACTTGTGTGAAAGAGTATCCCGTGTTAATGAAGCTTTATTATCATCGTCACAGCAAACAGCTGAGGAGAACCGCGGCCCTGCAGTTGTTTGGAGGTTGTTTAAAGTCACGGGGACATTTAGGCCCCTGCTCAAGCTACACCATTAAACCATATATATTGCACTAATCACAACTCCACTCCTGGCATGCATTCAACATTACACATCGATGATATATACACACATTAGTACGAGAGGATCCAAGGTTGGAATACTCCTTTTAAATCAATGAAGGGCAAACCGATTTCAGGTGTTTAATCACTAAAACATAACATTATCGTAAGACTGAACACCAAGCAGCAGTAAATCAGCACTCTGGTGTTTCTCCAACTTAAGAATTATCCAGTGATGCACAGAATGAATCTGCACTTATTCATTCAACACGGTTTGACACCACAACCACCACATGTACTTAAATCACTATAACCACCACATGTACTTAAATCACCATAACCACCACATGTACTTAAATCACCATAACCACCACATGTACTTAAATCACTATAACCACCACATGTACTTAAATCACTATAACCACCACATGTACTTAAATCACTATAACCACCACATGTACTTAAATCACTACAACCACCACATGTACTTACATCACTACAACCACCACATGTACTTAAATCACTATAACCACCACATGTACTTAAATCACCATAACCACCACATGTACTTAAATCACTACAACCACCACATGTACTTACATCACTACAACCACCACATGTACTTAAATCACTATAACCACCACATGTACTTAAATCACTACAACCACCACATGTACTTAAATCACCATAACCACCACATGTACTTAAATCACTACAACCACCACATGTACTTAAATCACTACAACCACCACATGTACTTAAATCACTATAACCACCACATGTACTTAAATCACTACAACCACCACATGTACTTAAATCACCATAACCACCACATGTACTTAAATCACCATAACCACCACATGTACTTAAATCACTATAACCACCACATGTACTTAAATCACTATAACCACCACATGTACTTACATCACTACAACCACCACATGTACTTAAATCACTATAACCACCACATGTACTTAAATCACCATAACCACCACATGTACTTAAATCACTATAACCACCACATGTACTTAAATCACTACAACCACCACATGTACTTAAATCACTATAACCACCACATGTACTTAAATCACTATAACCACCACATGTACTTAAATCACCATAACCACCACATGTACTTAAATCACTATAACCACCACATGTACTTAAATCACTACAACCACCACATGTACTTAAATCACTATAACCACCACATGTACTTAAATCACTATAACCACCACATGTACTTAAATCACTACAACCACCACATGTACTTAAATCACTATAACCACCACATGTACTTAAATCACTATAACCACCACATGTACTTACATCACTACAACCACCACATGTACTTAAATCACTATAACCACCACATGTACTTAAATCACTACAACCACCACATGTACTTAAATCACTATAACCACCACATGTACTTAAATCACCATAACCACCACATGTACTTAAATCACTATAACCACCACATGTACTTAAATCACTATAACCACCACATGTACTTAAATCACCATAACCACCACATGTACTTAAATCACTACAACCACCACATGTACTTAAATCACTATAACCACCACATGTACTTAAATCACCATAACCACCACATGTACTTAAATCACCATAACCACCACATGTACTTAAATCACCATAACCACCACATGTACTTAAATCACTATAACCACCACATGTACTTAAATCACTATAACCACCACATGTACTTAAATCACTACAACCACCACACGTACTTAAATCACCATAACCACCACATGTACTTAAATCACTATAACCACCACATGTACTTAAATCACTACAACCACCACATGTACTTAAATCACCATAACCACCACATGTACTTAAATCACTATAACCACCACATGTACTTAAATCACTATAACCACCACATGTACTTAAATCACCATAACCACCACATGTACTTAAATCACCATAACCACCACATGTACTTAAATCACTATAACCACCACATGTACTTAAATCGCTACAACCACCACATGTACTTAAATCACTATAACCACCACATGTACTTAAATCACTATAACCACCACATGTACTTAAATCACTACAACCACCACATGTACTTAAATCACCATAACCACCACATGTACTTAAATCACCATAACCACCACATGTACTTAAATCACTATAACCACCACATGTACTTAAATCACTACAACCACCACATGTACTTAAATCACTATAACCACCACATGTACTTAAATCACTACAACCACCACATGTACTTAAATCACTACAACCACCACATGTACTTAAATCACTACAACCACCACATGTACTTAAATCACTACAACCACCACATGTACTTAAATCACTATAACCACCACATGTACTTAAATCACTATAACCACCACATGTACTTAAATCACTATAACCACCACATGTACTTAAATCACTACAACCACCACATGTACTTAAATCACTATAACCACCACATGTACTTAAATCACTACAACCACCACATGTACTTAAATCACTACAACCACCACATGTACTTAAATCACTATAACCACCACATGTACTTAAATCACTATAACCACCACATGTACTTAAATCACTACAACCACCACATGTACTTAAATCACTATAACCACCACATGTACTTAAATCACCATAACCACCACATGTACTTAAATCACTATAACCACCACATGTACTTAAATCACTATAACCACCACATGTACTTAAATCACTATAACCACCACATGTACTTAAATCACTACAACCACCACATGTACTTAAATCACCATAACCACCACATGTACTTAAATCACTATAACCACCACATGTACTTAAATCACTATAACCACCACATGTACTTAAATCACCATAACCACCACATGTACTTAAATCACCATAACCACCACATGTACTTAAATCACCATAACCACCACATGTACTTAAATCACTATAACCACCACATGTACTTAAATCACTATAACCACCACATGTACTTAAATCACCATAACCACCACATGTACTTAAATCACCATAACCACCACATGTACTTAAATCACCATAACCACCACATGTACTTAAATCACTATAACCACCACATGTACTTAAATCACTATAACCACCACATGTACTTAAATCACCATAACCACCACATGTACTTAAATCACTATAACCACCACATGTACTTAAATCACTATAACCACCACATGTACTTAAATCACTATAACCACCACATGTACTTAAATCACTATAACCACCACATGTACTTAAATCACTATAACCACCACATGTACTTAAATCACTATAACCACCACATGTACTTAAATCACCATAACCACCACATGTACTTAAATCACTATAACCACCACATGTACTTAAATCACTATAACCACCACATGTACTTAAATCACTATAACCACCACATGTACTTAAATCACTACAACCACCACATGTACTTAAATCACCATAACCACCACATGTACTTAAATCAGGGGTTTGGAGG
Organism: Myoxocephalus aenaeus; assembly: GCA_038501785.1. Classification (NCBI taxonomy): domain Eukaryota; kingdom Metazoa; phylum Chordata; class Actinopteri; order Perciformes; family Cottidae; genus Myoxocephalus; species Myoxocephalus aenaeus. The sequence goes on along the minus strand of JBAMJR010000243.1, from coordinate 3,036,171 downwards.
CCGGACCAGAGACGTAGAGATGCTGTGTATACGGCAGCGGCCTGTCAATCACAGGAAACCCGCCCTAAAGCATGCTCCACTTTAAAGCCTATTTAACTCTAAATGGACCATCATTTACTAAATGAAGACTTGAAACTAGAGATTGAGACATAAACTCATGTTTACAATGTTTACTGAGGAAATAAATCAAGATAGAAGTAGAGGCATTTTCTCAGACTTCTATACATGTGTTAACATAAGTGTATGTTAACACACGTGTCACTTTAACATACACTCACATTAACGTTATCTGTTTGTCTGAGCACTTTATCTTATACTTAATTTAATACCCATTGCACTGTTGTTGTCGTTGATTGTTGATTGTTGTTTGTCTCGTCTAACGTCTCATGTCTAATGTATGCACCTTCCACCTAGAAAAATTCCTCGTTTATGTAAACATTCCTGGAAAATAAACAGTTTCTGATTCTGATTGTGATGTAAGTAATTAATCTAATGACATCCTCTCACATGAAAGGAGACCAGCTGAGAGGATGATCTCTGTGTGGACCTTTTATTTCCTGTGAGCTGATTGGTTCAACCACGACATCAAGATTATGGGATTTAAGTAAAGAAACAAAATAGGAGCAATTACCAACAATCAAAAGCATCAAAAGCTGAGAGCAAGACTTTAATAATGATTAACACCGACTACGACAATACAGTGTGCAACACACAGAGGTGGAAGACATTATGGTTCAAACTGTGGGATGAAAATGAGGAGAAATAAGTGGAGGAGGTGAGGCAGAAGAATTCTGGGATGCTCTGGGAGATACTGGAAGACTGGCCAGCTTTTAGCGGCTGCATGGGATGTGAGCACAGAGCTGGCTGCATGGGATGTGAGCACAGAGCTGGCTGCATGGGATGCGAGCACAGAGCTGGTTGCATGGGATGTGAGCACAGAGCTGGCTGCATGGGATGTGAGCACAGAGCTGGTTGCATGGGATGTGAGCACAGAGCTGGCTGCATGGGATGTGAGCACAGAGCTGGCTGCATGGGATGTGAGCACAGAGCTGGCTGCATGGGATGTGAGCACAGAGCTGGCTGCATGGGATGCGAGCACAGAGCTGCTGGCCCTCAGATCCATTCTGCTTCTGCTGTGTGTGTTTTGTCCTTCATCACTCTCTCGTTCCTTCCACTCCAGGCTCTGACATCGTCTGTGGCGTTCTATTTCAGGTGGCTTTGGAGAGACACAGTGGTTTTAATTACCCTTGGCACGGACTGTTCCAGCACACTATGTACAGTTGCATACGTGCTAATTATTCAGTTCGTTACGTTTTCAATGCAACTGCTGAGCTTGGATGCAAGTAATAGGTTTACAGTAACTGACTGCTGACAGTTGAGACGCTAATATCTGTAATCTGTGTTTAAAATGTCTTTTAAAACCTCTGTAAATGACGCAGCCAGAACCGCAGCAGGCTGTTACTGTCTGTTTGTGGACCTGTAAGGACCCCCTTGATCCAGCGCCGTTTAGTGAGAACCTGAATTAAAGCAGGACACCATTCTCCTCTTCTTGGGTACCAGGATGGCAACGGGAGGAGTCAAGATGTCGGGTTCCAGCGTGTGAGTGTGTGCTGTGTGTATTCTGCTGCAGGGCGGAGTTGTTGTTGCGTTGTGTGAGGTGAGTGGCCTTATTGTTAACAATATAAACCTCTTATATACGCTCTGTGGTTGAAAGCAATCCATCCACCACTCCAAAAAGGACGTTCTCACTCTTTACACTCTGCTGGATGGCTTTACATTGGAGGGAGTTGAAAGTCGGTGCGTCAGTATCAGATGTCGAGGGGATCTGGCAAAGCGTCGTTATTTGACAGGTTGGGAGTGAGAATAGGTCCTTTATGTGCAGCCTTAGCGACCACTACAATATCCTGGATGGTTATCAATGACAGAATGGGTTCTTCACGACTCCCTCTGACCCTGTTTTCACCTGTCGAAGCCCCAAGATTGGATTCTGAGAATTAATTTAGGTGCAAATCTCATCTCATGTTTCTTGATATAAACCAGGCAGGACACGCATCTGCTCTTCTGGCTGTGTTTGCTGGCAGCGATACAGAATGCCTGGATATTTAGGTCAACATGATCTAGTGAGTGTCTCTTGAGAGACAGGCAGGAGGAGACTCAACACTTGCTAATGGGAGGCCTGCCTAATTCTCTTGGCAAACATCCGTCATACGGGGAGATTGACAGAGACAGCAGGGACACTGCAAGAAATAGCCACAACACGTCGGAAAGTTCACTGTCGAGGTATAGAGTTATTACAGTCATATTACACTAAAATGAGAGAAACATAGCATTGTTAAAGACTTAGAAGCCGGACGGGCAATTAACTAAACATTCATCAAACAGATGAATCTCTAACGGACCTGATTTAAATCATATCAGTAAGTTTGGTAAATTAATTCCTTTAGATGGGTTTTCATTATTCCCAATCCCGAGTAGTCAGCGTGTGCTTGTGTTCTGTCTATGCATACATTCACCAGCCAGGAGTTTTAGGCATTGTGATTCCCGATGAGTGCCCAGGTTTATTTAAAGAGAAGTGCACACTGCTAATAGTACGTAAATACTGTTGTGTCTTTTAGAGCAAACATGATCATTTGTTGACCACAACCACCACATTATGTGTAATGCAGTTAGAAACCTCCAATTCTGAAATGTGTAGCCGAGGTGGGAGTGCCTTAAAGCTGCATTCTCTCTCCTGACCACCAGGGGGTGACTCCTCTGGTTGTATAGAAGTCTATATAAATGACTCTACTTCTCTTGATGTATTCCCTCAGTAAACATTGTAAACATGAGTTTATGTCTCAATCTCTAGTTTCAAGTCTTCTTCAATACAGCATGATGTTCATTTATTAAATTATGGTCATTTAGAGTCAAACAGACCATAAAGCAGGGGACGCTTTAGGGCGGGGCTACAGGGTGATTGACAGGTCAATGAGTGTTAAATCATGTGTATTACGCTTGTTCTACGTAGCCTCCTGGGTTAGAAGTAGGAAAGTGGAATGTCTCACAGTTTTACTATTTTCCCGACCAAAATGTTGCAATGATGAGAGTGTGGGCTGCTGGGAGATGTAGTGTTTGTCTACACGCAGTCAGCATTTCTTAGCAGTGGGCCTCAGAGGGTTCCAGGTGTTAAATAAATGCTATATGTCATCTAAGAGTTTTAATAAAAGGTCCCTTGCAAAATGAATTATATTCTGCATGTGTATAAAACTATAACTTCAGTTATGTCACCTTATGTTGCAGACTGTGAGTTAAATAAATAACAACAAAATACACAGAAAAGCTACCTGAGCTGCTGAGTGAGGAGCTTTGCATGTGTGCAACTCTCTGGAGTGAGGAAATGACGAGTGAGAACTAATGTGCATGAGAGAGAGAGAGAGAGAGAGAGAGAGAGAGAGAGAGAGAGAGAGAGAGAGAGAGAGAAAGAGAGTGATTGGTGTCTTGACATTGACGGCTCACTGACTTCCAGGCCCGCCAGAAGGCTTTCCCAATTATCCAGACTACACTGAACCCCATCAGCACACACTGGTAGCCTCCTGCATCTCAGTTCCTCTCCGTCTATGTTGTTCTTCAGCCCACTCCACTCATGATTCCTCTCCCACTCCCACCCTAACCGTCCTCCTCGGTCCACTCCCCATCTCGCCGCCCTCGCCCTTCAATCACTTTGCTAGCCGTGGCTGCTAAATGGCAACAAGCTGTGGGTGCTGGGAGCGCCGGATAGTCAGTGGGGCCCAATCCATCAGCGAGAGGCGTTCGCTCAGTGGATATGATGGGGGAGGGGCTTGACAAGGAAGGGGATGGGGAGGGAAGTTGTATTTAAACGGCTGCCCGTGGTGTTCACTCCCAAGCAGCTGAGTTATGGAGATTGGATTGGACGGCGTTGTCCTTGAGGAAGGTCGGAATTGTAATGAGCCGGAATATAAAAGCAGCTTTAATGTGCAGATGAAAAGACGGCACGGCGGTGGAACCGTGGATCCGTCAGCGTGATGGGGAGACAGATAAATGGTGTGGGCTGAGAAAACACCGGGGGTAGGAACTAACGAGTGACTGGAGGTCTCCCCCCTTTGAGTCCAACCGCTGGAGAGAAAAATGTAGTACAAGACAGTTCACTTAACAGAGCTCCTTAAGTGATTATAGCATCATTAATCACATTGATATTCTTATTTGACAGTAAGAATGGATAATACATATTAAAACGCACGAATGAAATGAATAGGTAAAAGTAAAATGATCCATCTGTAATCCATTCTCCGTAACCGCTTTTCCTTTCCAGCGTCAGGCGGGCCATGCTGGGGGGTACGGGTCGCCAGGGGCCGGTATTTGAAAATGATCCCACAGGATTATCTACACACACAATGCCTTGCGAGTAAATGCATTAAAATGTGGACTGTGGACCGCGACATACAGGCGCTAGCATATTTACTAACTTGTTAGCTCCTTAACACAGAAGTCAATGGAGCCGCGTTAGCTCGCATTAGCCGAGCTCTTCTTTCAACTTTGTGCTGATTTACGTAATTAGTTAACTCAATATAATGATTGCCTTTCATCTAGTCTTAGGACGCATCAACACTGACCAAGATTATACTAACATTTTGAGACAATAGTTGTGCCAGTTTCTCCTTTTTTCGGTAAAATGTTCGCTCCATTTCCTGTTTCCTGTCTGTGATCCGGGGGGCGGGACAGATTTGGACATCCCAATCTGCCGGTATCAGGATCACTCTGATCCAATCTGGCAAAGTTTTGAAATACTGGGATAGATCAGGTTGATCCGTGGCTGAGGACAGGGGGATTTGGTTATCCGGATCATTCTGATCTGGATTACAAGTTTTGAAATACCGGCCCCAGGCGATCGCAAACCTGAAGCGTTCAGAGTGTTCAGAGCGTTGCCACTTTTGGCGGCGCCGTGTCAAACCTCGGCGTCCTGGTTTGCGTTTACAGTACCAGTCTCAGCGGTCCGACTTGTGCCTCCGAGTGGGTTGCGGTGACGTCTGGACCCGGGACGACCCCCAATGGAGCATGCACTGTGAGACTCATGTCTGAGCAGGAAAACAGACAGACAGTCTTCAGTACTTTTGTAGCTTCAGACCGGATCTCTGTGGTCTGAAGTGGAGTTTCGCTCCTGCGACCCTGTTTGCTGTTTGTATTTTACGGTTAGTCTTTCAGCTGTAAAGGAGTTAGGGTAAGTTACTGCTGATAAAAACCCAATACCTCCTGGTTAGCGGCTTCACAAGGAACACTTTTACTGGAAATGACAGAGGACTTTTATCTGGAATAATTTAAATGAAACGTGTTTATTACCAACATAGCGCAACCTTTGTAAGCGGATATTCATCATTAAAACAAGTCCACTTTTACTGCAGGGATGAAGAATAGAAGTTGTTTGTTTGCTGTTGGATGAGTGTGGAGTTTCAATGCATTTACAACACGCACAGGCTTTTAGCTTTGAATGACGTGACTCTGGGGACGACCCTGAGAGAGACGTGCCGAGTGTGAGCTTGTCAACGGAGGATGAAATAAAGCTAGAGGCTGAATCGAGCGGATCCAGGAAAGGGCCAGCGAGTTCTTTTCACACCAGGACACTTTGCATTGAACACCCTGAAATCATATTATAACAGGTCAGGTGTTGTGTGTCTGACACTGTTACGAGTTTTGGGAAAAAGCTCATTGCATTTGTGTTCATAGTCTTTATTTACAGCATGATACAAATGAAAATGAGTCTCAATAGTGATTTATATTTAGCAGTGGCACGGAGAAAGCAAAGCACAGCAAACTTTATTGATATTGCACATTTCATACCAGGTGGAAGCAGGTGAGGAGCCACCGAGGATGCAGCCGCACACACTATTGATAGTGTTAAGAAGAAACATGATAAGTAAGCACACATTTAAACAGAGTGATACTGGTGAACACCTGCAAACGTTCTCTGCAATCGTCGGCCTCATCTTCACCGACGATGACAGGGAATAAAGGGAATTAAATCAGGACTTTTTAGGATGGTGCCAGCAGAACCGCCTCCAGATAACCTCCAGTAAGACCAAAGAGCTGGTGGTGGACTTGCACCGGGGTAAACGCTCTCCTCCGGTACCGGTGAGCATCCAGGGACTGGACATTGAGATTGTGAAGTCTTACAAGTACCTGGGTATTCACTTGAACAACAAACTGGACTGACCACACACAGACACTCTAAAAAAAAAAAGGGACAGAGCAGACTCTTTCTGCTGAGGAGACAGATCTTCAGGAGTGCAGGGAGCTCCTGAAGACCTTCTTTGACTCTGTGGTGGCATCAGCCATCTTCTATGGAGTCTTCTGGAGCAGCAGCATCACGGCAGCTGACAGGAGGAGACTGGACAAGCTGGTAAGGAAGGCCAGCAGCGTGCTGGTGCGTCCTCTGGATACTGTGGAGGTGGTGGGAGACAGGAGGATGATGCTAAGCTATCACCTGGTGGAGGTGATGAGAGACAGGAGGATGATGCTAAGCTATCAGCTGGTGGAGGTGGTGAGAGACAGGACATGATGCTAAGCTATCACCTGGCTGATTCCTCCCCGGTGTGTGAAGGAGAGGAACCACAAGTCCTTCCTTCCTGCTGCTGTCAGGCTGCACAACCAGCTGAGCTCTCAGTAGACCACAAAATCACTTCAATCACTTTGGAAGCTTTAATTACTTTAACTGGTGCAATATAAATACATTTTAAATAATTTTTATTCTGTCTGTATATATAATATTGCTATTGTGGATTATTTTTCTTCTTTACTGTTTTTACTGTTTATGTATTACTTGTTTTTTATTTTACTATGTGTCTCTGGTGTGCGCTGCTGCTGTAATCCTGCAATTTCCCCACTGCGGGACTAATAAAGGATTATCTTATCTTATCTTATCTTAAAAGGTTCATTTTGAAAGCTATTGAGTATAAAATCGACTTACCATCAGATATTCTGTCAGGAGCATTTTTGCACTTTTATTATTTAATTTTCTTTTCCTTGGGGATGAATAAAGCATCCTATCCTAGACGTTGTGAAGCAGTAGCAGATTGAGCAGCACAAGCAGGGACCAACGCTCCAAAGCAACTCCATCCAGTGGCCTTTTGGTGGCCATCTGCTGCCCTGAAGAAAAGACCCAAGGCACATGTGCGTTATGCTTCGGGCAACACGGGCCGCCATCATTTCCCAGTATTCCTGTTGTGCTGATGGCCTGCCGCTTTGAAAACCCCTCACCCAGTCAGAGGAAGAGCAGGTCATATAGAGAGCCGAGAATTGATGAAGAGCTTCCTTGATGAAGAGTCCTTTTCAGGCTGGGTCCATTATATTCCTCACAGAGGACAGCAGGGTGAATAAAGGAACCTCGACCCTCTCAATATGTAGAGGAACAAAAAGTCATGCCAGAGAAATGCCTCGCCTTATTTCCACTCATGTTTGATTTGGGTGAGATCCCATAATCCACCAAAGAACTGGCGTTAGAGTATTATTTTATAACTAAAAGTGGCGTTCTCTTCACAAAGCTCCTTCTATTACTGTGGCGTCTTCCTTATTTTTGCAGCTTTTCCCTCCGAATCGTCTCACAAACCTTCATTTGGATGTATTATCATGTTGTGGGGAAGCCTCTTGCAGTGAAGGCAAATGTAAATGTAAAATCGAGAATCCAAATAAATCACACAAACTCAACTATAGGGGCATTAGATTACTGCAGAGAATGTTATTATTTTTTAATAAATACATTTTTGTACTTTTAATTCATAAAATAAAATATTTTCTTCAGATATATGCTCTGTCATCTATTATTTCATTATGTGTTGTTGATGTTTTAGTTTGTTTCTGTAGTGTTGCATATTAGTATCCGTATCAAGCTCTGTAGGCAGGGTGTTTCATCAAAGTAATAATGTGGGTATAGCTACAATATTTCATTAAACTAGCGTTATTATTATGTTTCCTCGTGCATCACATTATTGTAAAGTACTAAATATATTATGGCTTAGTTTGGGTGGAGGGGCTTCATTTTAAAAAAAAATTGTCTTTTCGTGTATTTTGCATATTGAGAAAAACTAATATATTATAATAAAATATATTTTAAAATGATTTAACAGAAACTAATGTCAGTACCTGAACAAAAAGCAGAGAAGGTAAGGTCAATTGCTGGAATTAATAAAATATGTTTATGTTGCCCTTAAAACGTGTTTATATGGAAGCCCGTTTCAGCCACTGTGATAAAACAATTAAGATCCTGTAAGTCATAATTATGAGATACTATCTCATAATTATGACTTAACTATCTCATAATTATGACTTACTATCTCATAATTATGAGATGCTAATGACTTACAGGATCTTATTTTTTTTTATCACACGGAAACTAGCTTCCATAAGTTCATCTACATCAGAAACGAGTGGATTTACTTAAATAATTACCCTGATCATTGTTAAAATGACAACATGGTGTATTTTTGCAGAATTGAATGCTTCCAGTCTTTTCCAGGACGTTCCGTCCTCATTTCCGATGCACACACAGACATACATTCACAGGCGCTTTTCATTTCTGTCCTCTTCCCTGTGAGCGTTGCTCTTTTCAGCCCCATGTACTTCCATATAGCAGCATGGTATATTGCAGCCATAAACGTGTTTTATCATGGGAGAGTTGTTCATGGCCACAGAGCACAAGCATGCCAATGCTTACTCCCCTGCGCTACACACACACACACACACACGCACACACACACACACACACACACGCATTTCCATGTATATCATTACTTTCCCCTGGTTAATCCATGTTGTTATTGCCTGTATGGGGTTTGTGATGAAGTAGTTTCCAATGCTGGTGTTGTAATATGTAATAACATGGGCAGAATGGAAAGAACAGGAAAACCTCCCAGTATACCTGAGAGTGTTCACACAGCATCCGTTTTCAACCATTGTTCACATTAACCTGATAGTTATTTCTTTACATTTATATTTCAAATAATTGCATTGTTATATAAATTCAAAAGAGGTGTTTTAATCAGCAGTCTCTAATAAATATTTCTCATTATCCTAGTAATCTTGTTCAATACATAGCAACTGGAATAGGCTGAAGTGGAATAGATTGATAAGACAGTCAGACTGTATTGGATTGTGATTGAAAAACATTAAAGTATTATTTTGAAACATTCAAAATGAAACATCAACGTAAGTCGATTTGTTTCTCCAAGTAAATAATTCTGCATAATGAGGTAAGAAACTGCTCTCAGGCTTCTTCCCGGTCAGTCCTGAGAATCATTACTGACACATTATAACTATTCTCATGGATAATAAAGAACAGTATATACTGTAGGGTATGGCCCTGTGATGGATTGTAAACCTCTACTGTCCAATGCATGCATTGACTTTAACCGTTGGCATATAGTTGAAAATAGCATGGCATAATTACACTTTACATTTATTACATGATGATTAATACTGAACATATGAGGTTACTGAAGCATATTTTACAAATAAACAAACATTCACTTTGTGAAATTCAAGATTCAAGATGGGTCCTCCTAACACACAAAATTACAATAAACTTAAGGTAAACAAAATAAGGCACAAAATATAGTAAGAGTATTGCACAAAAATAAGGCTCATTATAACTGTTTGTTCAATACTTGGAGTCACTTGGAGTAAACCAGCTAAACATATATCTACATTCAGAGTATAGATTTTTCTAATGCATGATAATTCATTTCAGATTTATTGACCAACGCCCAACCGACGGATTCCACCAGAAGACGTGAATTTATTTCAGCATGAGAAACTTCATCCAGGTTCATGATGGATGTATAAAGAGAACTGCGTACGGCGTTGGAGGCGGCTGTTTGAAAGATGCCGAAGCAAAAAAATGATTGAAATAAAATGATGAGTTTGTTTCCCTTCAAAGTAATGATCCGCACTTTTACAAGCCTCTCTTTCCGAAGGTCAACGACCTCAAGTGACGGACTTCGGATGCTCAAATTAGCATCACAGCACGGCGCTCCTCCTGTGGACTCGAGGTTCTCAGCCGAGTCGGGTTGGACCGAGAGAGGCCTCATGAAGACTTTGAGGAAACGGTTTACTGACCACGGCAACGTCTCCCAATCAGAGGCTCTTGGTTGTATGACGGTCAGGGTTTGAATGAGCGTCTGCCAGTCGAGGGTGAACGCATGCATCTTTCCTGCAAAAGGAGGGCTTCTAGTTGCCCTTTTCTCTCCTCTCCATCCCTGGACACCTGGGTTGCCCTGTGTTAAGTTGCCTGCTGTGTCCTCATTACTCTCTGAGTGGGGGGTCTGGACTACATAAGTAACAGCTGATCAGCAGTATCATGCTACCGTCCATCAACACTTGAAAAGTGCACTCATTACATCATCACAGACACACACACACAAAAAACATCCCCACCTTTTAATAGAGATATATATAAATGTGCTGATACCGTTTCTGCAGAGCGTGTAGGATTTCACACACAAGCAGAATCCTCCACCGTCTCTGCGGAGTTTCTTCTGCGCGATGCTCACACCTTTTAGTGGCAGAGTGGATTCTGTGTGTGTGTGTGTGTGTGTGTGTGTGTGTGTGTGTGTGTGTGTGTGTGTGTGTGTGTGTGTGTGTACAAATCCCTTGGCGTGACGGTGTTTGCACCGCGTGGTGTAGAACTGTCACCGTGGATCCCAACAGTAGCAGTACTGCTCATATATTCATGCGGTGGATTTGTCGCCGTGCTCCGCTCACCGTTGTACGACCGGCCTCACTCGCGTGTCGGAGTAAGGAGGAGGAGCGGAGAGGAGGAAGACGGAGAGATAACAAAGGGAGTGCGAGGTGTGGATGGGGATTGAGGGTGCATGCGTACGTCCACGCTGCGAGGCGTTGAGGTGACCCTGCTTCATGGAGGTCAGGTCGGCCACCTTCGTCCTCCTGGGCTGGATCTGTTTGCTCCTGAGAGCTCACTTACAATGAAAACAGTGATACCTTCACAAAGAACACCGTCACTCCACAGTCCAGCCACAACATTGTGTGCTCATCAGGCGCATGTACCGTAAAAGTTGGGTTACACGCCGCTACTACCTTCAGTCAGTGTCCCCATTAGCTCCCCGCTGTAGCCAGCTGGCGCTCATGCTAGTTCCCCGCTAACTTCCGCTAGCTCTCTGCTAACTTCCGCTAGCTCTCCACTAGCGCTCCGTCAACCACCGAAGGTAGTGGGACCATCCCCGGCTCGACACCCGACTGCGGCAGAGGGGACGCGGCCAGTAGCAGCAGCAGCAGGGAGCTAGCAGCAGGAGCGGGGAGCTAGCAGCAGCGCTAGCAGCAGCGCTAGCAGCAGCACTCCTAGCTTGCTACAGCGCTCCTAGCTTGCTACAGCGGGACACTGACCGGAGGTAGGAGCGGCTTGGAACCCGACTGTTACAGTACACGTTTAAAAGAGGCATGACCTCATCTGACTTTGTGACTCTGGGCTCTGGAACTATATCGGCTTTGCTTTCTGGCAGCAGCGTTGATGAAGAAGATGAAGAATTCTCAAATCCACGGCCCCGCACTTCAGTGATTTATTACTCAAATAAAACATAGCAGTTACATTTGCATGCAGCAGCCTGTGAAGGTGGTCCAAATCCTTGACACGAATAAAGTAGAATGTTGTCTCTGTACGTGTACAGCTTTAATTAAAATGAAAGCTTTTATTCGCTGTAGTCCAGAGTTTTAGAAAACGAGTGTCTCCTCATGAGACCATCCTCATGAGGAGACAAGGGCAATGGTCTTTTTTCTTCTTCTACACTATCTGACAAGGACATCCTGTTGCTGTGCTAACTGTGACTTTTGTGACTGAAAAGAGAAGATGAAATGAAGGTGAAAAAAAAACAGTGAAGACCCACTGAATGGGGTAAGGAAATTGGGACCCTATTTCTACGTATAAGGCATGAGTATTTTTTTCCCTCAAGGTTCCCAAATTTTAACCAAGTAGCTTTTTTAAACCTGAACCAGTTCTTTCGTGCCTAAATCTAACCCAGCCGGATCTCCTGAAATATATGTTAAATGACCACGATGTCTCTACAGCATAGTGTGGAGGCACTTAATGTGTTAAAACTGCATGCGGGCAGCATGAAAAACAATGCCAATGGAAGGTCAATTATGTTCAGGCGGCAACTTCCGGTTCTGAAAAGTGAAGCTAATGCAGAAGTGTCTTAAAACTTGCATTCTCTCTCCTGACCACCAGGGGGTGACTCCTCTGGTTGTATAGAAGTCTATATAAATGACTCTACTTCTCTCTTGATGTATTCCCTCAGTAAACATTGTAAACATGAGTTTATGTCTCAATCTCTAGTTTCAAGTCTTCTTCAATACAGCATGATGTTCATTTAGTAAATTATGGTCATTTAGAGTCAAACAGACCATAATGCAGGGTAGGCTTTAGGGCGGGGCTACAAGGTGATTGACAGGTCGCTACCAAAGCTGTGCACAGTGTTACTCTGTAGCAGTCCAAATATGATCACTTCCATTTGCTGGTTGCAAAAATCTAAGATGGCAACTGACAAAATGATGAACTCAAGGCTTTAACCCTTCCTGGTCTTGACGCACGCCGGCATGTTTTGACAGTGCGCCCGCTGTCGTGGAAGCCTGAAGGCCTGGACACAGTTCACCAGGTAGGTCACAGCTCAGCTGCACATGTACACCTGTTGAAATGTTCAAACTGTGTGAACTTAGTATTGACTAGTCATTTATTTTATAGAGAGGATTCACCACCGCCATCCCCACCAGCCCGGGTCTGTTTTCTATTTCTGATTATTATTGTGTAATTATTTTTCTTTAATGTATAATACATATTTTATTTGAAAACAAAGAATGTTGTGATGGTCATTTTTCATTTGCACACACCCCATGAAGCTTTATCTGCAGTATTAAGTCATTTCTCAGTCCCATTTCTATCATTTTGGTGAAAGGTGTGACAGACCACATTTCTACTCAAAAAACGATAATAACATTTTTGGTTTTAGACATTTATTTACATGTATCTACCATTGTATTCATACATTTCACTGCTTTTGTGAACCCAAGACCTAAGACAAACCAATTTCCATCACTAAAACAGTTCGTCCGCATGAGTAAAGTTATGTTTTCACAAGAGATGAAGAATCTCTAAAAATTGAACTTTTTATTTTATTTTTTTATTTTTCAGCTTTAGGGCCATATTATTTACTCTTTACACTTGTGCCTTATGACAATTATGCCTCATTATATCGAGAGCTGAGATTGTTCTGCAATTTTAGATGTAACACATGGGTATATATCTCATAAGTGCTTTAAAAGGTGAATTTAAGAAATTATATAAAATCGAGAAAAAGGCCTAAGACCTGAAGGGTTAAAACCAATGGGTGACGACTATGTCCACTTCTTATATAATCATTTTGATTAGGATCCTTTGTAGTGGAGGACACACAAGTTCCAAGGGTTAACAGAAATTGGTAAACATGGGACTTTCACCCAGGAGTCCAGTGTCTGTGTTCTGTGTAAAACCAAAAGTCAACGTTGACTTATGTTCAATTCTAAAAGTGATGTTATTTCAACCCAAAGCAGGATTCCTAACAAAGTAGTGTTGCCTACATTGTTGTAATGTGCTGTTCAGACATCGTGGTCATTTAAGGCATTTCTGTGAGATCACACTGATCCAACCAAACCTCAACAGACCACCAAGAGCTCTTATTGCACCAACACACAGCTAGTCTGTCATTTAGTATGGAAGACATGTTGGATATGCTCACTGAGTTTATGTGAGTCGTAATGGAAATATTTGAAGATGAAAAGATAAATGAGCTGAATTTATTTTTCCCCATCGGCAGTTTGGCTGTTGAGTCAAAATGCGGCAGTCTGTAAGCCGATGAGAACGTACAGTGTGTCCTGAACTACGTATCCTCTATGTGATCAGTAATGATCCACTGAGACAGATAGTGTTGGTGAGGACAGTCCATACAGGCTCTGTGGCCCGCTGCTGTTGAAATCACGAGAGGTTGTTGGGAGTTGGACCGGGCTCATTCATATTTTGGTGGTAAGCTTTCCAGATGTGACCCCACCCGACCCCTGGTTGTCCCGTATGTCCGATCAAAGGAGGACCCATGCGCGGGACTCGAGGCAACTGAAGGGAGAGTGAGCTTTGACCAACAAAAGCTGCTATAAAAGGCAAAACCAACACAAAAGAAAAACTGAGGGAGCGGGCAACGGAAGAAATAAGTGCAAATGACATAAGCCGAAATGCAACAGGAAATAAACTAAACCAAAAGACTGTGGCGTTCCAGGTCCAGTACAGGACATTCCCTTTGGGGTTTTAAACTTCGCTTGTGTTACTCTGACATGATTGGCCCGACCGCCGAGGTCTTTCTCACGCTGCAGTCTGGTCCAAGTCCACTGTTCCCATGACAGAATTACTAGTCAGCTCGGGGCTTGTTCATATGGAAGTCACTGTCTGTCACCGTGCTGTCTGTCTGTCTGATGCTGTCTGTCTGATGCTGTCTGTCACCGTGCTGTCTGTCTGTCTGATGCTGTCTGTCTGATGCTGTCTGTCACTGTGCTGTCTGTCTGTCTGATGCTGTCTGTCTGATGCTGTCTGTCACCGTGCTGTCTGTCTGTCTGATGCTGTCTGTCTGTCTGATGCTGTCTGTCTGATGCTGTCTGTCTGTCTGTCTGATGCTGTCTGTCTGTCTGATGCTGTCTGTCACTGTGCTGTCTGTCTGATGCTGTCTGTCTGTCTGATGCTGTCTGTCTGTCTGATGCTGTCTGTCACTGTGCTGTCTGTCTGATGCTGTCTGTCTGTCTGATGCTGTCTGTCTGTCTGATGCTGTCTGTCACTGTGCTGTCTGTCTGATGCTGTCTGTCTGTCTGTCTGATGCTGTCTGTCACTGTGCTGTCTGTCTGATGCTGTCTGTCTGTCTGTCTGATGCTGTCTGTCACTGTGCTGTCTGTCACTGTGCTGTCTGTCTGATGCTGTCTGTCTGTCTGTCTGATGCTGTCTGTCACTGTGCTGTCTGTCTGATGCTGTCTGTCTGTCTGTCTGATGCTGTCTGTCACTGTGCTGTCTGTCACTGTGCTGTCTGTCTGATGCTGTCTGTCTGTCTGTCTGATGCTGTCTGTCACTGTGCTGTCTGTCACTGTGCTGTCTGTCTGATGCTGTCTGTCACTGTGCTGTCTGTCACTGTGCTGTCTGTCTGATGCTGTCTGTCTGTCTGATGCTGTCTGTCTGTCTGTCTGATGCTGTCTGTCTGTCTGTCTGTCTGATGCTGTCTGTCTGTCTGATGCTGTCTGTCTGTCTGTCTGTCTGTCTGATGCTGTCTGTCTGCTGTCTGAAGAGCATTAGAAGTGCGTCTGTACTCCCCTTCCATTGAATATTGATTTGGGATGGATTTAGTTTCCCTCTGAGAGTAGAAACTATCCTGCATGATGCTCAGGTCAATACACACCTGGGGAGGAAGTGACGCTCACATGACGCTCTCTTTGTTGACTGCGCTCTGCATTTGTTCATCTGCAAGGCATTGTATTGAACAGTCGATTATTCCTTTATTCAAATGAACACCACTGAATAGTCATAGTGGAGAAGTCTGAGGTGCAGATATCATCTGTTTTTAGAGAGTAAATAAATACTAGTAGTCGGTGTAGGTGTAGTTACTGGCATATTAAACTAGAGATGTCTGTGCTTCATGGTGAAATCAGACTAAAAATGTCTCTGTTGCCATTTCATGGATATCTCAGTCAACACGCGTGTTCCTTCACAGATGGTCAGCATCTCTTCTCCGTGCTGCTTTGTGAGGCCAGGAGATACAGAGAGGAAACATGAGATTTGATTTTCTATGGAAAGAAATCTAAATCAAAATGACACTGGGCCTTAGTAATAATGCACATTATTAATGATTTAAATACATTAATAATTAGATGTAAAGCTGCTGGTGGAGTCAGTCCCGCCTCTGCAGGCACAGCGCTATCTGATTGGTTACGGGTCAACAAGCTGTAAAGATGCAACCAAAGTTCCCTTCAATCAAACAAATGTTTAACGTCTTTTAGGCAGCGTTTTCTTTGACTCACGTCTGTACCAGCGCCTGCCAGGAGGAGACAAACAAACACACAGACACACAGACAGCATCCCGAGCTGAGAGGGCCGTGTCCACAAACCTGTTTCCCCCCAGCTGGAAACAGCAGGCTCTCTTCTGAACACGGCCAGCTGGGAGCGCTTTGGTTGTGTCTGGTTGCTATGATACGGAATATACTCAGAGGTTAACGTGTTGGCACGAAGTAGAGCACGACTGCTCTGGATGGAGCAGAGAGGTCTGTGTGCCGGAGAGCCATCGCTTTGTCCGGATTCAGATCAGCTTCATCATCCCACAGGGAGAGATGCATCTGGTCCAGCGCTCCGGACAGGAGGAACACGTCTAAACCTCCGTACAAACAAGACAAGAGCACAACATGCTCATAATAAAACACATTGGTGGGAGTGAAGCTATTTGTCCCGCCCCTTTTCCACTGTGATTGGACGGCTGGGTAAAAAGTGACATTATTATTATAATGTCACTTTTAATAATATAATAATATAATTATTATTTTTAAATTGCAATCACTTAGAACAATGAAAATAAAGTTATATCTGTGCAAAAAAATAACTAATATTTAGTTACTACTAAATAGCTCATTGTGGAAAACAATAAGCTATTTAGTTTTTTTGCCAAACAAAACAGAATGGGTGCAGAGATGTGAGCATCAGGTTGCATCAGTATTAGTGGAGCAGTGAGCCTCTACACATCTTTATAAACGGGTTGTAGATTTGATACAATTCATGTTCAACGTTGATCTGAGATCTGTTTTCTGTTTTGAGACGCAGCAGCAGGAAGGACGTCACGGAGACTTCTGGCAAAGAGACAAAAAATAAGCGTAACCTGTTAACGTGTAACCATTTACCCGAAAGTACAGGCATTTCTCCATGTATTTATTAATGACTTAGTGTTATGTCCGTGTACTTTGTACTTTTGTAATATGTGAAGCCAGCAGCTCATTGTTGGTAGAAGACAAGAGCACTTTGTCTCTTTCACCTGGAGCAAGACAGCTGCTCTGTGTTCAGAGAGCTGCTCTGTGATCAGAGAGCTGCTCTGTGTTCAGAGAGCTGCTCTGTGATCAGAGAGCTGCTCTGTGATCAGAGAGCTGCTCTGTGTTCAGAGAGCTGCTCTGTGTTCAGAGAGCTGCTCTGTGTTCAGAGAGCTGCTCCGTGTTCAGAGAGCTGCTCCGTGTTCAGAGAGCTGCTCCGTGTTCAGAGAGCTGCTCCGGGTTCAGAGAGCTGCTCCGGGTTCAGAGAGCTGCTCTGGGTTCAGAGAGCTGCTCTGGGTTCAGAGAGCTGCTCTGTGTTCAGAGAGCTGCTCCGGTGTTCCTCACATGAGAGCTGCTGTTGCCATCTTCACCCTGGGAGCGTTTAAAACGCAGATATAGGTCTGCTTTTCACGCGACATATTTTTCGACGCTCTCTGTCCGCTGCTGTGTGCTCAGTGCTCACCTGTCTGTGCGCATCAGGGCGGAACTCCGCTGTGCGCGACGCAGAGCAGAAGTGTTAACGCGTCCATGTAGAGACCGAAATGACAAGCTGTGTGTGGATAAGATCAATAAAATACAGCCGTTTAGTTTGTTTAATAACAGAACAAGGTGTAGACCGGTTCTATATGAAAGAGAAACTTAAATGACGACTTGTGATCTGGCGCTGTCGAGAAAATTACAGGGGGGCGGAGGGTTTCTTCAGGGGGGCGCCCCGCCCCCCTTTTCCAAGCGGAGTCAACTGCTGGGTCCATGTTACGGTCTGGTCGTTCTGTCACGGGGGACTCAGAGAGAGGACCCAAATGCAGATGCGAGAAAAATAACGTAGCTTTATTCCTTGCAGAACAGGCAGGAAACAAAACAGGACTCTCCAAAAACACCAAACGGAACAAAAAGCAAGAACAGGGGCACACACAAGATATCACACAGTACGACCAGACAAGGGAACAGAAGACACACAGGGCTTAAGTACAAGGGGAAGGTGTGGGTGATTAGACACAGGAGGAAACAATCAGACAATCAACAGACAGGAAGGGGAACAGGACACACGAGACAGGACTTCAGAATAAAACACAGAAAAAACCCAACCCGTGACATAACCACCCCCCTCAAGGGGCGGATCCTAGACGACCCAAAAAAGAAAAAGAAATCTAGCCCCAAAGGGTGGGTGGAGGGGAGCCGGAGGAGGACCCTGAGGCACGGCACAAGCCTCAGTGGGGGGACGGCCCGGAGGGCAACCACGCTCGGGGGGGCGAGCAGGAGGCCGGTGACCAGAGTTCCGGAGCTCCTCGGGCAACCGGAGCCCTGGATACTGTGGATCCTGGGAATGGGGACCCTGTAGGGTAAGGGGACTCTGGGACAGGTCGAGGCGATGGTGGGGAACCCGGCGTCGGCAGCAGGGCGGCAGCTGGGACACTGGACGGCTGCAGGGCGGCAGCGGGCACAGGGGGCGGCTGCAGGGCGGCAGCGGGCACAGGGGGCGGCTGCAGGGCGGCAGCGGGCACAGGGGGCGGCTGCAGGGCGGCAGCGGGCACAAGGGGCGGCTGCGAGGCGGCAGCGGGCACAAGGGGCGGCTGCGAGGCGGCAGCGGGCACAAGGGGCGGCTGCGAGGCGGCAGCGGGCGGCTGCGAGGCGGCAGGGGGCACAGGGGGCTGCTGCGAGGTGGCAGCGGGCACAGGGGGAGCCGGCAGGACACGGGGAGCCGGCAGGACACCGACTGACGGTGCAGAGGCGGAAGCCGTGTCTGGGACTGGCAGCGGCGCAGAGACGGAGGCTGGGTCTGGGGCTGGCAGGACACAGGGAGCCGGCAGGACACCGACTGACGGTGCAGAGGCAGAAACCGGGTCTGGCAACGGCGCAGAGGCTGCGACCGGAGCTGGGGGAGACCGACCCGCTGTCGGAAAACCGGCATCTGGATTTGACCGGGGCGTTGTCGGAGAAGCCGGGGTTGGCCGCGGCATGGAAGCGGCGGCCAGGGCCGAGGTTGGCCGGGACACCCCCGGGGAGTCGGTGTCTGGAGACGGCCGGACGCCAAACTGGAAGGCCGGAGTTGAGACCGCCGGGAAGGTCACCCGAGCTGTATCGTACAACCCCAGTCGTGCTGCCTTGGCCTGGAAATCCGCAAAGTCCATAGCGCTCCGCTGAATCTGATCACTCAGGACGGACAGACATTGAGCCAGCCAAGCGGAGTCAACTGCTGGGTCCATGTTACGGTCTGGTCGTTCTGTCACGGGGGACTCAGAGAGAGGACCCAAATGCAGATGCGGGAAAAATAACGTAGCTTTATTTCTTGCAGAACAGGCAGGAAACAAAACAGGACTCTCCAAAAACACCAAACGGAACAAAAAGCAGGAACAGGGGCACACACAAAGTATCACACAGTACGACCAGACAAGGGAACAGAAGACACACAGGGCTTAAGTACAAGGGGAAGGTGTGGGTGATTAGACACAGGAGGAAACAATCAGACAATCAACAGACAGGAAGGGGAACAGGACACACGAGACAGGACTTCAGAATAAAACACAGAAAAAACCCAACCCGTGACAGCATGATGTTCATTTAGTAAATTATATTTACTTTTTATTTAGAGTCAAACAGACCATAAAGCAGGGGACACTTTAGGGCGGGGCTACAAGATGATTGACAGGTCTCTATAGAGACCTACGGACTTATTGTATTCGCCGTCTCTACGTCACTTCCCAACATGCTCACTTCTGTTCAATGTTTGCAAAAAAACAACAACATGGCCGTAATCCAAGATGGCGACGCCAACATGGCCTTCATAACGGCAGTCCACTGACCAGTCACCATGGACGTCTTTTCTATGGACAGACTACTTGATGGATTGACATTTAAACATTTATAAAGACAGATGTGAGGTCCCCAGTGGATGAATCCTAATAGCTTACGTGATCGACATCCACTGGATTGATTTCAACCACATTTTTCAACCACAATAAAAAACTTAAAACAACAAAATATAACTTCTTTGTTTTTATGGTCCCAGAGCGCCCACGTGAAGGACACGGTGTTGTTTACAGCTTGATAGATGATGAGAAACTGCAAGATTACTTGTGGACTCAAGTGTCCACACCTCCTCGCATCCACTACACACACACACACACACACACGCACACACGCACACGCACACGCTCATAGAATGAGCCGGGCGCCGCGCAGGAGGCGTGCGGGCTGGCCTTCCCTTTTATGGTCTCCGCTTCCTTCCTGGAGCCTCAGTTGGATGAGGAGAGCGCAGCAGCGCGTCCTCCTCCCGCCGCGCGCCGCACCGCTCCGCTTCCTCCGCGCAGACGATGGGGATCACAGTGAAATAAGCAGGAGTCGCCTCTCTCGCGGGATACGGATGGTTATTGTCCCCCCTCCCCCCAACCCCCCACTGGTGGTTTATTGTTTTTCCTCTCTAGTTTTTGTGCTCGCCGATCAGTCTGTGGAATGGTCCGCGTTTTCCTCCCCGGGTCGTTTCCACTTCAGCATGGGGACCGCGGCGTCCAGAAGGAAGAGTCTGAGGAGTGACGGGATATCTTCTGTGGCCGCAAAAGTCAGGTGAGTGTGTGCGTGTGTGTGTGTGTGTGTGTGTGCGTGCGTGCGTGCGTGTGTGTGTGTGTGTGTGTGTGTGTGTGTGTGTGTGTGTGTGTGTGTGTGTGTGTGTGTGTGTGTGTCCATAACGCGCTCCGGAGCCGCTCCAGTCTGCTGCCTCAAAACTACTTTCAGACGATTTTAGACAAATTGCACGTGTAGATAAAACATAGCTTCTTCTTTATAAAATGTTCAGTGTGATATTGTTCCCACAAAAACTCAGTCCAGAGTCACTTCGCTTCTGGCTTTTATTCCAAAAGCCTGTTCTCCTTCCGTGGATTCTTTGAGCTAAAAATAACTCATGAATCTTCTGGCATCTTCCTGACTTTGAAGTCTCAAAGGAAACCTTTTCAGAAGCTATGTATCTGTGTTATTATGCCCCTGTGTTATATGGGTTATATATGATAAAGGACATCTTTATTTGGAGATTAAACCAATAGGCTGCTTTATTATGTGACAAAACAACACTTTTTTAAACATATTTGTCGATTTTTTTCTGACATTTAATTCAACCTATTCATTTAAATAATCTGCAGATGATTCCGTAGTGAAATAATCACAGGTAGTTAGCAAACAATTATTAAGTATGCAAATTAGTTTCCGACTATACACATAAAAAAAGTGATGTCCCCGTGTTAGCGTGTTTTCTTCTTCTTCCTCCAAAGACATGCAGCTGAGGTAGATGACTCTGAATTGGTGTGAATGTGAGCCCGGTAGGGGAGGGAATGGACGTAGCTCCGTTCCTGCACACGTCCCTCACACACAGACTACTAAGATCCGTACGTAACGATGACCTGAGGAGCAGCGCTGTCCTGTTGTCTGCAGAGCGTATAATCCCTTTTACTTTACACACCTTCATCTGGACTCACCGGACTTTGACTAATTGTAATGGCATTCATCTCCGACCGTATGAGTCATGCACAAAAGGTCTCAGAGTCCGGGGTGTAGGATCGGCGTGTCGTCCGGTGACTCACGGTGACTAACGCTCTCTGGTCGGCGTCGCCCACGATCGCTGACCTCAGAGGCCACAGAGCAGACGACTGAAACGTGTCCGCTGTCAGTCACGTGCGCACGCGTGCCGCTTTACTTCCTGATCCCGAGCACCGCTGCTCTGCAGTGCCATGCGCTCCGGCACACAGCGCGTGACCTTTTCTCGGCCGCCTCTCCTGACAAAAGAGCTCCTCCTCTGAACCCCGTCCGAGCAGAGCCGGACCGGCCATGTCCTGAAGCTGCCGGATGATCCCAGTTCATCTGGCGTGCTGGGAATGATTCGCTTCAGGAGGGTTCATACTGGGAGTGAGCGTGTTGAAGATGCTGCTTCAGGGCGGCCGGATGCAGGTTTGGTTGAACACTGACGAGCGCTTTTTTTTTTAAAGCGCCTCTGAAAAGCAGGTTTAAGGTTTGCATCCAAAGTGAATCACTGTGCGGGAAAATGATTTAGAGACTGGGTTTAAAAATAAAAATGAAATATATACGTATATAGAGCGAGAGAGAGAGATATACTGACTTTATCTACATGACGTGACAACAGTGAGAACGGCCAAGCCGGATCAAACTGGAAAAATGGATCCCGGTGCTACTTTTGACCCTAATGAGGTAGAAAATGATGAGCGCTCTGGGCCTCCAGGGACAAGGCGAGAACGAGGAGACGTCACAGCCAGCGGTGAGAGCTGAAGCTGGGGAGAGGAGAACCGGTGGCCCAGGGTCTGGTGTCTTTACCCATCTAGAACAAACCTAGAACAAGACGTTTTTCCTGAGCCTGAGGATCGTAAAACTAAATCGGTCCAGAGGAGAGCTTGGCCTCAGCGTGGCCAAGCGGTCTCCTTCACAGCAGAGCTCTCTGTGTGGAATTCTTGCTCCATTGTTTCTCACGCCGACCGCATTGAATCACACAGCAGCCGCGTTGGCGAGCGCCAGCGCGCCGTGCTGAGCTCACTGGCAAACACGTTGCCGGAGTCCAAGGGAGATAGTCAAGAGAATCAGGTTTGGATTTGTTTCAAAGACTAACCTCGGGCTGCTGAGAACTTGTGGTGCTGCGTTATCTCTGGTTGAATATTGTCATTGAACTGAAATTAAACAAGGAATTCATTGGTTTTTAGTGCAGTCAGGCCATCTGACTATTTCCCAGCTGTTGTGTGTGAAGCTAGCCGGAGGAACATTCAGACGCTTCTTCTTTCATGTTCTCTTTGCGTTACAGGAAAGCAGGAGACAAACTACGTCTGTCTTTGACGACACAAAGTCTTTATTTCAGCTCGGCTCAATTGAGGGATAGCTGGATGGATGGATGAGTGGAAGGATGAATAGATGAGAGGATGAGTGGATGGATGAGTGGATGAGTAGATGGATTGATGGATGAGTAGATGAATTAGTGGATGGATGGATGAGTGGATGGCTGGATGAGTAGATGGATGAGTGGATGGATTGATGGATGAGTGCATGGATGGATGTCCCAAGAGTCCTCTCCAGTAAAACATGTGTGCATCTGGTCCTGGTCTGTCCGCGGTGCGCTGGTTGCTCTCAGAGGCCTCTGTTAGCACCGCTGACCAGCACTAACACTACGTATGTAGAGACAGACGATCGTCTCGCTGAATGTCTCGCGCCAAACTGAAGCACCAGCATTAGTTGAGACAGGTCAAAGTTCCTCACCGGAACTTTAAGTGTCAAAGTCGTGCCAGAGCACAATACCAGGGCCCTGAAAGTGGAGCAGCAATGAGGTTTAATGTTTCTACAAAAACACCTGAAACGTACAGCGCCTTCTAGTCTGCTGACTGCTTCAAAGCGCTGTGCGTACATGTCAACATTCACACACGCTGAGGTAAGCCACCTGCCCATCGGGATCTAAACTAATTGTTACGTGGTGGTTGCAGTTAGGACCCAAACGCCGACGAAGAGGTAAAGTAAATTTATTTCCAAAAACAGACTTCCAAAAACAAAGGATCGAGCATCAAAAACAGGGATCCATAAAGGGCACAGGAACAAACAGGTAACACACCGACTAACACACAGTACAACCTGACAAGGGAACAGAAGACACAGGGCTTAACCACAAGGGGAAGGTGTGGGTGATTAGACACAGGAGGAAACCACGAGGGCAGGTGAAGGGAATGAGCAACCAGGAGACAGGGCAGACAGACAACCACGGCAATCACAGGGGAGGAAGTGCAGAAACACAGAGGACACACAAGACAAGGACTTCACAATAAAACAGGAACCCCCCAAAACCCAAACCGTGACACTAATACCCCTCACACACAGCGAAGGCTGGACGTTCTCCTCAGGCCGCCCTGGCGATCGGATGAGCTTTATTGCGCCGGTCGCCTCCGTTTTCAAACGCGTTCATTTAGAAGACTTCCACAGCACGTCACACTTGCGTCTCGGAGAGTTTTTCCACGTGACTTATACATCACAGTTGGCCTCGGCTGAGCTCCGTACGGCCCCCCGACGCAGCCGAGTTCTATCCCGCCGTATTGTTAAAGACATGTGACTTGAGGTGGAGAAGGAACACAGTGGCATGAGGGAGATGTGTTCATAAGACCAAAATAGAAAGTACGGAGGGAGTGGTAAGTGGGATGAAGAAGAGAGGCATAAGTAAAGGAAAGAATATTAAATAAGGAGTTGGGGGTGGGGCGAGAAGACGTATGATCTAGAACCTAGATGATGTCATGGTGCCAGGCTGCGCCTCCTTCCTTCTCTGTGTGTGAAGGAGTGGGATGACTGTATATGTGAGGCTCACAGGGACACGTCCATGTCTCGTGTCTCTGGAGGAGGCCAGCACAAGAGCCTCAAGAATACAGGCGTCCTCCGCCAGTTTGACTGAGTGTTCTTTTGCCTTTGCCCGCGTGTCCCGTGTGTTTTTATGCGTGTAGGCTTACAATGCATGCCAAGTACTCCGTGAATACACGGTTGCCTCGAGCATGCGAGTACTTTGGTTGGCATTTTGGAGACTGTAAAGCGAGTAAATAAGTGGTTGTGCAACATCTACACTGCAAGGAGCTTGGCAGTTAAAGCCCTACAGAGACATGTTATGTATGTTACGAATACAGAGTACCACAAGAAATGTATTTCAAGGAATACGTCTGCAAAATGACCCTTTGCAGAGCTACTACTCACGCAGCATACACAAAAAGGTGAAGTGTGCGTTTTGGTTTAAGGCTTGGTCACAAACGCGTATTCAATTCATGTCAATGCACTTGGTGGATTTGCGCCACCTGTGGTTGCTCAGGAGCACGACGCCCCACCAAAACAATAAAAACACGTCGGTGGCGGCTAAGTGGTGGGAGGACAGCTAGCTAGCGTTAGCTGCTAGCGTTAGCTGCTAGCGGCCCAACGGCAGCTGGCGTAAACGGAGGGTGCGTTGAGTTACGTAATGGCCAAAGGTAGATTATAATGTTCTCATGATGTGTTCAAATGTATCTTGGGAAATTAGGTTTTTTGGCAAGACATTTGAAATAAATGCAGTTATTTGATGGATGTGTTTTCACAGCAATACAAAATAGATATTACAGAAGGAATCAAGACCTGTTTAACTATAAGCAGCTTATAATACATAATTAAGACAGCTAATTCTAAGGTATATATTTTTTAATTTTTTGACGGTGGGGAAGAAAGTTCATCTGGAGGCTCCCAGCTGCTGTCACATAACCAAAAAACGATCGGTATCTGCTAACATGGCATCAGCGAGCTATGTGTGATGTTCTGGGGTCCATTCCTGTAAAACCCTCAAATAAACAATGACATACATGTATGAACAACACATTATTGAGAGGGCCAGTGTGCAGCATTTCGATGGATTTATTAGTAAGAATGGAATATAACATTGATAACTATGTTTTCTTTAGTGTATAGTCTCCTAAAATGGGACTGAAATGTACATAGGGTTTTATTTTAGTAGCTGCAGAAACATCAATCATACCTGACACTTCAGACACTGATGATCTGATATTCAATATAAAAACAACATCAGCCCAAATGTATGGTGAAAGCAATATGCTGTAACTGATACAGCGGCTGTTTTTCTTTGCCGTGATGCTGTGTCATCATAACTGTTGTGGAGCCTCACGGTGACCCTCCATGCTCCATCCGTTCACTGTGATCAGTGGTACAGACCATAATTGGTCCGATCAGTGAGGGCATCTTACCGCTCACCTCCAGGCTTCATTAACAGGGAATCTGTATTGCCTACATAGTTATGTTGTTGAAAGAAAACAGACTTTGCCCTCTGGAGGAAAGATGGCACAGAATCATTTGTTACGTCTCGCTTATCTTGAAGCTATAGATCTTGAGTTGCATTATTGAAAAACAATATTATTCCCCTGGCCATTGAGGTTGTCAGAATAAAATATATCTGTGAGGAAAATAAACAGAGCTGCGTGAAAGTGGAAAGTGAGTCTCTTTTTCTGTTGTATTCTACTATGAGAGGGCCAGTGTGCAGCATCTCAGGGATTTATTAGTGAAAATGGAATATAACATCGATAATATGTTTTCTTTAGTGTATAGACCCCTAAAAGAAAGAATTGTGTTTTTATGAGCGTAGAATGATCCCCTCATATATCTACGTTGGGAGGGGGTCATGGATTGCACCGCCGGGGGTTTATATCACCAAATCCTACACTCTGTCCCTTTAAGAGCTTTATTGACTGGCCCAACAAAAACCTTGAATACAGATAAAAGGTTTGCTCAGTTTGAATGCATTTAAATTTGCTAACTTTGTCTCAAAAACGTACAAGACACAGGACACCTAGTGACATGTTTTATCATTTAGACAGTGCACACAGTGAAGCTATCTCTTTAAGGGAAATGGAACCTGCATCTGTTACTACATTCATTTCTTATTCTTCAACTGACATTTCAACCGCTCTTACCTCGAAGTTCAACTAATTGAATCTCCTCGACTGACAGTTTAACTGCTTTTAGTGGTTTTAATGTCAATTTACATTCCTTATCTGACTGGAGGGCATGCGACTAATGTTGTGTCTCTTTCACCAATATTCCCACCGTGTGTGCTCTGCCATAATTGCATTATCTGAATAATAAATAATTTTACCGGATGGATATATATTGTGAAACCATACTACTAGAATGTGTACAGCGCTGTTATCTGTCTGTGTCAGCGTCCTCTCCCTCTGCACACAGTGGAGGGTTGGCTAGTGAGAGGCTGATGACTTCATTAAGGGACTATTTCTCCGCTACACTCCACCGACAACAAAGGCCACGAGTCAGGCAATTACTCATATCGCCCAAGGGGCCGGAATTCATCAAAAGGTGCTGGAGGGAGAGAAACATATGTAAAGCATCTCATCCGAGCGAGACCCGAGGATGCCGGAGCAGCCTCGGGTTCAGATCGGGCGAGACCCATTGTTGGTTTTTATTCAAGGGGCAAGAGCTTTGTTGCCCTTTGGCAGGAGATGGTCGTAATATATTTCTCCAGAGGCTGGGCAGGTTATGAGTTTCAAGATGCTCCCAAAATCCCTCAACTGAGCGCACACACTCTCTTTGTGTTGAAGGAAATCAAAGAAACCCAAATCACCTTCTCACTGGACATTTTAGTTTGACCTCTGCTCTATTTAACGAGATGGATGCTCTCTTGTGAGAATGGGACCATAAATGCGATGCCAATAGCAGGTAAGGATCCATTAGCTCACCGAAGGTCAGCAGATTGATTGCACAGGTTGTTATAATAATCAATATCAGATGTTTGTGCAATGTTTTAATGGTCAGTCGGGAGAGAAAAACCTAAATGCCGGACCTCAAACAGCTGTTAATCTTGTAGTCTGAGAGACGGTCTATCTTGATAAAAACATTTCCCTTGCAGAACATTTAATATTTCCCCTATTGCCAGATAGAAGTGTTGATATTATGGACGATAACTGTTCTCTCTCACTTCATTTCCTGTCGGCTATTGTATGAATGAATGAATTGACCATTAACAAATAGTTGAGCGACTTGACCATTACATGACACTAAGCACGTCAGAGAAAATGAATACATGAGGCATTAACCCTAGAACTCTGCGTACCGACTGCATGGTGCTGTAGCGTCGCGCTCTGAGGCTGTTGGCTGTGTCGCATTGCAGAAAGTGGACAGATGAAGAAGGAGGAAGACAACCTCAGAGCTCTTTAGGGGAACAAGAAAGCATCGGCGTAGTTTTGTTACGTAACTTACGTAGTTAAAAAACACCAGTTAATGTGACAAGCAGACTTATTTGACCCAAAACACAATCTTTTCTTCAATACTAAGTATTTTTGTGGCATAAACCTAGCAAAGTAGTATGTGGCCCAAGTAAGCATAACAACCACGTAAACCTACGTTGGAGGTTTATTTTGAAAAGACACTCAGCGTGGGACGAGATCACCGTCCCTGCCACGTCCAGAAGTGACTTCAAACATCACAGTCTCAATAAATCAATCAAGTTTGTTTTATTTGGCACCAATCAAATGCAATTCAAAATGCTTTACAAGTGAATGACAATGTGCAAACAAGATGGAAATGGAGAAGTGACGAGATTAATGCACTCCAAAAAGTTAAGAAACATAAATGAATAAATACAAAATACAACACTGAATATATTGATAATGATAAAACTGTAAAAGAGTAAAATCAAGGAATAAACATGTATAAATACTAAAACCATAGCATAAAAACATACAAGACACCGTGTGGAATCAGACACATAAATGTATTATTTTTTTAAAGCATACATTTATTAAACACTACATGAAAGCCAGACTGAATAGACCAGTTTTTAGTTTCTGTTTAAGTATATGAATATGTTCAGCTCCCCTCATCGTGGCTAAATGCAGCTGTTGTTAGTAGTTTGAAGAGAGAGGCCGTGTTGGGATGGCCTGAACGCCGTCCTGATAGGAAGAGGTGTCCCAACAAGTGGGTGGAAAGTGTTGACCTTCAACTGTAAATAGTCAATGCAAACCTTACTTTCTTTCTATACCCTTCCTTCTGCACCCATGGGTTCAGTGTGAGAACTCAGGCCTCTCTCTCTCATTCACTTTAAAGGTTTCTCTTCACTGCATCAAATAATAAAAAAGTGCCCCAAATATCTATGTAAGTCTCAGTTATGGTTTTCCATTATTGTGATTGTGACAGGTTTAGTTCTAGAGTGGGGCCCAGATGTTTTATAGCCACACTGGACCGTGGCTGCAGCTCATCTGTGCAGTGATGGGGTCTTGTGGGAGAGGCCATGAAATCCCATTTTCACCGAAGTGGAATCTATTAATTCCCGGAAACTGTCCTGAAACAGTCCTGAATCATAAA
Organism: Myoxocephalus aenaeus; assembly: GCA_038501785.1. NCBI lineage: Eukaryota > Metazoa > Chordata > Actinopteri > Perciformes > Cottidae > Myoxocephalus > Myoxocephalus aenaeus. Next base: position 3,007,248 of record JBAMJR010000243.1, on the reverse strand, counting down.
ATGCGACGGTAGCTCTGAAGTGGTTGTAACCTTTCCTGTCGTGTGCTTATGGTCTTTGCTTGTACGACAGAGATTTGTCAGAAACTGCCCGTGGAGGAGGTTTGGGCCATCAGTAAGTGCTTCAGGACACGGCATAAAAGAAAACTCATGTTCCCCGATCAAGTGCAGGAACCGACTTTCATTGACCTTTGAACCTTTGCACACTCCTCTCAGTGTATTAATACAGACGCTTCCAACATCAGCATGAGAATAGACAATATCAGGGCCAGTGTGGGTAAAACAAATGATAATGTGGACGGGGGAGCAGGGTAATATTCTGATAAAAAACTATATATTTATTACTCATCAAACCACAGACGGGAACGTTGAACACTGCTGTCAGGCCTAAGGCCTGCTGGAGGGAAGGGAGGCGCCGGAGAACCAGGACCGGGACCAGGACCAGGACCAGGACCAGGATTGCTCGGAGCGGACTGTCGGACCCTGCTGCAGTAAAACGAGAGGTTTTCCAAAGGGACCCTGGTGTCTGGAAACACTGCCACTTTCATTCAAAGTTCCTTGTCGTCGCTCCAAATAGAACAAAGTCGTCTTTAACCTTAGAACACTAACGTTAAAAATAGTCACACTATCACTAACGTCAGGTATATTTCACTCGATATAATGTACCTGATAAAATATACTTCTCATCAAAATATATTTAAATACAACAATATACTAAATCTATGCAAGTTGAAGTACTCTGCCTTTATTTTACCCTATAGAACTTCTCATAAAACCAAAAACAGGTATCATGGGGGGACCCTGAAAAAGAACTCAGACAAAAGCAACACAATGAAAATAACGTAACCACAATCAACGTTGTGTCTAGTGTCCTAGGGTTAAAGACGTTAGTGTTCTAGGGTTAAAGACATTAGTGTTCTAGGGTTAAAGATGTTAGTGTTCTAGGGTTAAAGACGTTAGTGTTCTAGGGTTAAAGACATTAGTGTTCTAGGGTTAAAGACGTTAGTGTTCTAGGGTTAAAGATGTTAGTGTTCTAGGGTTAAAGACGTTAGTGTTCTAGGGTTAAAGACGTTAGTGTTCTAGGGTTAAAGACGTTATTGTTCTAGGGTTAAAGAGGTTAGTGTTCTAGGGTTAAAGACGTTAGTGTTCTAGGGTTAAAGACCTTAGTGTTCTAGGGTTAAAGACCTTAGTGTTCTAGGGTTAAAGACGTTAGTGTTCTAGGGTTAAAGACGTTAGTGTTCTAGGGTTAAAGACCTTAGTGTTCTAGGGTTAAAGACGTTAGTGTTCTAGAGTTAAAGATGTTAGTGTTCTAGGGTTAAAGACGTTAGTGTTCTAGGGTTAAAGACGTTAGTGTTCTAGGGTTAAAGACGTTATTGTTCTAGGGTTAAAGACATTAGTGTTCTAGGGTTAAAGATGTTAGTGTTCTAGGGTTAAAGACGTTAGTGTTCTAGGGTTAAAGACATTAGTGTTCTAGGGTTAAAGACGTTAGTGTTCTAGGGTTAAAGACGTTAGTGTTCTAGGGTTAAAGACGTTAGTGTTCTAGGGTTAAAGACGTTAGTGTTCTAGGGTTAAAGACCTTAGTGTTCTAGGGTTAAAGACATTAGTGTTCTAGGGTTAAAGACGTTAGTGTTCTAGGGTTAAAGACGTTAGTGTTCTAGGGTTAAAGACCTTAGTGTTCTAGGGTTAAAGACGTTAGTGTTCTAGGGTTAAAGACGTTAGTGTTCTAGGGTTAAAGACGTTAGTGTTCTAGGGTTAAAGAGGTTAGTGTTCTAGGGTTAAAGACGTTAGTGTTCTAGGGTTAAAGACGTTAGTGTTCTAGGGTTAAAGAGGTTAGTGTTCTAGGGTTAAAGACATTAGTGTTCTAGGGTTAAAGACGTTAGTGTTCTAGGGTTAAAGACGTTAGTGTTCTAGGGTTAAAGACGTTAGTGTTCTAGGGTTAAAGACGTTAGTGTTCTAGGGTTAAAGAGGTTAGTGTTCTAGGGTTAAAGACATTAGTGTCTAGGGTTAAAGACCTTAGTGTTCTAGGGTTAAAGACGTTAGTGTTCTAGGGTTAAAGACATTAGTGTTCTAGGGTTAAAGACGTTAGTGTTCTAGGGTTAAAGACGTTCGTATTCTAGGGTTAAAGACGTTCGTGTTCTAGGGTTAAAGACGTTAGTGTTCTAGGGTTAAAGACATTAGTGTTCTAGGGTTAAAGACGTTAGTGTTCTAGGGTTAAAGACATTAGTGTTCTAGGGTTAAAAACCTTAGTGTTCTAGGGTTAAAGACGTTAGTGTTCTAGGGTTAAAGACCTTAGTGTTCTAGGGTTAAAGACCTTAGTGTTCTAGGGTTAAAGACCTTAGTGTTCTAGGGTTAAAGACGTTAGTGTTCTAGGGTTAAAGACATTAGTGTTCTAGGGTTAAAGACGTTAGTGTTCTAGGGTTAAAGACCTTAGTGTTCTAGGGTTAAAGACCTTAGTGTTCTAGGGTTAAAGACGTTAGTGTTCTAGGGTTAAAGACGTTAGTGTTCTAGGGTTAAAGACCTTAGTGTTCTAGGGTTAAAGACGTTAGTGTTCTAGAGTTAAAGATGTTAGTGTTCTAGGGTTAAAGACGTTAGTGTTCTAGGGTTAAAGACATTAGTGTTCTAGGGTTAAAGACCTTAGTGTTCTAGGGTTAAAGACGTTAGTGTTCTAGGGTTAAAGACGTTAGTGTTCTAGGGTTAAAGACCTTAGTGTTCTAGGGTTAAAGACGTTAGTGTTCTAGGGTTAAAGACGTTAGTGTTCTAGAGTTAAAGATGTTAGTGTTCTAGGGTTAAAGACGTTAGTGTTCTAGGGTTAAAGACGTTAGTGTTCTAGGGTTAAAGACGTTAGTGTTCTAGGGTTAAAGAGGTTAGTGTTCTAGGGTTAAAGACGTTAGTGTTCTAGGGTTAAAGACGTTAGTGTTCTAGGGTTAAAGAGGTTAGTGTTCTAGGGTTAAAGACATTAGTGTTCTAGGGTTAAAGACGTTAGTGTTCTAGGGTTAAAGACGTTAGTGTTCTAGGGTTAAAGACATTAGTGTTCTAGGGTTAAAGACGTTAGTGTTCTAGGGTTAAAGAGGTTAGTGTTCTAGGGTTAAAGACATTAGTGTCTAGGGTTAAAGACCTTAGTGTTCTAGGGTTAAAGACGTTAGTGTTCTAGGGTTAAAGACATTAGTGTTCTAGGGTTAAAGACGTTAGTGTTCTAGGGTTAAAGACGTTCGTATTCTAGGGTTAAAGACGTTCGTGTTCTAGGGTTAAAGACGTTAGTGTTCTAGGGTTAAAGACATTAGTGTTCTAGGGTTAAAGACGTTAGTGTTCTAGGGTTAAAGACATTAGTGTTCTAGGGTTAAAGACCTTAGTGTTCTAGGGTTAAAGACGTTAGTGTTCTAGGGTTAAAGACCTTAGTGTTCTAGGGTTAAAGACCTTAGTGTTCTAGGGTTAAATATGTTAGTGTTCTAGGGTTAAAGACCTTAGTGTTCTAGGGTTAAAGACGTTAGTGTTCTAGGGTTAAAGACATTAGTGTTCTAGGGTTAAAGACGTTAGTGTTCTAGGGTTAAAGACCTTAGTGTTCTAGGGTTAAAGACCTTAGTGTTCTAGGGTTAAAGACGTTAGTGTTCTAGGGTTAAAGACGTTAGTGTTCTAGGGTTAAAGACCTTAGTGTTCTAGGGTTAAAGACGTTAGTGTTCTAGAGTTAAAGATGTTAGTGTTCTAGGGTTAAATACGTTAGTGTTCTAGGGTTAAAGACATTAGTGTTCTAGGGTTAAAGACCTTAGTGTTCTAGGGTTAAAGACATTAGTGTTCTAGGGTTAAAGACGTTAGTGTTCTAGGGTTAAAGACATTAGTGTTCTAGGGTTAAAGACGTTAGTGTTCTAGGGTTAAAGAGGTTAGTGTTCTAGGGTTAAAGACATTAGTGTCTAGGGTTAAAGACGTTAGTGTTCTAGGGTTAAAGACGTTAGTGTTCTAGGGTTAAAGACGTTCGTATTCTAGGGTTAAAGACGTTCGTGTTCTAGGGTTAAAGACGTTAGTGTTCTAGGGTTAAAGACATTAGTGTTCTAGGGTTAAAGACGTTAGTGTTCTAGGGTTAAAGACATTAGTGTTCTAGGGTTAAAGACCTTAGTGTTCTAGGGTTAAAGACCTTAGTGTTCTAGGGTTAAAGACGTTAGTGTTCTAGAGTTAAAGACGTTAGTGTTCTAGGGTTAAAGACGTTAGTGTTCTAGGGTTAAAGACCTTAGTGTTCTAGGGTTAAAGACGTTAGTGTTCTAGAGTTAAAGATGTTAGTGTTCTAGGGTTAAAGACGTTAGTGTTCTAGGGTTAAAGACGTTAGTGTTCTAGGGTTAAAGACGTTAGTGTTCTAGGGTTAAAGACCTTAGTGTTCTAGGGTTAAAGACCTTAGTGTTCTAGGGTTAAAGATGTTAGTGTTCTAGGGTTAAAGACATTAGTGTTCTAGGGTTAAAGACGTTAGTGTTCTAGGGTTAAAGACCTTAGTGTTCTAGGGTTAAAGACCTTAGTGTTCTAGGGTTAAAGATGTTAGTGTTCTAGGGTTAAAGACATTAGTGTTCTAGGGTTAAAGACCTTAGTGTTCTAGGGTTAAAGACCTTAGTGTTCTAGGGTTAAAGACATTAGTGTTCTAGGGTTAAAGACATTAGTGTTCTAGGGTTAAAGACCTTAGTGTTCTAGGGTTAAAGACATTAGTGTTCTAGGGTTAAAGACGTTAGTGTTCTAGGGTTAAAGACGTTAGTGTTCTAGGGTTAAAGATGTTAGTGTTCTAGAGTTAAAGACCTTAGTGTTCTAGGGTTAAAGATGTTAGTGTTCTAGGGTTAAAGACCTTAGTGTTCTAGGGTTAAAGATGTTAGTGTTCTAGGGTTAAAGACCTTAGTGTTCTAGGGTTAAAGACCTTAGTGTTCTAGGGTTAAAGACATTAGTGTTCTAGGGTTAAAGACATTAGTGTTCTAGGGTTAAAGACCTTAGTGTTCTAGGGTTAAAGACATTAGTGTTCTAGGGTTAAAGACGTTAGTGTTCTAGGGTTAAAGATGTTAGTGTTCTAGAGTTAAAGACCTTAGTGTTCTAGGGTTAAAGATGTTAGTGTTCTAGGGTTAAAGACCTTAGTGTTCTAGGGTTAAAGATGTTAGTGTTCTAGGGTTAAAGACCTTAGTGTTCTAGGGTTAAAGATGTTAGTGTTCTAGGGTTAAAGATGTTAGTGTTCTAGGGTTAAAGACCTTAGTGTTCTAGGGTTAAAGACCTTAGTGTTCTAGGGTTAAAGACCTTAGTGTTCTAGGGTTAAAGACGTTAGTGTTCTAGGGTTAATCGGCCGGCTTGCCTTCGACATGTTGAGAGCCGTTTAGAGACAATCAAAATGCTCCCGATCTCGTCTCTGGGCTTCACTTTTCAGCCCATGTTCTCCCCCTGGACTTTTCCTACAATACTTCTTATTAATGAATTAATGATTTAATTACTTCAGTCAAGAGTACAATTTACAACGATTTAACATCATATGTCGTGAAAATAAGTAAGTTAGCTCATAAAAGCTTGTAAGAATAATGATTTTATTATTTTATTTTATAAAACAGTTTAAGGCAGCTTGCAGTTTGTCCTGCAGACAGTGACATGGCTTTTACCCGCAGCTACCGTATGGAATATTTACTGAAGCCGATAGATCGGAGATGAATGCGTGTTTTCTCTCACGTGGCCCCGTCCTCTTCCTCCTCCTCTTCCTCTCCTCCATCACCGAGGCTGGGAGGCTGGGAGCCTCCGAACATTTAATTACTTAGAGTGTCGTAGCAGGCGGGCATGTAGGCCACAGCAACAACACAGCACTTCACCACAGCCTCCCCTGAGAGCAGCCCTGTGTGCATGAGAACAGCTGAGTGTGTGCAGCCCGTTTCTTATTCTCTTTTCTTTCTTTTCTGACATTGTGGGAGTCTGTCTGTGTATCGGCGTGTGCAGATGGCAGGAAGGCTAGGTCGGAGGGAGTGGGAGGAAAAGGGATTACAGGCCTGACTCCTACTCCATAGGTGTGTGTGTGTGTGTGTGTGTGTGTGTGTGTGTGTGTGTGTGTGTGTGTGTGTGTGTGTGTGTGTGTGTGTGTGTGTGTGTGTGTGGCCTACTTCTTTTATGCCGTGTACTATAAGTGTGTGGGTGTTTCAACAAGAGGAATCTGTATCTCACTATGAAACAAAATAGTACACACTCCAGTCCGCCAGCTGATTGGACCGTGATCTCCTGCCAGTTCCTAAAGAGTCTGGATATCACTCTTCAATGATAAGTTGGACTGACATTCGAGGGCTATAGTTTACTATAGTTTACTAATACTGCAGCTATTGTGAGCCATGTTCCACGTTTCAAAGGAGGGTAAACCTGTGTTACCTTGTAAAGCCTACAAACGTTCATAAAGACCCCTCTCCCTCCAAATGGTGCTGTTTGTATTCATTAAGGCTCGGAATATGGTTAAAATAAATCCAGATTTGCTCTACCATATGTATAAAGGTTGATTGGCCCCATTATACTGAGGTATACGTGTTTTAAAAATAAATAAATTATGGAGCGAGGTCTCAAGGGGGATAATTACGTTATCAACTTATCGTACAATGTATAAATATGACCTTTTACATCCCTCCATGCAGCCGGTTGTGTGTAAATGCGTCTTTCTCAGCATAAAGAGGTGCACATCATAAATGTTTTGGGCCAGGATGCTCAGCAGGGCTTTCCCTCACATTGAAAGACGTTTCTGTCATTGCTTCATTGCTGCTTCTGAGGCAGAAGACATGGAGCAGGAACATTTGGAACTGAAGAATGAAATATCCATTGCTCTTCGAACGGGTTTACGTGAATTATTATGCTATGATGTTGTCATTATATCAGTGGCATTAGATGGTCTTTAAATGACAATAATATCGCAATTATTTCCGGGACAATATATTGTCCGACAAAAGCAGTTGTCGTTAGAAGCTTCCTTGTGTCTTTAGAAGGCCGCTCCTCCTCTCTGTGCCACGGCTTCACCTCAACAGGACACAGGCGTGGTCTCCTAGCGGTGCAGACGTTGCCCTTCTGTTGCTGCCAACGCTGAAAATGCCAATTTTAATCCATTAAACCTCTTGTGTTTGAGTCATTTTGCTGCAGCCTGAGAGAGAATGACCCGTGTAGCATCATGTTTTATAAACTACAGACAGTCTGCCGCATACATTCTCTACGCCGCACGCCAGTTCCTCTCCGTTCCTGCCAAATATGTGTGCTTTTCCTCACATGTATCTGTATTGGTATATGTATGCGAGAGTCACAGTCCCCTTTGGGCCATCAGCTGTGCAGGGGAGGCAAGCTGTGGCTTCCAAGATGTCTCCCTGGTGCTTCCAGAGTATGGACTCAGGACTCTCACAGAGCGGTGGTGTCGGCTACGTGATGACGGCCAACCCGGGACGGACTGTTTGTGTGGGAGAGTCTTGACACTTTGTGAGCCGCCTCTCTGTGTCTGCGGTTAACCGCTGGCACTTGTTTTTGTCTCCACAGAGCAGCCAGAGCGTTTGGGGAATACCTGTCCAATACCAACCCAGAGAACCGCAAGGGAGCAGGTAGGTGATGCACTCAAATCATCGTCTCCCCACCCGGCACACTGTACAGTGGAACATGTCTGCTTATTTCTCTTCGTTAGGCAAATATCATCCAACATATAAGGCTTGGCTGGAGGATAACACTTTAAATATGCAAAACATCCTCATCAATAGCAGCCGTTGGTCATGAAAAAACAGTGCAATATAAAGAATATGAAATAATGTATATATTTGTGGTAGACAGCTGTACAGTAATTAAAATGTAAAAATCTATGTGGTAAAAGTATATGCGTAATGAAGTAATATATGCGTAATATATAGAATGCATGTATGTTTATACATATATATATATATATATATATATATATATATATATATATATATATATATATTCCACGACCTCTTAACAGTGCATTCCACGGTGGCGGCACGTGGTGTTTTTTTTTCCGTGACGTCAAAAGACGAGGTCATAGTTTGGGTTGAATGTCGTTCATAGCGTAACGATGCGTGATCTAAAAGAAGTCAACATTGACTCTCACTGTCAAACGCAACATGAACAGCATCTCCGGGGTGAGAGTCCTCTTCACGGCATTTGATTGAAGTGTATTTCTGTCGAACCCATTAAGTGCTGGTGGCGCGTGATGGGCTCGAAATCGTAGTTATTTCAGGCGCCGTGTGTGGAGATGAGCTCTCCAGTTGTCACCGTGTCGCAGAGCCTGCAGCGACATTTGCTTTGCACAGGGATGAACTTTGCTGAGCCACTTTGGTCCCAAACTTGTTTATCCGCAGCACAGATAGCATGAAAAAATAAAACCACCGCCTGCAGCATTGCAGCTGCTCAGTCTGTGAGGAGGGCCGTCCATCCTCCGTGACCCGGCGGGGCCCGAGGGTGTTTTATTTTTCGGCTCATCCGTTTCCAAATCTTTCATCAGTCCTCACCTGCTTTTTATTATCTCTCAGCCACCTCTCCGCTCTCCCTTCTCATTCTCCCAGAAGCTTTGCTGGCTCGCTAATGTTTACCTCTCTGCTGCCAACGCTCTGAATCCCAAACAAACGATCCCTCTGTTCGTTTATACTTCAGCTATTTATCCGTATAAATTCCAGACGTGAACATTTATCTCCTTCTTTCTGTCTCCAGATCACCTATTGTCCGACACCTTCCCCAGCCAGGACTGCGACTCTCCGTGCGTGAGCCGCCTGCATAGCAGCCGTTTGACGCCACAGATCCACTGTTTACCCGCCGCTAAACCCAACCAGTCCAGCCAGTCCAATCCCAGTGCTCAGCCTCCGCCTCAGGGGATCGCCCCCCAGGCCCAGGCCCCTTTGTGCCCCTCCAAGCGCCGACTCTCTGCTGAGCGCAGCCTCTCCACGGAGGACCCGCCAGGGGCCCGGGGACCTGAGGACAACGCGGCGGTGAAGCCGGCCAGGGTGTACACCATCACCAGGGAAGGGGGGATGACCCTGGGGGCCCGAGGCAGCGAGGAAAGCCTGGAGCTGGAGGTGCTGAAGGGCTCCAGGGAGCCGCCTCTGCCCCAGGGCCCGGCCCCAGCCAACCAGGACCCGTCCTGCACCAGCCAGCCGTCCGCCGCAGCCGCCCGCGGCAGCCACCACCGTAGCAGCCATCACCGCAGCAGCCATCACCACGGCCACCAGCACCACGGGGGCCCGCCGGCGGCGTCGCAGCCGCTGCAGAGCTCGGGGAGCGCCAGCAACATCCGGGACTGGGGGATGAGGAGAGGGGGGTCGCGGGAGGACTACACCCCGGACTGCGTGACCTGCATCCGGGCTCCGTGTCAAAGCCAGCGCTCCCTGGACCTGGACCCCTCACCGCAGGATGGAGGGAGGCGCCGCAAGAAACTGGAGAGGATGTACAGCGAGGACAGAGCGCCGACTGATGACAGGGGTAAAGAGAGACAATACGTACAGTAGATATGTTATAGATATGTACCGAAAAAGTCGGGTTACAAGCCGCTTCTCCCTTCGGTGGGTGTCCCCGCTGTAGCAAGCTAGCAGCAGTGTTAGCTAGCGCTGCTAGCTCCCCGCTGCTGCTGCTACTGGCCGCTGCTGCTGCTGCTGCCCGCGTCCCCTCTGCCCGAGTCGGGTGTCGAGCCGGGGCTGGTCCCGCTACCTTCGGTGGTTGTCGGAGAGCTAGCGGAGTGCTAGCAGGAGCGCTAGCTGGCTACAGCGGGGAGCTAACGGGGACACTGACCGAAGGTAGTAGCGGCTTGTAACTCGACTTTTACGGTAAAGTAAGAGGTGTGAAATACAACACCAGTCAAACAAGGTCTTTTTTGGGCCCATTCAGCCCTCAGATGTTCCACTTCACTCGAGCCTCCTCCATAATTGTAATGCTGATACCGCGCCTTGCTCTTGTGTTCTGTGTTTGCAGAGGACAATCCTAATAGCTGGTTCCCCAAAGAGAATATGTTCAGCTTTCAGACAGCCACCACCACCATGCAGGCGTGAGTATGGCATGGATCACGCCTCCCCTCCCACTCGTGTTCATCGCAGGTTGGCAGCATGTTCCTTCCAAGACGTGCAGCTCAAATGTTTCTACTACAAAACATTTTAATGAGCGTTCACACATTTCTCACTTATATAAATCCTTTACAAGTTCATTCCACTCATGTTATGTTCATCTCTGAGTTATGAAAGTTATTGGCGGCTGATGCTGCAATTACTGTTTTAACCAAATGGGAATTCAAGTGTTCATGTTGATTTTCATGCTTTAATTTTTTTATTTAATTTTTTTTTTTATGACAAGTTTCTGTGTATTCTTCAACATTAAGTAAAATGTACATTTCACTTACATTTTGAATTGGCTGAAAATGTGCAACTTAAGCTTCAAATCCCAATAACAAACTCACATTACATTACATTTCGTTTGAATGATTTTAGCACATTCTGATTGAACAATTGCAAGTAAATGGCTCTTTTTATGCTCATTTTCATAATGGTGGACTTTGAAAGATTTCTCAAAAGAAGTTTGGAAGAAATCCCCTTTCATTTTTTTATATACTTGAAATCAAATGCTAAAGTGCACTTTGCTGTTTTATTTTTTTATTGCAAAGTGCCAATTCCAAAATGAATCTTCTTTGTATTATGGTGATGATATGCGTGTAGAACACTGAAAAATGATTTGTCCGTTTTACATTTTGTGTTATTATCATTATTAGTATGATTATTAATATTTATTGGTAGCCACAGACCTCCACACTGATCACCTTGGTCAACCAGTGTATCTCACATTAGATCACACTGTTAGATCCTGAAACATACAGCATTACCTAACATTCATCTTATTCTGTGGATTCTACAGAAGATTTTCAGATGACGACATGAATGTTTATGTCAATATCTCCTCCCACCTTAAAGGCCTGGTCACATCAGAACAATTCATCAATTCATCCATTCATCCATTAATCCACGCGTCTTAGGGAAATATTTGGTGGTAGAAGCTCTTACTCTCTGCAAACTCTTTTGTGGATCTGTTTATTACGACGGCGTAATAGTAATAAAAAAACAAAATGTAAATAGAGAGCCAGGGAGGGGGTTAATACAACAACTCTACATTTCTGAAATTAGGGGAGCTAAACTTGAAACTTAAAAAGCGCTTTAATCGCCTCTCAACAGCTCTCAATTCAACCCGCTGTTGCAGCTAACAGAGCTAACAGTGCAAAAGACGCTAACAGCGCTGACAGAGCTAACGTCGTACATTTTTTTTACGAATATTATATATATAATATAATAATATATATATGTTAAATTCTCTCTTTATTCTCTGTTAACGCTGCTGTGACCAGTTCTTTACTGCGGACCATTTAGAGATCCAAACAAAACAATGGACGCACATCTTGGAATGGACCAGATTTAGAAAGTAGAGAATGTGTGTTGGTCATGCACACACACACACACACACACACACACACACACACACACACCACCCTCCGCTCCTCGTGACTAGATAATTATCACCTATCACCCAGATCTCATAATTATGGCCCTCAAACAGGCAAAGCTCCTCAGCCCTTGTGATCTTTCTCCCACGCTCCCTCCTCTCTCGCCTCCTCTCTCTCCATCTGTTTCCTCCCGTCCCTATCGGGGTCAGCCTGATACATGGGCCCCGACACTGGCCTTTGATTAAAGCCACAGTCAGTGTCTATATGATGGGTGTGTGCAGTGTGATTAACTACACATTTAGTGCAGAACTGATCCAACTATTAGTCTGTCGGCTGTGTGCGTTCTCATCATCCGTCTTGTTCTGTTCCTCACTCCGTCCTCGCTCACTGATATTGTTTTGAGTTGATATTGAAGAGTGTTTTTATTTATTTGTGCTCATTGAATCCTCTGAAAGTCAGAGCTGTGTGTGTGTGTGTGTGTGTGTGTGTGTGTGTGTGTGTGTGTGTGTGTAATATCTGACGTGCCCTGTTGCTGACTTCTCTTTCATTTCGTCCTCTCTTCTTCTTCTTCTTCCTCTCACTCTCTACGTGGCGGCTTTCCAAACCACGACCGTAGAATATCGTGAGTAACTCCTTCAACCTCCACCCACTGTTCCTTTCTCGTCGCTCTTCCTTTTTTCTTTTTCTTTATCCCTCACTCTGTCGGCTGGGTTACATATCTTCAACCCTTTTCCTTGTGTGGCGTTGTGCTCTTCAGTCTGCTGTGTCTTGAACCCCCCTGACCTCACAGCCCGCTGGACCGGGTGTTTGAAGTTCTAGTCAGTCAACAGTCCACCCGGGAGCAGGGAAGGTCGCGTACCGTAGGAGTCCAATCAGCAATACTAAACTCCCCCACGACAAATACGTGACCAAGTTAAAGTGTGGAGGTGCGATGTGTACAATCTGGCTCCTGACAGCATTTCACCTCGACAAAATGACCATATATTATTATGACTATATGTCCATACAATCTACATTTACAGTTATCAGTTATATATAAATATATATGTTTGAAGATCCCGCTGCTGTGTGTTAGAAGCTTCACATGTGGAGTCAGCCACCTGTGTGTTTTACTCTGTGATAGTTTGTTCATCAGACTAAATTTAAAGCGGCAGACACGATAAAGGACCCGCCGCCTCCGTCTCCAGCTCTCTGGGGATCAGCTCCAGGTGAAAGTCTCTGCGTTAAAAACTGCTCGCTGTTATCTGGTTGATGAGTTCTCTGCATGTTGATGTCTGTACTAATTATGATAAGCCAAAGATGGTTTCTTCAAAGTACGTTTAAAAAAAAGTACAACAGTGGTCGGTCTCACTTCCCATGCAGAATGGAGTTGTTCCATCCCAGGTCCAGGGTTGGAGATGCCTCTCCCAGCCTCAGATGAGGTTGCACTGAGTTGCATTAGGGTGGGTTCAAGTGATATTCAGTAAATATCAGTATTGGGCGATTCTAACGAACAGCACGGTGTGTTCAAATGTAACGTTGTAAAATGTTTGTGGCAAGAAACCACTTCAACAAGTAATACAGTAGTTTGAAGGATATGTTTTTACAGCAATATGAAACAGATGTTAGAGAGGGACCTCTTTAAGTTCTTATTTAACTCTCTAACAGCTTATAATATATCATAAAAACTACTAATATATATACATCTACACAGTTAGTAGTAATTGCTTATAATAAAACAAGTCTCACTGTGTGCCATCTGCAAAGTTATATATATATATATATATATATATATATATATATATATATATCGTTATATCTTGTGTCTTATGATCAATCCTCAGTAATGTAATATACCACCATATCTTAGTATTTTAGTAAATGTGAGCTAAACTCAGTTCTGCATGATTTCATTTGAGTTATTACATCACTTTGTATATAAAATGGATGTCGAAACACATTGCAAGTTAACATCACAAACCCATCCCATAAGTAAACCCTCCCTCTCTAAGTTGGTTTCATTCGGAGGGCTTTCAGCTTTTTATACTTTGGGATGATGGCAGATGGCGGAAGGAGCGACAGGCTGAAGGAAGAGTCCCTTCCACCGTGTTCCTCTGCTTCAGGGAGAGCGGAGGAGAAAGTGACGGAGCACATGTACCTGTAACAGCAGAGGCGGGAGCGATGGGATACTAAGCGCTGCACGGACTCCGGTGACTTGGCCCTTTGTTCCTCGCTGTAAGCGCTCGTCAGCCGTTTGTCCGATGTCAGTCACACGACGGGACTTCCTTTTCCGACATACGTTGTCACGGATGAGTCTCATTATGTCTGACATCCTGTCAAGAGCCGGCGCCGGCCCCTCTGGGAAAGGCACACCGAGGCCGAGCGACTTACCCAGCGACAGAATGAGGAGTAACGGGACACCGGGACGGGCACGTATGTGAGATCAGGGTTTCGGTATCGTATAGGAATTGGTCGGCTACTCACTTAATAATTTAGTTAGCGCTCGTTGGAGAGGCAGGGTGGGTTACTTGGTTACTCCTCAGTGTCTCTACCTGTGGATCCCTATCTTGCATTGTGGTCCTATTGTGTGTGTGTGTGTGTGTGTGTACTTCTTGAGAATATCCACATGTGGATACAACATCCCTGTGCTGCTAACTCTACCTCTCTAAACCCCCACTAACCCGTATGGGCTTAAACCCCTCTGTTGTCGCCCAGCCACACCTAACTGGAACCGTATATTCATGCCCGAACCCAACTGGACCCAAAGGGCTTGAATCTGATACATTTCTCTCAACTTGGTGGCATTTAAATAAATAAAAAACACTGTTGCTCTGAACTAAAAGTGTTCGGACTGCAGGATAAACGATTTCTGAGCTAAATCTAAATCTAAAGAGAGCGTTTACCCCTTGGGTCAGTTTGGGTTCCGACAAAAATCCTTTGGCGCAGCTACAAAATAAAGAAAAAACAACGTAGAATCCACTTAACGCTTTGACGTCCTGGCAGGGCTTTCCGAGGCATTGCTGAGAAAAAGAGGCGGAAAAGAGAGCAGGAGGAAGCCACCGTGATGGAGAGGTACCGTGTCCTCGCTGTCCTGTCCTGTCCTGTGTGCTTTCTCTTGACTGTGTCAAAAGAAACTTCCCTCTCGACAAGTCTCACATCAGGTCTAAAGATCTCTTTTTTCTCAATCGCCAATTTGGTACAGTTTAGGTATTTCTTAACTTTGACCAAATAATCTCAATTACATCTCACATCACGGCTTTAAGACCTTTTGTTTTTATCCCACACTGGATGAAATGTAATACTTATTTAATGAGGATGATGAGAGGATATGGAGCACATCAAGTTATTATTATCATTGTACTTTTTCTTTTGTTCTTCCCAGCAGTACATAACAATAACTTCATTGCACCCACTGTGAATGTTCTCAGCCGGTTGAACCGTTATCGGTGGTTATCGCTCTCATTCTAACGCTTCAGACGGGAGTTATGAATCCCACTGGAGAGACCCGCCCTGTGTAGGTGGTTGAGGCAGAGGTCAAGGTTAGGAATTGACCTTGAGTGGTGAGGGTCAGAATAGCGCGTTGGTCATAGGGCACAGGACCCAAAACTATCCGGTTGCCGGTATCTCGGTGGCATGGACGCCTTCAGACGTTGTGAAAGTGAAACTAAACAACCTGACACAAGGTTTATGCCACGAAACTACTTGGTTAAGTCGAGGAAATGTTTGTTGTTTGGATTAAAATAAGTACACTTGTTATCGTCACCTTCCTAAAACAATGGCCCAAGTAATTTTTTCAGGTTTTTCAGAAAACACTTGACCAAATGTAATATAGTGCACAAGCTGCCTCTAGACACGGCACTACAGGCATACTGTAATACCGGTCAAATTATGTTGTGATTACTAATATTATGTTCCAGTGAGATTTTCATTGACAAAATGCTTGCAAAAATGCTAACTAAATTGCTAGCTTAACTGCTAGCTTCAAAATACCATTTTGAGAAGCTTGTAAAGTCAGATTGTCTTGTGACATAGGCAAAATAAAAAGGCCTTAGTCACACTCTTGACATCGTTATACAACAGGGGTAGAATCACATGATCTGTTCAACTGAGGTTCGAGGAGATTTTACCAGAGGTGAATGTTTTAGGCAAGAAAAACATTTTTGTCAAAAAATGACTCAGGCCATTATTTTAGGAAGGTGACGTTATGTAACTTGACGTCTGTTAAGTACGTACATTACGTAACAAAGGTAGTAAAGTAAGTACCAATTGACTTGTGGTTTCACACGGGACAAGAACAGAGTTCTCCTGGGTGAAAGTCCTGTGTTTGTTTCACCCGACCTCATTAAAACCACGTTGAAATAACGTCACCTGACTTTGTTTTGTTGCTCCTGTCATAATTGCCGTGGCCACTAGAGGTTGGAGAGTTCTTCATCTATTGGTGATCAACCATGTGAATATATGCTAATGGCCCCTTTCTGAGCTTCTAATATACAGTATATGACGCTGGGATGTCACAGGGTGCCGTTCCTTCCTTCTACCACATGGGGAGCGTTTCAGAAGAGGAGTCTGCTCAACTTGATTTGGTCATTGTAAGCTAGGTGAATAAGTAAATACCATTAAAAGTCCATTTATGAAAGACATGGATGAACGATTTTTCTGGGCCGTAGTGATGTGATACAAACAAAGCAAAGGGTGTTTAATTTAATTTGATGCCCAGTAGTGTGTGTGTGTGTGTGTGTGTGCGTGTGTCACTCACACACTCACAGAATGCAATGTACCTTTCTATTAAAATAGAAAGGTACATCTCAGTTAGTTTCCCCAATTTGAATGATGCATGTTTGAATAAGCAAGACATTACGTTTTTACTGGAAAGGTCACAGACAGATTGAGAGGGTTGGATGAGCTAGTTTGTACACACACACACACACACACACACACCGGCATGAATTCGACTCAGTGGTCTTGATGCGCGGGGTGTTAGGTATTTTAAAAGCTGTTGTCACAACTCTGGCTGATGCCCCTCCTCCTCTCCTCCTCCTCTGAGTCATCCCTCTATTCCAGGCTCTGCCCTCACGACTCCTGCGATCAACGCTCATGTCAACGTTGTTCTTTTTGGATTGCCTCCAAACTGAACTCTGGACACAAAATAGCTGGAGACCAACGCCCGTGCATTTCTACTGTGACACTGCTGTGTGGTTGGGATTCTCACCGATACCATCAGCTTGATGTCGGCTCTTTTTCAGTGATGAGACTTAGTGTGGTCCATTACAGTGGTACAAACAGCAGGGACTGCATGGGGAAAGCTAGTAATAACTGACTACAGGTGGGTCCTATTAAAAATAATGAGCTGCGGGGTTTGTGAACCAGCCGTATCAGTCGTCACAGACCTCATCACAGTTTCTCACAGCTTTGTTTCACATCTTTGTAGTTCACGTCAGAGCTGTCGCCTGTAAACTCAACAACTCCTGTTTAATTGGGTCCGATCTTCATAACAAGGAAAATGTCTCAGAGAAGCAGTTCAAATGTCCTGTAGTTTGACCTGATGCTTTTTTTAAATAGGCTCTTTCTCTGTCCAGTAACAACCTGGCATCATGTGTTCTGGTTGTCCTTCTGTCTGCTCCTCCGTTCTCGTGAACTAATTCAATTCCATTCAATTCATTTTGTAAAGCCCAAAGTCACAAATCACAAATTTGCCTCAGAGGGCCAGATGTCCACCTGGACTCAAGGATGAAGTGAATTGAAATGTGGTGGTCAAAGACCAGGGCCAGAACTCATCTGCTGTTATTGATATTTTTACACAAATGTCTAATAGGATAACAAATATTTTGGACTGAAAATGCAGCAAGGCTAAAACTTTTTAAAATGTTAAATACGTTTTAGTCTGTTTTAATCACAATGACCTTTAGGTTGTCGCGTTCAAAATAGTTTCCCCACTTTCAAGGCTTATCTTCATTTTGTATATTCCAAAAGATTTTCATTCACAGCTGTCAGGACCAGGTGTTTCAACTAGAAGAGCACCGACTTTCAGTTGAATAGTTCAATATCACTTACTCTTGCTGTTTGTGTTTGACTTCCACCTGATATTTCAGAAACATTTAGCTAAATTATTAACCACATCAAAACCCACCTATGTTTAGGCCTCTACAAATGACATACCCAAACTAAAAAGGGTGTATCTCTGCAACCACTAGGGCTATTTGAATAATGTGGCTGTTATAATAAAAGGCTACACATGCAAGATGTTGTTCATATGTGTACATATCAGTCTATATGTTACTGGTTAAGAGTAAATGAAGATGACACACATAAACAAATGAAAAGGTTTCAGGTCCGCCTAGAGAAAAAGCACTTTCAGGATGATTATTTCTTTGAAATGATGCAGCTGTAAGGTCTAAACTTCTCCCAAATCATATACAATATGTGAACATTCTCTAACCCAAATCATAGCTCAATATGTGAACATTCTCAAACCCAAATCATAGCTCAATATGTGAACATTCTCTAACCCAAATCATAGCTCAATATGTGAACATTCTCTAACCCAAATCATAGCACAATATGTGAACATTCTCTAACCCAAATCATAGCACAATATGTGAACATTCTCTAACCCAAATCATAGCACAATATGTGAACATTCTCTAACCCAAATCATAGCACAATATGTGAACATTCTCAAACCCAAATCATAGCTCAATATGTGAACATTCTCTAACCCAAATCATAGCACAATATGTGAACATTCTCTAACCCAAATCATAGCTCAATATGTGAACATTCTCTGACCCAAATCATAGACAATATGTGAACATTCTCTAACCCAAATCATAGCTCAATATGTGAACATTCTCTGACCCAAATCATAGACAATATGTGAACATTCTCTAACCCAAATCATAACACAATATGTGAACATTCTCTAACCCAAATCATAGCTCAATATGTGAACATTCTTTAACCTAAATCATAACACAATATGTGAACATTCTCTAAACCAAATCATAGCTCAATATGTGAACATTCACTAACCCAAATCATAGCACAATATGTGAACATTCTCTCTGCAAAGGTTGACTTTGATAAAGTGAAGCAGAACAAAGTTAGAGAGAAAATTCAGGTGAGGTCTCATTGGGCCCATTTGGGCTATTTGAATGCTATTTGAATTTGCTCATGTACCAAACCATCTATTTCACTTGTATATTACTTATAGTGTTCAATACATCCACATACATCAGTTTTGGGCTCATGTACTTGCAGTTGCTCAGCCTCTTCTGAAAACATAAACAAAACAAAAACACAAACCTTTCTTTCCATAACCTATAGGATCTACATTGATGCTGAACAGCTCTCTGCTGTCCTTTACTGCAGGAAAGCATTCCACTGAAATGGCTCTTCTCAGAGTCTCCAAAGACATAATGATGTTTTGTGATGGTGTGGTGAATGCTCTGTTTTGGTGCTGTTGGACCTCAGCACAGCCGTAGATACTGTAGATCACAGCATCCTGACTGAAAGGCTGAGGCGGCGTGAGAGTGCCTCTGGGATGGGAAGCTTTTCTGGGTCACTTAGTCCCTCCCTGTCTAAAACTGCTGCTCTTTCCTGCGGTGTGCCTCAGGATTCTTTCGCGGGTCCTATATGATTTGCTTTGCACATGAAATTGAAATGTTTCTCGTATCAAGCTTATATATCATCCCAGTTGGACTGGGATGATATATAAGCTTAAAAAAGAAAAAAAGTCGTGCTTTTTGCTTCAAGAAGCCCTTTGCATACTGTAGCTTTCACTTAAGATATAACTTTATTTATTGTTGTGCAGCAGTGGCAGTACAAAGGAAAGCGTAAAAATCTGAATTAGCAATAAACAGATATTTAAAATATGCAGATACACATAGTAGAATATATATTCAGGGATAAATTACCCACTTGCACTCTACTGAACCGTCCCAGTGAGACAAGCCTTGATGAATAATGAAAAGCTGTCTTTTAGGCCGCACATTGTTCCACTTGCTCCCACTTAGAGCTGCTTCTCTATTCCGCTTCCTCCCCTGCTTCTCTTTCTCTTTGTCTCACTGTCCTACTCATCTTTCTCCAGCGGTACGAATGAACCATACGATGCTTTTCATGCAAAAAGGCGGGGAGAGAAAGACAAGATGAAGATGGAAAGAGACAACTAAAAGACTAAAAGACAATAATTCAGTTGCATTCACGATGCATTGGATACAACCTTTGAATGAGTCCTAAACTGCTCGTCTCTTTTCGGGGTTTTGAAGAAGTTTGATATGACACGTCTGAGTAACTTCACATACTTTGTAAAGCACTATACTGGCTTCTGGAGATGTATAATTAAAGGTTAGGTCCTCTTTGAATGCTAACATGTTAGCACACAGCATGTAAAGTGATTATCATTCTCATATTAAAATGTGACCAGAAAGTATCTAGATGTGATCTAACCAACTGGTATTCATGTGTCAGACGGCTCTGTCCAACTTAAAGGCTCCTTCCACCCTAAAGTGCTCAATGTAGTCACAATGCAATGAGACGGTTTGGCCAATCAGATCACAGAGGTCTTTCTTGTGGTCTGCTGGTGGTCTAAGAACTATACTCTCCAATTGCAATCCAAACAATGCAAGGAGAAAAGACAAGGTCAAGACATTAGCAAATTATGTATCACTATTTATTGTCATTAGTTATTGGTTTTAAGAAAAAAGGAAAATTCAAGCCCATCTGGATGAAAAATGTGATTCCACCTGCTGACCAATACACATTAGTTTTAATTGATTTCTCAAGTTGTATCCTGTTTGCTATCCAGGTGGCTGGACATGTTATTGCTTGTTTTGTGTGGCAAAAGTAAAATACATTTGACTTTTTTTATATTCAAAATACGTTTTTCTGGAAAATTATTATTTATTATTGCAAAGTATTATTTATTTGAGAAAGAAACATCAGGTACTTTGAGGTTATCTTTAGCATAATGTATGCTAACGTGTAGCATGTGCTACTGGAGATTCTGGTACCAATCTTCTTGTCACTGCTCTGGCTAGACTTTACCCAGAGGTGTCGACACATCTGACTCTGTACGTTGGAAACATGTAATTCTCCGACTCTGTTCTGTCTGTTCCTCATTCTTGATCTCTCTGTCTTCTTCTTCTCTTCCCTAAAATGGTAGAAACTTCCGCAAGCACCTCAGGATGGTGGGCAGCCGCAGGATCAAGGTCCAGAGTAAGTCCTCCAGTCTGTCAGCATGCATGTGTGTACCCTGATGTCAGAGCATTGTCATGCATTCATGCTCAAACCGTGTGCACACACACGTTGGAATGTATGTGTCTTCATGCATGGAGCAGCAGTGCTGGGCTTATTGTGTTGGAGTATGTTTATGAATGAGACATACACCTTATTCTTTAAACTCCACGCTGATGGTGATTTGGTCCGTCTTCACTGAAGTGTTTTAGACCGGTGTGTGGTGTGTGTGTGTGTGTGTGTGTGTGTGTGTGTGTGTGTGTGTGTGTGTGTGTGTGTGTGTGTGTGTGTGTGTGTGTGTGTGGTGTGTGTGTGTGTGTGTGGTGTGTGTGTGGTGTGTGTGTGTGTGTCAGTGCGTCGACCACATTTGCTTTAGAAAAATGATTGTGTAATTTTTATGATATTGATTGTGTGCTGGAAAGTTCAAAGGCCATTTCATATAACGCTAGTGCTACAACACGTCTGCACATCTGTGGATCTTCTCTCTCTAGCCGTGTCTCTATTCATTTGTCAAGCGAATTTCCATCAAACTTTTGAAAAGTTGCAAAAAATGAATGCAAATTAGGCACGGTTAGAGTAAAACCAAATGTGCTGGTTTTGTCAGAGGTTTCCGGTAAAGACTCAATCAATCACTATATAACCAGAAAGAGTTCAATTTTTGGGAAAGGAGTTTCCATATCTCATTCAGCGCTCTTTTTTTGACAAAGTAAAAATAAATATATATATATATATATATATATATATATATATATATATATATATATATATATATATATATATATATATATATATATATATATATATATATATATATATGTATGTTTTTGCATCAAATTTTCTAATGTGAATGTCAATCTGCGTTGAAGGAGACATATGTTGAGTAAACTTTACGGAGCGTTTAAGTGCCTCCAAATACAGTTTGTCTGATAGGTCACGTTGGGATTGACTTGATCAAACTGTAATAAATGAAATGTCAACAATGTTCTGTCACAAAGTTGTTTTGCCAAACATTCAACATTTTTAATTATTTGATTGTGTTGCTTTTCTTAGTCCTATGTGATAGTAAATACAATATGTTGGGGTTTTGAATGGTTGCACACGGAATGGCTAATTGTTAAACAAGTTAAATATGGGGATATAAATGCCCATATTAAACATGGGCATATTTCATTTGATATTTTCTTGCCAAAGTTTGATTGATAAACCGAGAAAATAATCACAAGCTGCAGCTGCAGTCAGAAGTGTGCTCGGTTGCTCCTGTAGCCAAAGCATATTGTCATTTCAACGCGACACATTTTCAATGAAAATCAATAAACTATTATTGGATTACCACAATATAAACATGAAGCACTGAGGCCAGTTAACAGGGGCTGTGACACTGGGGTTGATGATCATTTAGAGGGTGTGTGTGTGTGTGTGTGTGTGTGTGTGTGTGACACTCTCCCCCCCATCAATCCCATCAGCCTTTGCCGACCGCCGAGCCAAGAGCTTCAGCCGCTCGTGGAGCGACCCGACACCCGTCAAGCCCGACTCTCTGCACGACTCCAGAGACAGTGAGTGGCTCTCTCAATCCCAAAGAAACCGCCATACGATATGAAAAATACAGTACTGCATAGAATATACACGCTTTACACAGACACTTATACACACACACGACTTTGGATGAATTTTTTGTTAAATGTATTAACTCAAAAATGCAAACATAGAAACACATCACAGAATATACAGACTAGAAGGAACTACTAAGGATTTAGGAGAAAGTCAACCGCAGTGCTCAGAGAATCCGTCTGCACGTTCACTAGGCAATGCTGGATGTAAAAAAAAAAAATCTAAAATCTTTGTTTGTTGCCTAAAGAAAACAAGTAATGCTCAAAGCTGTACAGTTCAAGTCAGGATTCCTGTCCAAACTAGAATCTCACCTGGATGTTTTCAGTTCATCCATCAAACTAAAGTTCGACGGAGGACGTTGTTGTGGGCCCAATGGGGCTTTGCCTTAAACATTACTGCCGCAAGGAATTGTGGGCCGGCATCGTCTCCTTTCCTTTGGTAAAGGATGATCCCGATCCCTATGCTAAAGGCTAAAAGAGATAGGAAAGGAAGCAATGATGCAGCTTACCTCAGCATTTAGAGTGTATCTTATCTCTTATGAGTCTGACTCTTATTACATCGCTCCAGTCAGTTAGGAACCCTAAACAAACTGTCGTTGTACGTTTGTCATCGTGTGTCTCGTTTATCTGAACGTCTCCACTCGTATCTTCTTGCCAGCCATCCACTCAGCCACCCTCATCTTTCAACCCGGTTGTCCATCTGCCTGTTGCCGTGTCGTAGCGTCTGGATGCGTTGTTGTCTCGTCTGCATCTGATTAGAACTCTCCTGTCAGTCGCCTGCAGGAGGAAACATAAAATAACAGGCGCTGCGCTTTTAAAAAGGAGCACGCTCCCCTCTGATCTCGTTTGTGTTTTATCCTTTCATCTCGCCCTTTGTTCCTGTGTGTGTGTGTGTGTGTGTGTGTGTGTGTGTGTGTGTGTGTGTGTGTGTGTGTGTGTGTGTGTGTGTGTGTGTGTGTGTGTGTGTGTGTGTGTGTGTGTGTGAGCCAGGTGGCGAGCTTCAGAGCTCCTCGGGGACTCTGGATGAAGGGCCGGGCGAGGACGCCGACTGGGAGGAGGAGAGGGAGATGGAGAGGGCGGCCTGTGAGGGAGAGGACTTCATCCCACCTAAAATCATGGTGCGGATCTCCGCTTTCAAGTCACTAATTTGATTTTGAAGTCAACCAAAATGATGTTAGTCACGCAGCCAGGAGTATGAAGGTTCTTCTGCGTGTGTCCTACTGTCCACAGCTGGTCTCCTCCAAGGTCCCAAAGGCTGAATATGTCCCGAACATCATCCGTAGGGACGACCCCTCCATCATCCCCATCCTTTATGTGAGTAGAACATGTAGGAGAATCAATAAGGCAACGAGTGTTCCCAACAAGACGACATGAACCGACCTTCACAAGGCAGAGGAGGAGTTGTACCTGTGAACTCGTATCTCAGATGCATGGCCGACGTTGTTCCCCCTATACAAGCCCTGTAAAGAAACAAGTCAAGAGTTAAATGTATTGTAAAGAAACACATGTTGAATATCCTAAAACAATTTCATTTGGCAACAAAATATAAACTCAAAGGTGGATTTTTAAGACCTCTTTACTGAAGTATCCAAAAAGGAATTGTCCTTCTTTGTGTAATCCCCAGACATGTAAGTAGTGATGTCATCAGGGAACTATTTGTGACTATTTGTCACGTCTGAAAAGCTCTGATTCATCGCACGAATGGTTACGTCACAGTGTGGTGCATCGCGCAGGCTTCACCGCGGCAACCATCCGGACGTTTTATCCGTCGCAATCAGCAAACTACGAGGTCCGCTTAACTGCCGTGGATTTAGTTTGACAATCATGACCGACGACCACCTTCCGCCCAGTGAGGGAAAATAACGATAATACAAAATTTGGTATTAGACATTTCTTTACATGTATCTACCATTGTATTCATATATTTCACTGCTTTTGTGAACCTAAGACCTTTGATAAACCAATGTCCATCACCAAAACAGTTCAACCACATGAGTAAAGTTATGTTTTCACAAGAGATATGAAGAATTTCAAAAATCGAGTTTCAATTTTTCAGCTTTAGGGCCATATTATCTCTTTACACTTGCGGTGCCTCATTATATAGAGAGCTGAGATTGTTCTGCAATTTTTGCTGTAACACATGGGTATATATTTCATTGCAAGTGTCTTTAAAAGGTGAATTTAAGAAATTATGTAAAATCGAGAAAAAGGCCCAAGACCCTGAAGGGTTGATCTAGTAGACGGGTTCATTTCCAGAAGAAGAGCACAGTCACTGGTTGACGGTCTGTTAAGTGTCACCCTGTTTCTTGTCTGTTCAGATGGTAAGTAAAGACAATCTGATGCTGGTATTTTTCTCCAGGAAAGTGAACGCAGCCCGAGACGTTTTAAGTGAGATGCAAAATCCTCTCGAGCGTTTCCAGACTCATAATAAAACGATGATGTACTTATCATTTTAGGGCAGTGGTTCCCAACCTTTCCAGCTGAAGGCGGTACCGTCTATCTCCTGGACTGCCGGTCGATCGGTCCACCGCATCGGTCCGGACTGAAATGTCTTAACGAGCGTTTGATGAATTGCCATCAAATTTGGTGGAGACGTTCATGGTCCCCAGAGGATGAGGATCGTTTTTTTTTTTTTTACTCTCCTACCTCGTTAATCAGCTTCTGCAACCTCGTATTTACCGCGTTGACCCCGAGGTTGGGAACCACTGTTCTAGGAAATAGGGCTGTGATGTTGATGATGGAGGGAAATAAGAGTGAGAGTAACTCACTCTTCACAATGCTGATGTACCGTAAAATAAGAACTCTCAGGATAATGTCGAGCTCAAATCTGATTCATGTAAATGATCCTTCTGTGCTGTTTCATTCAACTTGATTACATTTCTGCTCCGCAGGGTTGTATGAAATAATAATTCTGTGTTCATCTTCCATTTAAAGGACCATGAACATGCCACGTTTGACGACATCCTCGGTGAGTGTGACAGCTGTGTGTTTTTTTATTTTTATTATTGAGCTCTCCCAGTGGAAAAGTGGAAGAGATGAGGGCGGAATAAGTTTCAGCTTGCTGGAGGGCAGAGATGACTCATTGTGTTTGTCCTCGTGCGCGTGTGTGTGTGTGTGTGTGTGTGTGTGTGTGTGTGTGTGTGTGTGTGTGTGTGTGTGTGTGTGTGTGTGTGTGTGTGTGTGTGTGCGTGTCTCGAGAGACAGCCAATTTATGTGTCTCACCATTATGGGAGTGGGAAAAATGACACCTTTCTCTCTCTCTCTCTCTCTCTCTCTCTCTCTCTCTCTCGCCCAGAGGAGATCGAGAAGAAGCTGACTGCCTACAGGAAAGGCTGTAAAATCTGGAACATGCTCATTTTCTGTCAGGTGAGTGACAGGAGAGACAGATAGTGTGACATCATCGACACGCTGTCCTATGAATTATAGTTGGTTTGCAATAGCTCAGATTACTTTCGTCCAACTAGTATTTATGGATTGAGGGATGGACTCATACCAGCTGCTAAGGATAGCAATATGTTTTATGTATTATTTTGCAAACAATTATTTGCGTTTGGCTTCAATAAGCGGTAAACTGTTCGTGATTGGCTGATGTCATAGGTGAGAGGGTGATCACTGCCATGAAAAGAGACACAATAAAAGCATAAGAAATTATTATTATTATTATTATTATTATTTATATTACGAAGAAATGCAAGTATGAACTATAAAACAGACTTTCAACGAAGGGAATTTGTTTGATAAACAATCAAAATAAATTATACAACAGTTATTATAAAAATAAGAAATAAGAAATAACATTTCATCACGATGAGCTGTTTTTTAAAATGATTTAGTTGATGGTGATCCACCTGCATGCTGCTCTCATTCACTGTCATGCTGAATAAAGCAACACATCCCCCGCTGCCTTGATGAAATATATTAGGCATAATCAATATCAAATCGTTGCTACTTTAATTTCCCTTTTTCTCAATTAAATTTCGCTGAATGTCACCGTCCCCCCGAGTTGATTGGAGCATCACTCAGGTCCCCGTCTGGCTGCTCATTAAGAATAGACAGCAGCTGGGTGCGTTTCCCCTGGAGGCCAATCAGGGAGTGACTCTGCTTTCCTTTGAGGCTCAAGAGAGGCGGTGGAGTGCGCACCCAGGTCGATGGGATCCTTCCTCCGTGTAAAGTAGGTCCTGCTCTAGCGGTCCAGCCAGAAGCGGCGGTCCTCAGCCTCCTTTGAGACGTCGTTGCTGTCTTCACGTTCCTGACTGAGCTTCTGACCTTTCTGATCCTTCTTGACTGAAAGGGGTTTATTATGACAGACTACAGCTTGTTGGCGTGAGGGCTAGCTGCTACGTTAGCAGTGCTAGTAGTATGAGTGTTTTATTCAGCCGTCAAACACAATACAAGTAATATAAACTTATTTACAATCTAGTATACAATATTACTGAAAAGGCATAGCAGGAGCGTAATGCTCATATATGCTTATCCATACATTCTCATCCATTAAGCTCCCCTCAAGAAAAGAAAATATACCAAAGAGAAAAGCAAAAATATATTTCATTCTCACATAGCTTCATCAGTTACACATTCTTAAATTGATCTCAGCATTGTTCCATAATTCAATCGCAACACAATAACAATACATCTCCTTCTAATCCCTTATTTTGTACGATAAACTTCACTTATCTCAAATCATGCGCTCATTTATTGAAAAACAGCTTTTGTACACAGTCTGGCAGTGACTTTGTTTTAGCTCTGAACAATGTTTGCATTATTTTATAATATACCAAATCATTCAATGTCATCACAAGAAGATATGTAAGGAAGTATAGGTGAGCAATAAATGATATGCAAGGCCTTATAAGTTAATACATCTCTAGATGTATACAGTATTGCTATTGATTTTGAAATGTTAACATTAATATGTTGACTGCATGTTATTTTTATGATTAATCACACCACCGAGGAATTCTCTCTCAAAAACTCTTTCAATTTAATTTTTTTATTCGATATCCCCATCTAATTATTTTCTTCATGTATTAACATAAACATAAAATTTCCAGCTCCCTGTCAATAGCAAACAAAAGTTCCTTTAAACTCTTCTCTGAGCAAAATAAATGTCGTCACTTTACAAAAAGCATTAATATAAAGTATAAAAAGTATTGGACAGCATGTCATTGCAAACACTGCTGTCTATTTCCAAGTTCAGCCAGAGTGAGCTCTCTCCATACGTCTCCAATGTTATCAATATTTGGCGTATCAAAAGCTTTCTGGAGGTCAACGTGAACACCAACAGAATACTCATCATGTCCAACTTCCTTTCTTATTCCTTCCACCAACATTTGACAAGCACTTGGCTTGTTTTGGGGTTTGTCCCATGTCCCGTCTGCTAACATGGAGCGGTTATTACCTTTAGCACAGCGAGAGATGACTTCACTTCTTGGCGAGCGGTAACAGGCTTTATTGTGTTTTTTTGATTTATTTCCTTTTTATAGGCATTTCTATTATAATTGAAGAGGCATTTGTTTACTTTTTTTTATTGCGAAGGCACTCATGAGATTTGTTTCTCCAAGTAAATATGTCTGTGTTCGGGTGTTGCGTCATCGCCTCATTCTGATGCACATGCAGAGAAGCTGCTGACGGAGCTCAGTGAAGACCTGAGATGTTCCTCACACACGTTGGTTCATGGTGTCAGTCGCCAGCTTTACACGTACTGCTGCTTCCACATGGAACTAGAGGCCTGCGTCAATTCATTATGTATATACTCTCTATATATACATTATCTTGTAACTACATCTGTCTGTTTTACTGCTGTACTTTTAGATCTTCAGTAGAAGTGTCATTTAAAAAAATAACTCATGTCTGGTGTTTCAATTCTAACAACTCTCTGCTCTTCACACCATATCCATTCTATACCACATACCTGCACCTGCACATCAAGAAATGAGGCGTTTCATGACTAAATGCGTAGTAACAGCAGAACCTTTCCGCAGGGCGGTCCGGGCCATCTTTACCTGCTGAAGAACAAAGTGGCCACCTTCGCTAAGGTGGAGAAGGAAGACGACATGATCCAGTAAGACTTGGCTCTGCGGGGATTTGTTTTCATAACTCTTTCATTATGACACAGACACTCGTAGCGTTCACATGATTCAAATATTCAGCTTTACCGTTTACACTTGCAGGTGCTAAAAAAGCATTTGATGGAAATCGTTAACCATGAAGATTAAATGTGTGACCGTCTCGCCCATTTCCTCGCCGTGTACCGTAACCTCTCGTCTCTCCAAAGGTTCTGGCGGCGGCTCGGCCGGCTGATGAGCAAACTGAACCCGAAGCCCAACCTCATCCACATCATGGGCTGCTATGTGCTGGGCAGCGCTAATGGAGAAAAGGTACTCCGACTCCGTCCTTTCTTTTCTTTTTTCATCTCAATTTATTTTGTGTAGCCCAAAATTACCAATTGCTAATGTGCCTCAGAGGGCTTTGTGTTGTGGAGAACAAACACCGACTCCCACACTCCTCTGGTTGGTGCAAAAGTTCACTTCAATGTCTCCATGCAGCACAAAATACACACACACACACACACACACACACACACACACACACACACACACACACACACACACACACACACACACACGCTGTGTACAGCACCATGCAGATAAATCATTTAGACAATCGGTTGGCTTCCAGTCTAAAGCCGGCTCGTTCTGCAGATGAAATAACCAAAGAGGGAAGCAGTTTTCTTTCTGCATGCGAAAGATAAAATAATGTGCAAGAAAGTTTTTTTTTCATGAATCATTGGAAGAGGTGTATGAGTTGTGCCTTAGCCACGACCTCGTGTCGACACACACACACACACACACACACACACACACACACACACACACACACACACACACACACACACACACACACACGAGTCCTTGACACTCACTCCATTAAGCTCAACCCACTCGCCCCTCGCTGCAGTCACACGCTCACACGTTAACCGGCACACTCGTGCTCCTCCGCTGGCCCTCCCAGACGCGTATGCTAAGCTACATGCAGCCACGCTCTCATAGGAACGTGCCCACACACACTGAAATATTCATACTTTCTCATGCAGCCCGGTCTGGAGCCACTTGTTCCGCTGCTTCCTTGTGATTGTTCACCGCTGTACCGACCCTTGTTCTGCATGTAGCGCTCCTTTTGGCCCGCGCTACAAAAGCGCCTGGATGCCAGAATAGCCGCGAGACATCAGAGTACGGCGCGGGGTAAAGGTCACGTCATGCATATTGTATGCTCGTGTACCGCTCCACCTCGACGCTCAGAAAGGAAGCGTAATGCAGTGTGAAGCTGTCAGGGTGGTGGAGACACTTCCACAGGGTGACACCATTAAACTGATTTTAAAAGTCTGGTGAAGGTACATGTTGTATGTTAGTAATAGAGGATTAGATCATTTAATGTGATATATTTAACACTACTGGGCTTTTAATTTGAAACACATACAGGAAGTATTGAGTTTGTGTTAATAGCATAATGTCGTAGCAAAATATTAAAATATGAATGGGGCAAATGAGAGTTGTTTAGAAAACAAGGAGCCCTAAAGGCGTCTCAACACAAGCCTCTTTCAGATAACGCTCCTTCACAGTTGAGCTCAATAATTTTTATATAGCACAATAATTTTTATATAGCGCTTTTCTGAATATTCAAAGATGCTTAGCATATGAATCATTCACACACTGATGAGAGGAGCTACCATGAAGGAGCCACATCAGGACTATCTAACATTCACACACTGTAGGCGCAGCTATGGGAGACATTTAGGGTTAGGTGTCTTGCTCAAGGGCACGTCGACATGGGCTGGTGGAGCCGGGGATCAAGCCGCCGATCCTCTGATTGAGGGACGACCCTGCTCACCACTGCGCCACGGTTGCCCCAAACTTATTTTAAGTCAAAATCATGACATTTTACATAATCAAGTACTTTTGTTGCCTAAAGATAAAACGTATATATGTTTTTTGGAATTAACATCGTTAAACGCACGTTTCAACTGCGGCCGATACCCTCGGAGAATTGAAAACATGGTGGCACATTGCCAACAGCCATGGTTTCCTTGTGGCCTGGAAACCATGTCCCAGCGGCGCTCTGTGACATTTGGCATCTCCTCCACAGTGATTCCATTCGGGTCTCAGGGAGGCTGCTGCTACAAGCGCAGCTGGAGAGACACTATTAATAGAGCAAGCTGAGCTACCTTCAGATGACGCTCCACCTCACAGCTCCTTCAGCCACGGACATGTAGGAATGTGAAAAGAAAATCCACCACAGATTGTAGTTGTGTCAGGCGAGCTGGTATTAGCAACCTTTTCTCCCTCAAAACTCAAATACAATGTCTGATAGCGACTTACCCGTTAGCCTCCGTATGAGACGAACTGGGCTCTCTTCATGGAAAAAAAACATTCTATTTAGTTATTTCTTAACAAGTTTTACACTATTCTTGACTGACGTTAGACTATAGTGAGTACTCCCATTTTAAACGCACTAGACCTCATACATCAGGGGTATCTCATTAATGAAACAAGGCCCAGTTAGAGTTTCCTCATGCTAAGGTCCCGTAGCATGATGGCTAACTGGCGTTTGGGTTCAATCCCATACATGTTGATAGCAGTTTGCCTTTGTATTAATGTCTGTATGTAGACAACAACTAGTTTTCAAATTGAAGTGAATACATGATAAATAATAAATAAATGTTCTCTCATTTCAAGTAAAATAAGTGCTGCCTTTATAAATACAACACATAACAGAAAGCTTTAGAGAAGTGAACTCAGCTGACTTGCCCTGCAGCTTTAGACTCCGTTCATTCAGGTGTGAAGGGATGTCAACCAAAAGAGCCACGCTATTATTCTCATCTTCTCCAAAGAAAATGTGTGTGCAGGGACTTTACCTGTGGTTATTAAACCACTTGTTCCAGCTCATTGCCCTCTCTGTCAACATCAGTGTTGGACAGTTCATTATTGTGTTAGGATTGTGATCATATTGGGCTCTTAGGGTTATTTGTGCCTTCATGTCGGATGTGAGGTACGTTTGCTCAAAAGATCTGTGCTTAGTCTCGTAGAGGAGCTTCACATCGACACGTCCTATAATCCCCACGGTCTCTGAACACATGAGGCACACTGGCTTTAAACTGTGGGCAGAGGTTACTGCTACTTAAAAGTCTGTCCGGTTTTGGATTCGCTGTCCAATTTTCTCTTTTTGGAGAACGTCATGTGAAAGAACTTCTCTGACTCACGTATTATTCTGCGACTACTCTCTCTCTCTCTCTCTCTCTCTCTCTCCCCGTTTCTCGTTTATCCATCTGTTAGAGCCCTGCCCTACATTCACGGTATACCAACAATATATATATATGTGTGTGTGTGTGTGTGTGTGTGTGTGTGTGTGTGTGTGTGTGTATACCTAAATATGGTATTTAGGTATATGAGGACATTTCTGTACACCTCAACCGGTTTCTACTGAACCCACCTGCTGACGTGTGAGAAAATAAATATATATTATGAAGTCGAAGTCGGATAATAAATCACCAACGTCACCAGATGAGCGCCTCGTTAACCGGATCGGATCCACTGCTCTCGTAGCGTTTCTACAGCGTCTTTGGGTCGGGACCCCAGCTTCTTACTGGGTCTGCTCTGTGTTCAGTTCCCTCCTCCTCCTCCTCCTCCTCCTCCTCCTCCTCCTCCTCATCATCATCATCAGACCACATGGCATCATGAAGGTCCACCTTCACGTCATCAGTTCACAATATGACCGATGATGCACACTTGGTCTCTCACAAATTGATTTTTTTCTCTTCCAACCTTTTATGGTTTAAGCATATGTCATCCTCCATATGCTAAGGAATACAGGATTATACAGACCGGCTGGTTGCCTGGCAACCGCACAGCGACGATAAGGGAATAAATAGTCAGGGACGCGAACCCCCATGAGACCAACAGGAACATCGGAGCTGGAAAGCACATTTTCCAGCGTTTTAGTCACTGTGTCCAGTGTGTTGTGCTAAGCTAAGCTAACTAGCTTTAGCTTCATACTGAGTGCACAGATATCAGCGTGATGTCAGTCTTCTCGCCTCACTCTAAAAGAAAAGGGAATTTCCCAAAATGACAGAAATAGTGGCGATATCATAAACCCGAGAACCAAAAGACATCTGAAACTCAACTCAAGTCCACATGTGAAAATGTTCCAAGAATTAAAGGACAGTGGGTCTCGAAATCTTCAGAAATGTACCCACAGCTTCTCTGAAGGAATAACTTCAATGTTGAACGTTTTAACAAAACGATAGCAAAATACTATTCTTTGTAAAATATGACAAAGTTGCTTCCTGCATTTTTCTGTCATTGAAAAAGATCTGATCTTACACCTTATATGTATATTATCTCTCCAGATAAAAGCATCCTTAATGGGGTGAGGTGATCAATTATGAAAAATTATTAATTAAATGCCATAGTTTTGTTTAAATTGGTTACTTTTTGGTTGCAAAGGCTTTTATTTTTTAAATCTAAAGCCACGGCGGTCTCCTTTCCCCTCGTTCTAACGGCCCATTAATGTAAACATGTTTAGGTTGAAAATGAGAAAACCAGAAAGCATAAAAAAAACCTGAACTTGACAGATGTACTGCCTTCTGGAGATGAATGCTGCTGGGCTGCATGTGTGACAGTGGACCGGACCCCAGGGAGTCAGAGGAGGGCCAGGGTCGACGAGGAGGAGGAGGAGGAGGAGGAGGAGGAGGAGGAGGAGGAGGAGGAGGAGGAGGAGGAGGAAAGAAGGAGAGGATGGAGGAAGAGGAGGAGAGGAAGTAGAGGAGGGGAGGAAGAGGAGAAGAAGAAGAAGTCATCAGGTCTGACAGCCTCCAGATAAACACATAATGAAGGATACAGTTGATGTGTTTGCTGGTAAAACTCTCAAAGAACAAATGAGAAAATAAACGAGTCCACAGGGATCCAGGATCGTGTCTCTGATGTCATTCACTGCTTCATTCAACAGCAGTGCACACCGGTTGGTTTTAGTTTTTCCGTTTCAGAACGGCCAATGGCATGTTGGAATGAAGCAGTACCTCTCCATAACTCTCTCTCTCTCTCTCTCTCTCTCTCTCCCTCTCCCTCTCTCCACGCAGCTGATCCAGACTCTGAAGAGGCTGCTGAGACCCTCCTCGGTGGACTTCAAGTCCCCACTGGAGCTGTCTGCAGAGGGTGAGAGCACGACTTGCGCACCTGCAATATAGTAGCGAGCTCACGCATGCTAGATTTCTTACGTCTTTAGACATGTCTGTTTATTCACATACAAAAACATTCATGCAGCTTCACATGCACGCTCGCTGAATGTTAATAGCGGCCATTAATCAATGGCGGTGGACCGTGGAGAAAGCACATTAGGGAACATGAGCAAATACACAGGTGTGAACTCGGCATCCCTCATCACTCATTTTCCCGACACCCATCGATGCAACGCTAATTATTTTCCCATGAAAATGTCGTTATCGGCCTCCGTGCGTTTCCCCATCTTCCATTGAGCCAACGGATTCATTACGGATTCTCTCCACACATGCGAGCTGTGAAGAAGCAACCGGCAACGTATATTTTATAATCATATCACTGTGCTAGATGTGGTCAGGTCGAAGTTTATTAGAGTTCAATATCAATATCACATGGGCTGTACCTAAAATAAAAACAGCAACGAGCAACATATAGAAGTGAGAGAAACTGCACGCAAAGCAATACATTAAAAACACCCGCAGCAATAACACAAAATATATTCAAACTGTGTCTGTTGACATAGTTCAGCATGTCAGGGCAGACTAAGTGAGGTCGAAGGCTGAAACACAAGAAGTGTTTTAAGTTTAATTTCGAATGAGTCGACTGAAGAAGTCTTTGGAATTTGGGCAGAGAGACGATTCCAAAGAAGAGTGGCTTGGTTAGAGTAAAATAATGAATTAACTACATAATAGTTTAAACATGGAGCCAACAAGAACAGGGGTGATATAGTCTAACAGATAATATTAGAAATACAAGAACATTATATAATTATACAGGTCAGAGATCAGCCCTTCAACCTCAGTGTCTGATGAAAGTAGAGTGTTGATCTTTTCAATGCATTTAGCGTAAGAATAGTAAAATAGTAGTGATGATATAAAGTGCATGTGTATTGATTGACACGAGGACTATGAAGTATTTGTTCTGTCGGTCATAGAACAAAGGGCGTTACGTTATAATTTACTAGCATGCAGCTGAGGCTGATGCAGGATTATTTTTAAAGGTTTTTGGATTACCGAAGAATCGGACAAATTAGGATTTTGTCCTAATGATGGTGCGAGACAAAAGATCAACGTTTGTACCATTCTTCCAAGAGATATGTCACTAGATGAGAGAAAACGTTGACCTGCTGGTCAGAGATCACCAAAGTCAGTAGGATTCATCATCTGGGAACCATGAATGTCTGGCGATACATCATATTTCAGTCTATACCAACATGCCATTCCTGTGTCATGCCGCTTGTAATTAAAAAAATAATCATCACAAATAATAAAAGGATTAACTTTCCCAAGAAAGTTGCAACTTCTAAAGATGAACAATTCAACGGTGTATACCGTAAAAGTCGGGTTACGAGCCGCTACTACCTTCGGTCAGTGTCCCCGTTAGCTCCCCGCTGTAGCCAGCTGGGGCTCCTGCTAGCGCTCCGTTACTTCCCTGCTAACTTCCGCTAGCTCCCCGAAAACCACCGAAGGTAGCGGGACCAGGCTCGACACCCGACATGGGCAGAGGGGACGCGGGCAGTAGCAGCAGCAGCGGCTGGTAGCATTAGCAATGTGGAGCTAGCAGCAGCGCTAGCTAGCGCTGCTGCTAGCTTGCTACAGCGGGGACACTGACCGGAGGTAGCAGCGGCTTGTAACCCGACTTTTACGGTACATATATACACATATAGTTATAGCAGCAGTACCGTTTCATGTTGGACAAATAGATGACCTCCTAAAATCAGAAAGCGTGTCCTTTATTTAGAAAATGACCAATGCAATGACTGATGACGCCATGACAGAAAATCAACCCAAGCCCAATGACCAGATCCTGATCCTGCCACGATCACACTATTGTCAGCAAAATTGATGACACGTACATTTCCATCAATAATCTCACGGTCACCGAGTACACCTTGGTATTGATCTCACAGCCCATCATAACCTCAATAGAAAACATGTCTAACTGTAACAACACAAAGCAGACATGGTTTGCTGGGATGGTTACCTCGCTGATGCACGTTTCACGTCTGCACCATGAGCTGTATTTTAATAATAAGCATTACACATGATCTGTGATCAAATCCAATGGCGACCCCTGAAGAGCGACAGGCTCATCAGTGATCATCTCCGTCACCGGGACCCGATCCCATAGTGTCGAGGTGGAAAAACATGTATGTGTGTTTCCTCATCAGAAAATATTGTTCATATGCCTACGTGCAGTTTATTGTTTTATGGTGTTGGTCGTTGATAAAGTAGCCAACTGAGTGTATTTTTTAGACATTGTATCAAGCACCACGACCTTCACCGATATCCCCAAGGTGAACAGCACAGTCTTGATAATCCAATTTAACTGTGACATTAAGCAGCAAATAACTATTGCTGTGCTAAAGCCGCTAGCTAGCCATCAGCAACATTAGCTCAACAGCAAGGACATTCTTCTTTCTCATTTCAGTTTGGGCTGCTTGATCGTGGCCAAAAATCATGGTCACCATTATTTTGGTCAATATTGAGATTATTATTGAGATTATTTAATAGCATTGTCCACTGAATTCATAAACATTACGCATTTATAAAGAACATTTTGTAGCCTACAAAATGTGGAGTCTAATTTTGAGCCAATGTTAACGTAACCTTAGCGTTAACAACGTTAGCGTAACTGGCTAACGTGACCTGCTTAACGTCTTGTTACCAAAATGTATACGTTAGTTATTTTGAAATATTTAGGTTGTATTGTTTACCTTCCAGTTATTGGTGGAGGTTGCAGGGCTTATTCAAACTAGGGAACACCGTCACGTCCTGATGGTATATTTATATATATCATCAGGACGCGACTGTGTTCCCTAAAAGTATATAAAAGTACTTAAATGTATTTATATACATTTAAGTACTTTTATATACTTTTTTTTTATTCCGTCTGTATTTCTAATTTAATATTGCTATTGTATTCTTCTTTACGGTTTTTATTACTGTTTTACTGTTTATTTATATTACTTGATTTTTATTTTATTTACTATGTGTCTCTTGTGTGCACTGCTGCTGTAATCCTCCAATTTCCCCACTGCGGGACTAATAAATGATTATCTTATTTTATCTTATCTTATCTTAGCGTACACAATTTCAGTCGTTACTTACTTCCCCAACTCGGGACTGGAAAGGGGTCCAACAGAAGAGGTGGAGTCTGGAGCGTCTTCCTAAATGACACTGATATGGTCCTTTAAAGTAACAAATTAATAACAATCATGGTCGAATGGGCGGGGTAACGCAGTGTGATCTTTTCTCAGGCAAAGAGATGATCGAGATGTACTTTGACTTCCGTCTGTTCCGCCTGTGGAAGAGCCGCCAGCACTCCAAGCTGCTGGACTACGACGACCTCCTGTGACCCGACCCGCGTTCTGTCGGCTTTTGGAGCGGTTATCTCACGTCTGAGCCCACTGTACGGTGACGGGGCCTTTGGTTGAAGGGGGCCCCCAACGCAACACCGCGAGAGGCTCCTGGACGGGGCCATGCGGCAGAGCGGGAGCAGTTTGCAGCAGTCGGGTCTTTTATTTCCCCTCACTCAGGGCGGCCCCCGTAGATTCAACCTTTTCTCCCTTATCCATTTTCACTTTCTGCCAATCTCTCGGAGAAAAGAGAAAGAGAAGGGGACGCGAAAAAGGACGGGAATCGAGGGACTCATCATCCTAGCCTAAATGTGTCAGAAGATGCTAACTAGTGTTAGATCCCTGAGTTCAGGAAGGATGTTAGATGAAAGAGTGTCAGAGAACAGAAGAGACTCTTTGTTTTGCCTTTAGCCGACCTATCTGCTCTTTTAAGATGGAGGCGTATATGAGGATGAAAGTATTGTCTTTGTCAGGTGTGGAAATTATTCACAAGGGGATTAGAGCTCATATGTACATAAACAAGTGCTTACTGGAGCCTTAGAGAATAGATTTACAGCATCTCTCTCCACGCTATCATGTGAAAATCTAGACTTATTCAAATTTAGAGTTGTCTATTTAACACAGCTTTTTTCTTTTTTTACAAATACATGTACTAGTATTTCGTACAGACTGTTGTATTAACTCAGGTGAAATCCCTTGTTTGATACTAAGAATTGTACTCGCTGTCGGCAACACACTGTAGAGCAGAACCCAAGGCCTTCGCAGCCACACACAGTCATCCTCAGCGGACTGTCAGGGATGTCGTATTTTAACGTGTGTGTGAAGAGTGGAGGGTCTTTTTTTCCGATATTTTCTTATTGTCTTTCGAGTCAACTGTAGCCGAACTGAGAGACGTGTCCACGCATGTTTCATGCCATTTTCAGCGTTACACTTTTGACCTTTCTGGAGCCGCCGGCTGAACCGATCCGTGTTAGCGTGTTTGCATTGCATGTGTGTGTCCACGGCGTCTCTTTAGTAGATACATACATTTATTTAACACTTGATTTACTCACTTTTTTCGGAGTAAATAATAATGTATTATGTAAGACTTGAATCACTCAAAGTAGCAACGGAGTGGTATAGGCGGTACTTTCCTTAGAGCTATTGTTTGTGTCTCCTCCACCAACTAATTGTTGTTTCAGGTTGACTATACTCTTAGAAAACCAGTGCGGTGGCATTTCAGTCACACATTCATCTCTAATATCCATTTTCAAACATCAGGATACTTTTGCTGGAGTTGAAATGACGTGTATTTTGTGTATTTTAGCGTTTAAAAAGAAAACTTTTAAAGTGCACTCACAGCAATTTAGTACTGCACTGTCAGTACATTAATATCTATGGGTACATTTTCAAAAAACGTCATCTATGTTTCCCATGATGCAACTGGATCGCATCTTTTTATTAGCCTGTCTTTCACACTCTGAACCCCATCGGTTATTGCGCAGGCTTTTTGTAGAACATGTCTGAAGCCTGAGCCGAGAAGCCCAGGTGACATCATCGGACACTATGACATCATCAGGGGTCTTTTTCTCCGTTAAAAAAAATTAACTGATCTTTATATGTACTCATCTTAATTGGTAGAGTGCCCTTTTAAAACGTGTAACCCATTTTACAACAAAGGCCAGTCATAGCCTGACGCTGCATTACTGGCCCAACCCATATTTAATAAAAGGTAATTATATTTTTCCAAAGCAAGGGCTTACCCCATTGTACTGTACAGCTATACAATATCCACACTAACGATGCATAACTACTGTTTCTAAAGCTCACGTCACATTTGGAACGGTGTACTCGCTGGTATCCGTACCGATTGGAGTTTATCGTCAGATGGGATGAGTGACCTTTGCTTTGCTCCATCTCGAGCTTGTACATACATGGTAAACCACACTGTACGTGTGTGTGTGTGTGTGTGTGTGTGTGTGTGTGTGTGTGTGTGTGTGTGTGTGTGTGTGTGTGTGTGTGTGTGTGTGTGTGTGTGTGTGTGTGTGTGTGTGTGTCCTTGAAGTAGCATTCAAGAGCGGTTCAGGGGAGGAGTTTCTAGCATAGTTTATATACAATAACTTTATAGCCCAGCTTCCCTGCAGGC
This sequence comes from Myoxocephalus aenaeus, assembly GCA_038501785.1. Taxonomy (NCBI): domain Eukaryota; kingdom Metazoa; phylum Chordata; class Actinopteri; order Perciformes; family Cottidae; genus Myoxocephalus; species Myoxocephalus aenaeus. Next base: position 2,968,250 of record JBAMJR010000243.1, on the reverse strand, counting down.
TGTGAATGTGTGCGTCAGGACCTCGGCTGGCTGAGCGCTTCCACTGCTTCTGTCTTCATTCATGTCTTGTGCTGCTGCTGCTGCTGCTGCTGTTGTTGTTGCTTCCTGAACCGTGCAAGTCAACCAAGCTGGAGGAAGCGTTCATTGCGTTGGAGTGCTTGAGGAATCGGGATGGGGGACTCAGGTGCCAACACTATTCATCTTAATGCATCCACCGTAGGGGCTCCACAGGGAGAGCTCTGGCTCCACAGTGGGACATGTTAAGCCTTTGGAACATCTCCTTATTGCCAGTGAGAATGTAAGTAAACCATGCAGTTAAATATGATGGACGTTATAGTAACTGCTAGGGATGCACCGATCCAACTTTTTCCGGTCCCTATATCTGGGCCTTAGAGATCCGACACTAATGTTTGATTATCTAGATTAGGATTGTGCTCATGAAGTCGGTTGTGTTATAATTTGAACTGCAGCGTCGGTGCACCGCTAGTGACCGTGTTAAGAACGCTGTTTTATAGTTTAACTGCTTCATGCAAAGAGACATAATCACTGCTGAGGAAGAGGGTGAAACGAAAGCCCTTTAAGTGGATGAAGGACTGAGCCCCATTTTTTAAAACAGGTTTGATTGAACCCTCCTCCTGGTTTGTGCTGTAAAGAGAACCAACATATAACACTGCAGAGAGCCGGGCCTTTACATCTAATTTCCCATGTTTGTAATGTGCATAATTTATCATAGTTTATAAGAAGTATCCCTGTTCTAATTGGTTGTTGATTGTATTTGCTATTAATACAAATTTACATTGTTTCTATGCTCACTTGTACTCAGCTTAACAGGAATACCTTTTTCTTTGATTTCCGGTGGCTTCCGCTTTGCCGTTTTAGTTAGTGTGTTTCTTTTATTATTATGGCGGTTAAGCCGCCATCAGTGAAACACTTCCTGCAAAATATTCATGGTACAATAGGCTTTTTTAAAATTTGCAACATCTGCAGGAAGCGCTGAGTTTAACTGAATTAAACTATAATTAACAGCGCCCCCAAAACAAACAAAAAGGGGGCAGGGTAGAAGCAATGAAATGTTTCTGTCCTGGTGGAATTAATGCTGGGGAAATGAACATAATGCTCAATTTATCATGTGAACTAGTACAGGTATTCACACACCCAGTCAGCAAATACTGGAATACTGTTTTTCTTTGTCATTTTAGATTATTAGCCAGTAGATGCTGCCACTCTTATTGATCATCTTGCTTGTTCGCAGTATTTTCACCAACCTCAAAATGTATGTAATAGTCCATTCGTGTTAAATCACAGAACTTTTTCTTTTTGCTTGAGCTTACATTTCTCAAACATTGTATCCCGACTGCTGGTTCCATGTGAGCGAGTCTTGTGAGCTCAAATGATCTCTGAATAAGATCTCACCTTTGTTATTGGTGTACATTCATGTGTTGCTTCATGCTGATGTGTACTTGTTCAAACATCACCCACTCTGAAAACCTTTCTTCTGTAGCAATATACTGAGTATGAATATTACTGTATGCTTACTTAGATTTGTAAAACGTACACGATAGTTCAAGGCATTGTCTGTAATACCTATGGATTTGAATGACTATTGATCATCATCCCTGCGGATGATGGACAGCAACACAGCTGCTCACTGCTCACTCCTTTGTGTTCTTTGTGCTGCCGTCCAGCACTCATCCTGCTTTCTCCTCTGCTCTCAGTAAACCCTGATCACATGATCACATGACCGCATGACCGTGCGATGCTTGTAGCTGCTTCTCAAGTCAATGGTATTAATCCTGCTGCTGCGTTGGGTTAAATTGCAAGTTGAGTTGTGCTAAAAAAAATGACACAAGCTTAATGGATTCCTAATGATTTTCTGATCACAATGGAAACAAAGCCCTTACTTACAATACTTACACTGTGGCGTGCTGAGCCTGTGGCCACATGGGACATTGCCTCTCGTGCTGAAACTCAAAGCATCACACGTAACATCAAGCGAGACTCTGGCAGTTTAACATGTTTGACAGCAACTAACAGACTGTATAATTAGCTCTCGCTAGCTAACTAAGCTAAAGTAGTACAGCCAAGCCCGTGAAAAGAGCACCGGGTTTTAAATTCAAAACATGGAATTATAATAACTAGATTCCCTTTTTTAGGTCCTTAGGTCTTCAATATTGTAAAATGCACTAATTAACTAACCGTTAATGTGAACGAACCTGAGACTAGCTCTGTAGACCCATAGATGCAGAAGATCTTCGAGAGATACAGATTGTATTCCTCGCCTCCAATGCTGTGTCCACATCTGTTCATTCATCCGTCAGTACAGAAGATAACATGCTGGACAAACACAGGACTTTCACTCAGGAGACCGTTGTTTGTGTCCCGTGTGAAACCAAAACTAAACATTGGCTTAACGCTTGATACGTAACGTTGTTTGATGCCGCGCAGGAAAGTCTGCATTGTTTCATAACCTAACCGTTGTTAATGTGGCATTGGGAGTTAGATTTTTAGGCTGATATGAAAAGTAGTTTTCAGTTCAGGTTTGCTGACATATAGAATGTCAACATCTTTTAAGATAATCCTTTATTAGTCGGCACGCTTAGATGTGCCCAAGTTGAATACAAATTAATAATAAGTTGATATTTCTCCTTCATCCGGTAAGATCTGATGGCCCAAGTGTAAGCAAACTAGACTCTGTGTTTACGTACTAGAGAGCACCATTAGACTAGCTTGAAGGTTTTGGCAACCCAAGTCCAATATGCACACTTCTTGAGCTGTTTTGGTCTGAGAGGAACCACAAAGTTGGGCGACAATTATTGTTGGGTTCGTCCCTATAAAAGACTTCACAATACACAGTCATTACTTTCATTGTTCACTTGAAAAATATTGACGGTTGCAACTTTATATTTCAAACTAGTGTACCGTAAACGTCGGGTTACAAGCCGCTCCTACGGCCGGTCAGTGTCCCCGCTGTAGCAAGCTAGTAGCTAGCTAGCGCTGCTAGCTAGCTCCGCTACTGCTACCGGCCGCTGCTGCTGCTACTGCCCGCGTCCCCTCTGCCCAAGTCGGGTGTCGAGCCTGGTCCCTCCACCTTCGGTGGTTTTCAGGGAGCTAGCGGAAGTTAGCGGAGAGCTAGTGCAAGTTAGCGGGGAAGTGACGGAGCGCTAGCAGGAGCCCCAGCTGGCTACAGCGGGGAGCTAACGGGGACACTGACCGGAGGTAGTAGCGGCTCGTAACCCGACGTTTACGGTATACACAGTATGACCATTGGAGAAAGCAGGAGACCTAACATAAAGTTGAGCAGAGAGTGATACAAGGATAGTCTTGGCAATCTTTTTTTGTGCGCCGGCAACTTTGAGACAGCAGACAAACGTCAGCCAGTGAAGAGCGTGTTGATTACATGGAGGTGAGCGAGCGGCCCACGCAGTGCGGCTTGTCGTGCTGCTCACTGAGGAACCTATTTACATCTTCTGAGAACATAATTACACGAATCAAGAGATTGATCTTTGAACGCCAACTCTCCCCCTGTTATTTTTCAACTGAAGCCGTGTGTCACGGCGGAGAAAAGAAGACACCTCCCCCTCCAGTTCAAATTGGTAATAAGCATCTTTGTGCCCTCCCCGCTGCTCTTGCCGGTTCCCGTGAAGATTGCCAGGGCTCAGTCGGGAGCTTGATTGAGTTTGATGAGGATGATGGATTGATGCCGCTTTTGATTGCCCTGACACCTCCAGTCGGGCTGAGATTGTATTTTGGGAAGAGTGGAAAATAATGTGTTTATGTAACGTCTGTTTCACTTTGGATCAACTCCTAGGCCATTTAACTGAGTGCTCCATCGTGGAACAGCTTCCTTAGACTAAGGCAGTGCCTGTAGGAGTGGTAGATGTTACACCAACGCTCATTTGATCTTCCATGTGTCTTGTTCATTATAGAAGGTATAATAGCAATTAACATGACTGTGTATCTGGTGATTTTGATACTAGAGAAAGTTAAGAGTATATTTGGGTAGCTTTCCTGAGCTTTTGGGTTCTTCCTTAGAATAGACATTATAGATGGAACTTTAATCCAAACTAATTGTGTCTGAACTACTAACAAAGAAATGTTGTTGCATTGCACAATGTTGGTGAGAAAATGATTGTTTTTAAAGCGGGTTTTCCCCCCCTATTAAACCTGAGCTCTACACAGCATGTCTCATTGTGTTATTGATTGAGTGATGACATGAACACAGTAGAAAGGCTTTGGGTTCTATTCTCGATGTAGCTGGCAGAAACATCACAGTAACACTTCTAAATATGTACGGGCACATGAAGCTTCGGATGAGAGCCAATATATTATCCAACTTATTAATGTTCACTTTGTGTGGAAGTTGCATGAAATGTCCCCCTGACCATTCATGCAGTGGATTACATTAAAGTATACGTGATTAGTTCATGTGGAATTTAGATCCTTGCAACAAAGAGATTAGTCTCGAGTTAAAATATTAATATGTAGATAACTCATTAATTGAAACTGACTACTTGCCATAGACTGTACAACACATATTGATCGCTCCCTGATTGATGGCTGCGCTATCCGTCATAAGCCCCGCCCCCTCCGTGTTAGCGAACAGGTAGTGCGCCGGACTACACGTCCAAAACGAATCAAGAATGAACCGACGCAGAAATGACGATAACGTAGAGAACATTGAGATTTTGTCCCTGCATAATGTAAATGTACATTAAAAGTCTCATTATTAGCCAACAGATGGCGGTAACATGTGTGCAGAGGCTACAAGTGCATTGTTAGCACTCAGCTGGGAGAACGTCCAGATGGAGGATTCATCAGAGTCATGCAGAAACCCAGGACTGCTGCTCTGACTGGGACAGACCCAATGAAACCACTTGACTGTATACGCTGGTTGGGAATTCACTGCATGATTATATACATTATTGCAGCACACACACACACACACACACACACACACACACACACACACATACTGGACCACAGAAGCATGTGATGGATAATTGAACAGAGGATCAGACGCACGCTGGACCACAATAGCGCAGAGACCAAGTTTGTCCTCGACCCAGCAGGCTGAGGGATGCTGAGGGCGATCGAGGACCGTTTGATGAGTAACAAAGCGAGAGAGGAGGCTGGGAGTGGAGTCGGTGTGAAAGCGAGCAGGAGAGGAGAATCAAGAACGGAGGAAACCTTTGAGGAAATTCTGACCATCTTGTATCTCGGTGTGCAGCGGCAACGTGTCAAACTAAGGTATAAAGAGCCATAGACAAGAATGTGAGTGTTTAGAGAACAATATGTTCTATGAGCATTACAGATTCTCAGCTGAGGAAAAAACGTCATGAATGCAAACTTGTTAGAAATGCCACCTAACAAAGACGTGCACGTGCAGCAAGGCATCACCATGGGAACCTTCAGTGGGGGATGTAATACTATGGTTTGTTCTCACTGAGCTGCTGCATTAGTAGTGCTCCTTCATCATATGTCTCTAAAAGAAGCCTTCTATCAAACCACATGCACTAATAGTAGTGGTTCACTGTGTTATTAATCAGCATGACATTTACTGGCATTTTAAATGCTGTATAGCTCATAATTTGCTGCCTCGTCCATTTCATAAGTTTGAACCCCGGCTAAAAATGAAACGTTAGTTAGAGTCCTGACGGGAAGGTGGAACCTTGCATGGTCCCTGCCTTCAGTGTATGAATGGATGAGTGACATGTAGCGCTATCCAGGTCCATTCAGCGTTTACCTTTATAAATATAAACGGTTCTGCTCTGCTAGTGAGGACCAATGCTCGATGATGAAGTGCATCAAGTTATTTTAAGGTAAAGTAGGCAGCATGAGGGTGTGAATACTCTCCATAGTCAGAGATGATCGTTATCTGTCATATCATTTATATATATATATATATATTCTACATATATGGATTAGTGTCATTATGTATTTTATGTTTTTACTAGATAATGCAGAGTTAAACAGAAATCCTCACATGTTTGTTTTAATGAGCAATAGCTTTCAACAGTTATTATACAATATTTCACATTTCATCATGGGGAAAACACACCCAAATACTGTCTGCAGCATCGGGGAAAAGCACGAATATATGCATATTAGTAGCTTGCTTTGACATAACAGCTGTGGTTATTTATAGAGTATGGATTTAATCAGTTTTTCCCCATGCTAAACGTTAAAAGGGAGTATTTAAAAAAACTTACACATTTGGAGTTGCACTGCTCGTTGACTCTAGGGAAGTTTTTACCGTTTTCCAGCTCCGCCCCCGTGCTGCCGCACTCAGCACTTTTTTAAGTTGTGCTTCTTTATTCAAAGTGTACTCTTATTAAATATGTCGAGGGTCTAAATTGCACCAAATTCAATAAAGCTCGAAGTAGATCGGATGAGCGCTTCTCGAGATGTGTGACGAACACACAAACAGGTGGACAGACGGAGATTCCTTGCTTTATAGTTAGATTTGTTTCAGATGAGATGAACAAATCAGAGATAGATTTATCCAGATACCTGAGATACAGTAAGTGATACGTGTAACTGGACCTCCTTGTTCCAGTTACAGACTGAGCTTGTCCCTGCAGGTCTGACTGTAAGAAATGAGAAGAAGCATCAATACCGTGGGTGTGTTTAACCTTTGTCTTGTTTGTTATCGTCTGCCGTCCAGTCTTTTCCGTGTCAGCCATCTATCTCTCTGCAGCTTTCCTTCAGCTCCACCTTTGACTTTGTTTGAAGGTTAATTGGGTTGAGCATAGATCATCCAGTTAAGATCAATCAGGGGGCTTTTACATCATAACAACAGCCTGACCCCTTCAGCATAACGCCAGCTGTAAACCACACACTGGTGCCTTTAATGTAAACTCATAGTCAAGAACAACCTTCAGTTCTGCCGAGTGAAGCCAACCTAACACTTGCAGTCTCTCAACTGACCATCAGGGGGCGACTCCTCCGGTTGCAGAAAGAAGTCTGGTTGTATAGAAGTCAATGAGAAAATGACCTAACTTCTGTAAACAACGTCACTACGTCACTCCTGCGCTTTCCAAATGTTAACTTCCGTTTATTGGCTGCAACAAACAACAAAATGGCGACGGCCGTAATCCAAGATGGCGACGGCCGTAATCCAAGATGGCGACGGCCAAATCGTTGAAAACGACAGTCTGTAAACCAATGGGTGACTTCTTATGTACAGTCTACGGTCAAGACAAGAAAACCACATTGATGTAATCCAGAGTTCATTTATGACCCTCGGCTTTCTTGGTTTGGTAAAAACATATTTTTGCTTCAAATGAACATCTTTGGGAACCAATTTCAAAAGGATGACATGTGGTCATGATGTGTGTGGCAGTATTGCAGTGTTTCTGAATGAGAATGTGGAAAGCAGCAGGCTGACTATGTGAACAATACACTGGAGATATGAAAAAACTCATGTCTCTATATGTTTATAGGTATACATATTATTTAACAGGGTAATGCAACCAAAAGTAAGGGTCGCTTGCATCACGCTGGGTGTTTAGAGGCATGGCGTTCAGATTAAGGCATCCATCTTGATTAGCCAGGACCAGACGGGGTGGAGGAGGGGCGCTCATCATTAAGATGGTAATAAGACCATTATGCCACATCAGGCCTGTCAATTGGAGTAGAAGGCCCAGAAAGAACACCTGGTCAAAATGCTCCAGAACCAAGGTCCACCAGTAGAGCTGTGGTGCTGCACTGGGATGGATGCTGTCGGAAAAGAGCAGAGGGAATCATCAGAGACTCACTCCACCCAGCTCACTCTGCTCAGACACAAACTCTGCAGGTACAACCTGAGACACAGCAGAGCGACAGCATCATCACTCATAGAGCACGTTTCTATAACAGCTTCTTCCTGTCACAGTCAGACTGATGGCAAAACAAAACTGTGAATAGGAACAGCACTCAGGACTATTTTCTTTCTTCTTTCTTCTTACCGGTCACTCCCCTGCACACTTCATATTTAAACACTCATGTCACTTTAACATACACTTACATTAACGTTATCTGTTTGTCTGAGCACTTTATTGCATACTTAATTTAATATCATTGCACTGTTGTCGTTGATTGTTGTTTGTCTCGTCTAACGTCTCATGTCTAATGTATGCACCTTCCGCCAAGAAAAAATCCTCGTTTGTGTAAATATTCCTGGCAAATAAACGGTTTCTGATTGTGATTCTGATAATGATGGTGAGCAACACACAACAGGAGCCCTGTGGTTAATTGATTGCAGAGGGAGGGAAGAATTTTGCATTCTTAGACTTTTTCTTTTCTTTTTTTTTACCAAGATGCCACTTCCCCTGTGATGTTTATCTTGCAGCGTCTTTATGAGTAGTCCGTAAGGATGTCATGAAAGCACCATAGAAGTGATGCTCACACAGCCTCTGTATCCGCGCCCTGCTTTGGACTAGTCTGCTCGGCTGGTATTCAACTTTCTGCACAGGCAGGAATGTAAAGTATGCAGCTCCATGTGTCTCTATATATGTGAATTCATAATTCTTCTAATTTCTAATTATTAATACGGTTTTAAGGTATTGCTCCATCTTATGGGTCCCAATGTTCCCCAATAGTTTCCAAGAAAAGGAATTGATATGTAACTGCAATGTCACAGACTGATGCAGCATTAAATGGAAAGAGTTCAAGTTATTCCAGCTACCTGGAACCTTGAACCAATCAAACGGTCAGGGAACACAACAGCAAACTCAAATGTATCTTTCTGTGTGATTGTGAATGACACACACAAACAATTCATTTAAATAAGTCCTTTGAACTCTCTCTCTCTGTCCTGTCTGTGTATGGAGCCACGACAGTGGCATTACATTTATCACATAAAAAAAAACATAAAATATGGTATTGAATACAAAGCCTGAACAGAAAAAGGAAACAACAACAACAACAAGTTGTTTTGGCCATGAAACTCACACCGCCGTGAGGTTTGTCTTGTCTTGCGGTTTGGTCTCGTAACTTCCTGTTTTATTTTGAAGCCTAACTCTCATCTCGTTGCAGGTCACTTGCCCTTCCTCATGTGTCACCGGTCTGATTGTCTCCCCTGATCCCTGATTGTTTCCACCTGTTCCCCATTACCCTCATGTGCTTATAGTCCTCCCCTTTGTCTTGTGCCAAAGTGTTCGTCCTTGTCCGAGCACCTAAGCCCATAACCACAGTCAAGTTGAATTTTCCAAAGGTTTTTTGTGCTTCGCCACGTAAGTTGTTTTCTGTTTCCTCCTTCGAGAGCGATTTTGTGTTTGTTTAAGGTTTCTAGTCTAGCTTTGATTTGTGTTTCTGTAGTCTGTTTTCTTTCCTCCTTCGGGAGCGTCTTATGTTTTAGGATTGTCCTTGGTTCTAGAGGTTTTGTGTCCCTTCCGTTATTGGAGTACTTTCATAGCCCAATGTTTGTTTTTTTCACTCTTCAAAGAGGATCAGAACTCAAAGTGCGCTAGTACGTATATCCTATGCATCTGGGTCCTCATTTTAGTCCAGGCCTGACAGAAACAAATTCCACTGAAAAATTAATAACAGGCATTAAATATGTATTTTATTTTGATGTGTTTCAATGGTAATCTTCAGATTGTTTCCCTCATGCCGCTCTGCTATTTTGGTTAAAGTAACAGTGGTTTTCAATGAGAATTGTTTTCAGTTTCATCTTTCACAGTTTTGGCATGAAGGGTTTAAGGGGAGGGGCCAAAGAGATTAATTTACATATATCTGCATACTAATGCACATCTTTCACGTGGTGAATCTGTCATCGATGACGTCGATTCCATCGAGGACTCGTTTGTAATCGGCGAACTGTTGTGTAAAATAACACTATACAAATCTAGTATGATTGATGTTTTATTCTTTATTATACTCAGACAGAAGTGGAAGCATTAATAGAAAATCCTCATAATAAAATGTGAATAGGATGAGCATTATATGCACCACTTTGTCACGATGAAAAGTTTCAACCGAGAGAACGTTCAGAGCGTGAGGAGGATGCTATCCAACACAACTGTGATTACAATTCAGTATAAAATATCTAATATATTTCTCGGTCTGAATAACTTCTCACATTTTTTTTAAATAAAGTCACTATCGGGGTCTGAAAAAGAAAGTCGCTAAACCTTTAAGGATTTTTACATTAATTGTTTATTAAACCCCAGCAGCCCCTTCTTCATCAGAAGCTCTTCCTCACTCTCCAAGTCCTCGTACTCCCATGAATCCATACCAAAGCCACTGATGTGACATAGCAAAAAGAACCGCTTGAGCAGTCTGTGTTGGAACCAGAGGCGTTCAAGGTCCATGAAGAAAGCTAGGGCATCCTGGAAGTTTTTTTCTTTTTCTTTTTGGAAGTGTTTTCTTTTTTCTTTCATGTGTTCTATCATCAACCAGTAACACATATACTGCTATATGAACCTCGTAAATATCACAAGTGTTTTCTGTATATTATACCTTTTTAAATTATTCAAATAGCCCTTGTGGTTGAGGAGATATTTAGTATGGGGATGAAAAACCATTCGAAATTTTTGAGAAAAATGGCTGGGGCTCAACTGGGGTTAAACGAGTTAACCATTGAAAACAACATTAGTTACAATTTATAAACCATTTATGAAGCCGGGTCATTAGCTGTTCCTGTCTTTTGCTCGGGAAAAAAGTCTCAAAACTGCATTCCAGCTGTCAGCAGCACGTTGTTCTTTCTCTGCTGCTCAGCTCTCTGCACAGTCAGCGCTCCTCCTGTCTGCTGTGAAACCTGGAGCTTCTGACCCGGGGGAGATGGTGAGAAGAGTCAGCTGAACTCACACCTGCTGGTCTGTTACCTCTGCTGAGCCCATCAGGTTTATGGTTTGGTTTTCTTGAGATAAGTTAAATGTTTAGAACCTGATTCCCAAATGCAAGTTATACTTTAAATTTGTTACAACTGCCTTGTGCTTCACAGGTTGGGTTAAAATGCATCCACATAAATCACAATACATGCATAGCACAACATGTACAGGGCAGATATCAATAATGAACTCGGCTCCAGTGGGAATGGTGTTTACGAAGTACGTTAGATTATTGCATTTAGTATGAATGACTCACTGGCTTTTCAGGATATGGTCACTTCTTTTCAGTGGTTGCAAAAATCAATGATGGCGACTGCCGTTATCAGGACGTTGATGGTCAAAACTCAAGGCTTCAACACAGCAGTCCAAAAGCAAAGAGTTATGTCACGACGACTACGTCCACGTCGTCTATACGGTCTAATGCCGTGTTCACACCAAAAGCGCTGTGAAATATTCGCTCGTCCAGATTACATGTTAAATCAATGCACAAGCGCGTTAGGTTGCGAAAAAGCGGATTTTTCGCCGGGTGGCGCGATAGAGGCGAAATGGCGTTGCGAATATTCACAAATCCGCTTTTTCGCTGGCGTTGAAATATTTCATCTCCAGCGAATAATTCGCCCGACGCGGAGTTGCGAAAGCCAATCAGAGTTGAGAAGCTCCGCCCGGCATCACCGCCGTCACTGAATCAATCTGCGGGTCCGCTGAAGGAGCGCTGGAAGCGGCTTCATTCAGACACTCGTCCCGGAGGAGTCGGAGCTGTGTGCGACTACAGATAATATTATGAACCCAGACACGACTACGGATAATATTATGAACCCAGACACGACTACGGATAATATTATGAACCCAGACACGGGGGCGTTTGATGTTCCGACATGTGTGGGACTTCCTCAACAAGTATAAAGCAGAACTAGTGGTTATTTACATGGTCAATGGCGGAAATAGTAAATGTTTTCACTGACACAGAGATAAGCCCCGCCCCCTTTCCCCAGCGAATGGTTGCGAAAAAATGAAAAACGAATTAACCACATAGAGCGAATTTGTCACCGGGCGGCGCGATATAGGCGAAGTGGCGTTGCGAAAATTCGCAACGCTTTTGGTGTGAACACGGCATAAGGGAAGGGGCCATTTCCTTCTGGTCAGATTTGTCCTTGCGGCTGGTGTGATCACATCACAATGTGGTCTCTAGTTTAAAACAATGTATTCTCTATTAGCTGTAAAACTAAAAAGTGCAATCAAAAAGAAGTTTCTGAATATGTCAGGTCCTCTACTGCTTCAACAGGCTGATCATTGGTCAAACAGGTGGACAATAATGCGAGGCGTCGTGATGATAAAAAGGCTGTCTTCACTCCACTTGGTAAGCTCATGGTGGAATCACTTCAACTGATGCGTCCCATGTCTGCATGAGACCAACCAGCTCCAAGTCACCTCGTACAGTCACATCGACGTTTATAATGTCAGACGATTGTATTTCCTAAAGGTCCCATAATATCAATGAGCCATGAGTTGATATGTGTTCACGCTAGTGATGCTGTTTTGTTTCATTACCTTCTTACGTTATAATTTGAAAACAAACGTTGATGTTTTTTTTCTAACCACAAGCGAGTAGTTTTGTTAGCGAAACCCAACCAACCGTTTCACAACGGTAACCTCGTATTGAGCCTTTCTGAAACGCGTTTCTGACGTTCATCATATCCGTGGTTTTCAGAAACGTGGCGTGTTAATCACAGGTACTGCACTTATACAGAATTTTGAAACTACAATCCCTCGTTTAGTTTTTTTAAACATTATAATCAAACCCTTTGAATCAAAATCAACCTCCATTGCCAAATGACTGTGGCCAGAAATGGATGCAATTACTGAATGGGTTTCATTTAGCTCCAGTTTGAGTTCACAAAGTTAAGCAGCTGCAGGCAGCAAGTTGGCTGTACAAGCAACATGACTAAATGTGTCTTCCTCACTGTGGGATCCACTACCTATAGTTCTGTGTGTATGTGTGTGTGTGTGTGTGTGTGTGTGTGTATATATGTATGTGTATATATATATATATATATATATATATATATATATATATATATGTATATATATATCTCCCTTATTTTTCCCCACAGTGGGGAAATGTATTCTCTGCATTTTAACCCATCCTTAGTAATTAAGGTAATTTCATCTTTTTTATTTCCCATACCGTATCATCATTTGCTCCGACCTGCCTGACTCCTCCCACTGCCACACCACCAGGTGTGAGCAGATTGTCACATAAATTACTCACCTGTATCTGAGCGGTTTGGCAGAAAGGTTACATAACAGGCTATGAGGTGTTTTCTGACAGGTTTTTATTATTTCTAGCTGAGAATTGACCTCAACGCCACAAGCTGCTACCACAGGTTTATACTGCTGCTCCTCTTATTTACAGGCTTTCAGTGTGAGCCAGGCAAGACATATATTGTTGTAAGTTCATTCTCAGAAATAATATCAATGTGCATGTTATTGCTGTGCATGTACCGTATGTTATACACACACACACACACACACATATTTACATATGTATATGTGTGTGTATTAGAGAGAGAACATGTGTAAAGACACTATTAGAGAACATGTCTCTGCTTGTTCAGCGTCCTGTTCATCAGGCATATGCATGGTCAAGGACCCAATTGATATTTCAGAAGAAGGTTATAACATCATTTCATGTGTAGAGCATTTGACCTTTTCACCACAACAACCATCAATCCACCACGGAGTCTCCTCTGCTCTTCATGAGGTCATTATTGCTGAGTTCATATCAGAACACGCCTGGTGACTTCAATGTTGATTGAAATGAAAGATGTTATATATCATGGAATATATAAAACTTCATCCTATTAGTGTTTGGGCCTGTAATAGTTAAAGTTAGATTCATGTTGTTGATGAGAATTTCACAAGTCTCCCTCTATCTTGAGTACAGGTACTGTGGAAAGTACAGGTACAAGTGGCCCAGGGACAGTTACAGGTACAGTCAGAAGTATTATTACAGGGACAGTTACAAGTTCAATTCAGTTTATTTTATATAGCCCAACATCACAAATACAAGTTTGCCTCTGAGGGCTTTACAATCTATACACATAACATCCTGTCCCGGGACCTCACATCGGATCAGGAAAAACTCCCCTAAAAAGATAGTAAAAACCCTTTCACAGGGAAAACAAGGGAAGAACCCTTCAGGGGAGCAACAGAGGAGGATCCCTCTCCCCGGATGGACAGAAGCAATAGATGTCATGTGACCAGAATGAATAGCGTAGCAGAGTTACAGCACATTACATGAATATGACAGAAATGATTCATATAATGAGTAGTAGGCATGGTCCATGATCCTGATAATCCATGAAGCAGAAGGCGGTAGAGAGGAGGGAGGAGGCGCATCAGCAGGGCCATGGCAGCAGGCAGGACCGGTTCCAGGCCGGTTCCATCAGCAGGGCCATGGCAGCAGGCAGGACCGGTTCCAGGCCGGTTCCATCAGCAGGGTCATGGCAGCAGGCAGGACCGGTTCCAGGCCGGTTCCAGGCCAGTTCCATCAGCGGGGCCATGGCAGCAGGCAGGACCGGTTCCAGGCCGGTTCCATCAGCAGGGTCATGGCAGCAGGCAGGACCGGTTCCAGGCCGGTTCCAGGCCAGTTCCATCAGCGGGGCCATGGCAGCAGGCAGGACCGGTTCCAGGCCGGTTCCATCAGCAGGGCCATGGCAGCAGGCAGGACCAGTTCCAGGCCGGTTCCATCAGCAGGGTCATGGCAGCAGGCAGGACCGGTTCCAGGCCGGTTCCATCAGCGGGGCCATGGCAGGAGGCAGGACCGGTTCCAGGCCGGTTCCATCAGCAGGGCCATGGCAGGAGGCAGGACCGGTTCCAGCCCGGTTCCATCAGCAGGGTCATGGCAGCAGGCAGGACCGGTTCCAGGCTGGTTCCATCAGCAGGGTCATGGCAGCAGGCAGGACCGGTTCCAGGCCGGTTCCAGGCCGGTTCCATCAGCGGGGCCATGGCAGCAGGCAGGACCGGTTCCATCAGCGGGGCCATGACAGCAGGCAGGACCGGTTCCAGGCCGGTTCCATCAACAGGGCCATGGAAGCAGGCAGGACCGGTTCCAGGCAGCCACGATCCATGGCAGGGGGCAGGACCAGTTACAGGTACAGGTACAAGTATAGGTAAGTACAGGTACAAGTAGCCCAGGGACAGTTACAAATTCAGGTACAGTTAAAAGTCGGTACAGGTACAAGTGGCACAGGGACAGGTATGAGGTCAGGTACAGGTATAGTTACAAGCATAAGTAAAGGTACAGGTAAAATACAGGTACAAGTACAGGTAAAGGTAGAATACAGGTACAAGTACAGGCAAAGGTAGAATACAGGTACAGGCAAAGGTAGAATACAGGTACAGGTACAAGTAAAGGTAGAATACAGGTACAGGTACAAGTAAAGGTAGAATACAGGTACAGGTACAAGTAAAGGTAGAATACACGTACAGGTAAAGGTAGAATACAGGTACAAGTATAGGTAGAGTACAGGCAAAGTACAGGTTCCATGATGCATGTTTTGTTTCCCCCGATGCAACTTCAGTGGTAAAGGATTCCTTGTGAGGAAGATATGATATTGCCTCATGTTGACTATTTCCAGTTCTTATTTCCTGCATTAATTATGAGAAGGTTATTATAATTCATAGAGGGGATGCTGGCATATTGAGGACTGCAGACATTTGTTGACAGCCCACACATTTTTCATCAAATTAGTTTCATTTGCATTCCTTAGTATGTTGACAGAAACATGAACATGGCAGCAGGATATCTATTTACGTTAACCATCTGGCGTTGTGTGTTTCTGCAAGTGTGATATGAGGCATAAATGAAGATATTTCCACCATAAAGTGGTGCTTGACCCCCACATCCCCCTGGATGCTGGAACACGCCCATGGGACTGACTCTCTGCACGTCCTCTCCTCCCTCACATTCCTTCGAGGCGACTTGACACATTTTCTCAAATCTGTAGCAGTAATTAATCCACATTCCTTCTCTTCCCGCTGCGGAGACCAAGATGAGCTTCATCCACTATTAATTACAATGTAGGTCAGTCCAGAGGTGGGAAGACATGTCACATCCAACACGCGTTGGTGGGAGATAATGCTTTGAATCCACTTTGAAGAGCATCTTTTTTTGAAGTTGAGGACCTTTTGATGATGATGATTTGTTTTCTAAGAGAGCTCATGTGAATGAATGCTTCCTTTTTTATGTCGCAGTGGAAATAATTTCTCGTCATTCGTATATTTTATCACTGATAAGCAACTTCAAATTGACCTTTTGAAGAGGACCGCCTGGCAATGACATACTGAGTTTATTTATTATCCTGAATCTTAATAATCAGTCAGACAATGCCCCTGTGTTCCCAGTGGATGACATCATCACAGTCTCTTTTGGTTTATGAAGACCGGCGCTGCACCAGATGAAAAAACAACATTGTATCTTCATAGTATGATATCTTATGAAATGTTACTTCTCATTTTTAGTGCGTTTTTGGTGCGTTCTTTATTTTTACATGCATTCTTTCTTCACAGGAAAGAACTCCAGGGTTAAAATAAACACTGAAGGGCTGTTACTGAAGTGTGCAAGTTACGTGACAAATAAAGCAACACAGACTGCGGTCTCCTGGCTGAAACGTCGCTGTTTGATTGGTGACCCATCAACAGGGCGACCTCGCCCCGGTGGGCTTTAGCCGCCTTTAACTTCTGCCTTCATGATTTCATGGATCGCATACTGAATCATTTTGTTGGATATCTACGAATTACAGCGCCATATTTTCATAGCTTTTGCTTAGAATGCTGGATGAGACGAGCCTGAAGAACACACACTAATGTGAATTCTACTGAAGATTCAATCGACACCTTTATTTACACCTTAAGACAGCGGCATTTTGGGTTATTTCCGGGTGTTTGTGTGTGCAGCACATGAGCATCCACAAGCCCACTAACCCTTTCGGTCGTCTTCGTCGCTCTCGTTCTCCGGGCCATCGTCTTCGTGCTGCAGACACTTTAAAATCCGCCCCGCGCTTCATCACCTCCCGCTCACATTTCCGTTACTGAGGTCCTGGCGGCGGCATCGAGCCGTCTTCGGCGAGCGGTCAGCGGATAACAAACGGCTCTGTCACCGAGGCCAAACAACCGCTATTGGCGCGCCAGTAAATCCTCAGTCAGCGGCTGCACTCCAGTTACAGAAAACCACTGTAATGTACAACCCCGTTTACACCTACTCAGAGCAGGAGGAGAGCTCTCCAGAATACCGATGGAGCTCTTGCGGGGGAGGTGGGGGTCTCGTCTGCACGGAACGACCTCCGGGATTGGCCGGACTCCATCTTTACCCTCCCTTACACTGTTGTGCACTTTATATACATCTCCATTAAGTCAGTCACGTTGGCTTCGCGTTCAGCTCGCTCAGCACTTTCAGGGTCAGTCATCTCCAGGGACACAAATGAGTAAGGTGGGTCCTCAAGGGGCCCCCGAGCCATTAGCTGAGCGGCTCAACATCAGCATGTCGGTCAGTTCCTGGACAAGCCTTACTTTAGAGAGTCCACCGAAATGACTCTGATGGAGAGGACAGTTTCTGATACCGAGTGGCTGGAATGAGTTCTACAGGTGGTCACTTTCGGTCCATTAGGGTTTACTTTTTTAATGTGATTTTAATGTAACTCACGAGGGAGGCGAAAATTCCACTTTTTCTCTTCTGATCAACATTCCAAGAGCCAAAGTCGGTGTATTGGCAGATCTGATACCAGTACTCTTTAATCCAAAAATGTAATAACTGCCAAGCAACTAATTAGGACATGTGTACGCTATCCTGAGGCTGCAACTACAATCCACTCCTACACCATTACACTTATTGTAAAGATTGTATCTATACTGCTTAGAAGGTTTATGAAATTGTGTCGTTACAAATGCATCAAACTCGTAACGACAGAGTCAATGCTGCGTTGTAGGGAAAGGGAGGAACAGGAGGACCAGGACTGCACCTGCTCTGGAAAATTAGAGGTTTTCTAAAGGGAATCACTACATTGTGGTGGTCCCTCTGGACCAACCAAAGGGACCACCACAATGTAGTGATTCCCTTTAGAAAACCTCTAATTTTCCATAGCAGGCGCAGTCCTGGTTCTCCTGTTCCTCCCACAATCAACTCACAATGAACGTTCCTTCGTGGCTTTCAACAACAAACGTTCTTATTCTAACCCAACTTGCAATCTGTTCCTTGACCCAATTAAGTCCTTTTGTTGTTCAGTAAAAATTAAAAAAATTGCTAAACATCATTTGGAAGTTTGTTTTGATGTATGCACCACAAGCAGAATCTGTACCATTCCTGTTAACACGGGTACCTTTGGTAACATGGTACTTTTCTTATTTTGAAAAGACACTTTGCAAATAACAAGCAGAAACTACACGTTCAAAATGGACTCTTAAGGGGGAACCAGGAGACACAGTCTGAAGCAGAGGGCCACTGAAACACATGTGGTAATGTATAGCAGCTAAATATGCTGAACGTTATCAAGCACCTAATGTTAGTGTTCACTTGTGAAGTTTGTCATATGGAAGATTAATTTGAACATAAAGTATTCATGGATCAAGGGAAGAGAATAACAAAAAGGATCTTTCCAAAAGCCAATGGTGGAATTTTGGGGAATTTATACTTAGTAGACGTCAGTTGGAAGAGATTCCGATCAGACTTCACATCCCTGTGGGAAGAACCGCTCGGGGGTCTGGAGCTGTGGGCCACAGGCCTCCGTGCTCCGCACAGTTTCAGTGGATAGGGAGTCGGCCTCCCATGGTGAAGCGGGTTTTGTGTCCAGCGGGGTTCAGGGTCACGCAGTGCTGCCAAGTGAGCCGCCTCACCTCACACAGAATATCCCTCCTCCAGAATATCCCTCCTCCAGAAACAATTTGTGCTTCATTCTCTGATATGAGGTCACCTTTGATGATCTCCTCCCTGCAGACGACAGTCTCCTCTTGGCCTACTTCAGGCACACACACACACACACACACACACAAAACACACACACATACGCACACACACATACGCACACACACACACAAAACACACACACATACGCACACACACAAAAAACACACACACAAAACACACACACATACGCACACACACACAAAACACACACATATGCACACACACAACACACGCACAAAACACACGCACGCGCGCACGCACACACACAAAACACACGCACAAAACATACACACAAAACACACGCACAAAACACACACACACACGCACGCACACACATACGCACACACACAAAACACACGCACAAAACATACATACACACACACGCGCGCACACGCACAAAACACACACACACGCACACAGCCCCAGTTGTTGTTGTTGTGTTACTTCCATGCTTCTGTAAAGTACAGAACACAAAGTAAAGCAACATCATACTCATGCTACCATCCTGTGATTCATCCATCAGGTGGCACAAGCCGTTGACTAAACATACATGTTCTCTACCTAACTATTGATCTGAACGCTCTCTCTGCACACACCTTCATGCTCCATTTCCCATGCACCCCCGCTCCCATCTGACCGGATCATGCGGGCCATTCGTTGTGACCGTGGGGAACCGATCCGACGCCACGCCGGATCCCGCCGCGTCCCTCTGGCCTGCTTCTTTAATTCCAGGGTGGAACGTTTCCCTACTGTCCGTCATCACCAGCTCTCTGTGTTAAAGAGGAACATGGAGGCAGAGGGCAAGCGCCGCTGCACCTGGAGACCAAAGGAAAACATCCTGTTCAAGGAACCCTCGTCGTACTGCGGTGATTAGATGAGGCTGGAGTGTTTGTTTGTTTGTTTTGGCCCAGATGCTCGTGGATTCATACAGCTTCTGTTCCAACAATGACCCTTCTTTGATCAGAGGAACAAAGCAAGATTCTTAATCCATAATTAAAGAACACTCAGTCATTTAAAATGAATGAGAAGCTGCGATACAGAGTGAAAACATGATTCAGACGGAATGCAAACCACGTGTGAGCTCATCCTGCTATCACGTTGAGGAGAAAGTATCCTTTATTAAATCATTCTCTGCATTTAACCCGTCCTTAATTAAGCAGTGTGCTGCTGTGAGGCGCCCGGGGAGCAGCTGGGGGTTCAGTGTCTTGCTCAAGGACACTTTGACATGCGAGCTATGGGGAGACCGGGGATCGAACCGGTGACCTTGTGGTTTCAGAACGAGTACAATTTAGAGTCATTCGAAATCATTTTCGTCGTCTATGGCTTCACAGAACACACGCTTGACATCTTTAATTCTAAAACGGACTTCGTAGCCCAGTTTGAAGACACGGGGTCCTTTGTTAACATGAAGCTGATGGGTGTGACGTTGTTCTGCAGTAATCAATCAAACAGTCACAGCTGGTGGTTCCATAAGGCACATGGAACCAGGGGGAGGGGCTCTGACCTCCTTCCCCAAATACCAGACCCTCATCCAACATGATGAAGATACACCCCGAAGTAAAAAACAAAAAGATACATTCAATGAATAAATAATATGAATATCAAATACATAAATATGTATAAATACAATTTTGAATTGATCTGGTTTATTGAATCCAACATACATGTTGTGCACATCATTAATCATACATTTTGGTTTTACAACACGGTTGCTATACACATTTGTGTTATTATAATTCTCTAAACCAAACAATAAATGAGTAATAGTGATTCTCACTCTGTGATGGAGGGTTCTGATGAGGGAGTGTAATGGTAAAATATATCTTGCCATAGTTTAAAACTGTAAGGCTCAAATACTCCCAGTGAAAAACACAACCCAGGTTCCCAGACAATGAGAACATTTCGACTGGAAAATAGGTATTGTAAAAATATCATATCAAAAACATCTGCACGGTTTCAGTAACTGCTTACAGTACTGTATTCTATGCACTATCAGCACTTCTGTTACCTTTTCCTGTGAAATTACTGTACTATTGTATACTGTTTTTTTTTTTCTACATAGGATTGAGGGTCAGGGACGACAAGGGGGAAGGCCTCCTATGTTCACAGAACGGCAAGAGAGGGAGATAGTAAACATGGTTTTGGCCAACAATGCTATAACACTCAAGCAGCTCCAAGCTAACATTGTCAATAACCACGCCATTTACAACGATATCCATCAGGTCTCAACATCAACACTGGCACGCATCCTAAAAAAAAAACATATTCAAATGAAGCAAATTTATCGAGTGCCTTTTGAGCTCAATTCCGAAAGGGTGAAACGACTGCGGCATGACTATGCAGAGGTATGTATTCACTTTAGCAGCGTGATCTTGCATACTGTCTCATCATCTTTTACTGTACTGTAATATGGATACTAGATCTACACTGAACTACACTATTTTGCCTGACACTGTTTTTCAGAGAGTTTTACGAATGGATGGAGAGGAGATCCAGCATGAGTTCATTTACGTAGATGAGGCTGGGTTCAACCTGACGAGAACACGAAGGAGGGGAAGACACATCATTGGCCACAGGGCTATAGTCAATGTCCCAGGGCAACGTGGGGGTAATATAACACTGTGTGCAGCCATTACACAGAATGGGGTCCTCCACCGCCATGCCCATATGGGCCCTTACAACACAGCACTCATACTTACATTCTTGGACCAATTGCACAACATAACAGCAGCAAATCAAATCGATCATATGCAATACATTGTTGTCTGGGACGATGTGTCTTTCCACCGCTCTGCTCTGGTTCAGAACTGGTTTCAGCAACATCCACATTTCACCGTCCTATATCTTCCACCATACTCTCCATTCCTCAACCCTATAGAAGAGTTTTTCTCGGCATGGCGGTGGAAGGTATATGACCTCCGTCTCCAGGCTGAGGTACCCCTCATCCAAGCTATGGAGGAGGCCTGTGACCAGATGGAGGTAGCAGCAATGCAAGGATGGATTGGTCATTCAAGACGTTTCTTTCCAAGGTGTCTTGCTAATGACAACATTGCCTGCGATGTTGATGACATTCTCTGGCCAGATCCAGCTAGGCGAAGAGACTATGTCTAGTTGTTGTTTTTTTTCTGTTTTTTTTTAAACTTACAATACGTAAAGTGACGTTTGGTTACAGTATTATGAATCTCCATGTCAACATTTTGGGCGTGTTGAGAAATAAATGAGTTTCTTCAGTCTGCAACATTGGTGAATTTACATTATATTTCTACTTTGTTGATAGTAGCCTACTCTAATCATAGGGAAGTAGAAGTGCTAAAAGTGTTTTAGGTTTATCACAGCAGAGTGTAACTCGTGCAAACAGAGTATAGTAATGTGAAACGTGTGTGTTTCATATGGTAACAAAGTGTGATTTAAAAAAAGAAGTGTATAGTTTTTACAAGAGTGTTTAATTTTGCAAAGGATCTGTAGTGTTTTGCCAATTGTGTGTGTGGTTGTGCTAATTCTGTGTAGTGTTTTGAAAACACAGGCCCTGTTTTGAAAATCGTGCTTAAGCAATCAAAAAAACTGTAATAAATAAGTAAACTTTCAAAAATATTGCTATTTCTGTGTGGCCCTGCTATGAGATCACAATACCAGCGGTGGCCCCAAGACAAATTGAGTTTGAGGCCCCTGAGTTAAAGCCTCTAACAAAAGGGAACGTAGTGCTACCTGTCGACCTGCTGCTCTCATTGCTCGTCCCCTGAGTCTCCCACAGGCCGTTGCTTAACCGCCCTGAGTACCAACAGTAGTCCTGTTGTGTTCGTCGTGATCATTTGGGGGAGTGGCTTTGGATGGAAAAGGGGCGGGCTGTCAGTGTTGCTGACTCTGCAGCGTTCTTGCTAGATTTAGCAGCTTTTGGAGCTCGTGCTACTTTCACTGGAAAATAGTTGAGGCACACTGGTTTTAAAGTTGGATAATGTTTCTTATTCAATTCAGTTTATTTTATATATTTTTTCTCAACAGTAGCAACCCTTGCTTTAATGTTTGAGTTTAGTGTTTGATGATTTTATATTTCTTCTGTATAGGAACACATTTGCAGCTTTTAGGATTTTTTTTATTTTTTATATTCTTTTTAATTTTGTCGTCTTGCGTGTCTCCGAAACAAAACAAAGGTTACATTTGAAGACCTTTGATTGGTTACCACGAAGAAACAAAAAGGTTTGGCTCTCGTGGCTATGAAATGTGGGACAGGAGATTGGGTTTTAGTGGAAACTGTGGGGAAAAGAGAGGAACTGTGCTAAGAGCGGTATCTTACAATATGTATCTCTCCTCAGTTAGGACAAGAACTGGCCAGATATACAAGGAGCATGTTAATATGTTAATATCACTACAGAAGCACAATCTGATCTTGTGGTTTTATTTGTTTCCACAGTTTGACAGTGATTTAAATCGGCATTAATTAAATTCAGTGCATGTTTCCAGTGTTTGCCAGTGTGTGTTGTCATCATTGAGTCTATGTGCTGATGTCATCACTCTGGTTTCTGTCCCAGTGGCCACAGAGACAGAGGCTTGGCTGAGCAAACACTTCCACACTGTGGACAGTCGGTGTAGCGTCTCGGCGTCCGAGAGGACAGCATGTGAGCGTTGTACTTGCTTTTAGGGTAGTAGAATTTAACCTCTTCTTCGTTTTCCCCTTTTGGAAGCCTAAGGGTTGTTAAATCATCTTATTCCACAAAGTCTGGTGGTTCCATGTGTTCAGTATTGATGGAGAGATGGTTTTAAGTGGTATTATCCCGGAGCAGCAATGTCATATACAAACCTATAAAAATAAACACGTAGACAACACACAGTATCAGATCAAAATAAGCATCAAACCTGCTCTTATAAGAATAGAAGGTGACAAAGCCAATGACTTCCACCTCTGGGGACACAAAGCTCCACCCTGAGGAGCAAATGGACTCTTTACTGTCAGGACTGCAGGAGTGGAGTGAGATGGACGGCATGTCTTTGCAGATCATTCTAATACAAAATCAGAAAACCATTCAGAGTGGCACCTGTGAGCCGGTGGGTGGATTTAGAGAGGTGGATCCTAAAGAGGGAGACATTTTTACCCGTGGATGGGTTGAGATGAAATATGATATTTTGTGTGGTGTATTTTGGAAAGTTGGTTGTAACCTTGTGGGTTTTGTAATTTAAGGAAATGTATGTTTCTCTTGTAAACGTCTGTATCCGTACAGAGACCGGATGGCCCGTGCCAACGGGTCCGGCACCCCATACTCCCGCAGCACCCCACACAAAAACCCCCGAGGGACCCGGTCGAAAGCCTTCTCCAAGTCCACAAAGCAGATGGGGGACAAACTGCCTACCCCAAGAAGGAGTTCAAGTATCTCGGGGTCTTGTTCACGAGTGAGGGTAAGGTGGAGCGGGAGATGGATCGGTGCGGCTGCAGCAGTAAAACAGGCGCTGTACCGGTCCGTCTTGGTGAAGAGGAGCTGAGCCAGAAGGCGAAGCTCTCCATTTACTGGTCGGTCTACGTTCCAACCCTCACCTATGGTCACGAACTCTGAGTCGTGACCGAAAGAACGAGGTCTCGGATACAAGCGGCCGAAATGAGCTTCCTCCGTAGGGTGGCCGGGCTCAGCCTTAGAGATAGGGTAAGGAGCTCGGACATCAGGGGGGAGCTTGGAGTCGAGTCGCTGCTCCTTCGTGTCAAAAGGAGTCAGCTGAGGTGGTTCAGCATCTAGTCAGGATGCCTCCTGGACGCCTCCCATTAGAGGTTTTCCAGGCACGTCCAACTGGTAGGAGACCCCGGGGAAGACCGAGGACACGCTGGAGGGATTATATCTCCCGGCTGGCCTTGGAACGCCTCGGGATCCCCCAGGATGAGCTGGAAAGTGTTGCGGGTGAGAGGGAAGCCTGGGTCGGCCTGCTGGACCTGCTGCCACCGCGACCCGACCCCGGATAAGCGGCTGATAATGGATGGATGGATGGACGTCTGTATGCAGTAGAAGCACTTTTTGTAAACAAAATCTGTAGGATAACGGGACCAGATTTTGGCATTGGAAGCATTCTGGTTTACCGTTTGTAGTATCGACCAATCACGTAAGAGCGGGCTTTGGTTGAATGCAGGTAGAAAGCCTGTGTGCTGTGTAGGACTTCCGGTAGATGTAGCGAACGGACGCACTCGAGAAGGCTCCCAGTCCTCTTTTTTTTTGCCATTCTTAAAGTATAACAACAAGAATTTCGAATTTCGACAAAAAAACACACTGCAAGATTAAACTTAAATACTTCTTCCAGAATGGACAAGAGCAATAAAAAAGGTGGCGACACGCAAACTGCAGCTACACGTGCTGCCACGAGCGCAGCAAGTAAGCTAGCAGCATTTTCAGCTAACATCTCTCCGGCTGCGGTGCACTTGCCCGAAGAAAACGCAACCTCTGCCCTACTCTCGATGGACCAGCTATCTGCAGAGTTTGCAAAGCAGAGAACTACACTGAGGCACGACGTCGCTCTCCTGATTCAAGACTCTACCAAGCCACTTCAAGCCTCACTGGACTCACTGCAGACAACAGTGAATACTTTTCAGACGCGCCTCTCCTCGGTGGAATCAGTAGCAGGCGAAAACTTTGAACGGATCAACGTGACTGAGTCCACAGTGAAAACACTCCAAACAGAGAACCAATCACTTTTGGCCCGGCTCGAAGATCTCGAGAACCGATCGCGGAGACTCAATGTCCGTGTGTTGAACATACCAGAAGGCAGCGAGGACGGTCAAGACCCGGTCAAGTTTATGTCGGAGTTGCTGATGCAGGCGATGGGTCCCGATGTCTTCTCTGTGCCGCCAGAGCTGGAAAGAGCCCACCGTTCCCCAACCTTCAGATCTGGCCACGGGAAAGCTCCTCGCACGTTCCTTGTCTGTTTCTTCCGACTCCAGCAGAAGGAGGCTGCGTTGCGCTGGGCGAGGAACCACGAGCTGCTGTACCAAGGAGCCGTCATGAGGATATACCAGGATCATAGCGCGGCACTGGCTAAGAAGCGGGCTGCATTCAACGGGATTAAACAAGCCCTCTACCGAAAGAACGTCCGGTTCCACCTGATCTACCCCGCCCGACTACGCGTGACACACGGGGACAACGTGTTCACCTTTGATTCACCTGTCGATGCCCAGAAGTTTTACGACCAGAATATTGACAAAGAGTAAAACACTTGCTCTGCTTCACTTGGAGATGGCCTGAGAGCGTGAACCATCGCCTTGGTAACAGCCCGAGGACTCAAGGTACTCTCAGTAATGTTATTGCTGGACTATTCTTTGTAAGAAAGTTTTTTTTTTGTTCCTTTCTTTCTCTTCACGTTGCCCTGTCTTATTATCATTATTATTATTATTATTATTAGTGATGGTTTATACTTGATGTTAAACTTGTTATACTTTACGACTTAATCACTGGGAGCCTCTTGGTTAGAAGTATCAAGAGGATGTGCTACCAGAAGTCTATAGTAATAGTGTTTGGCCTGCAGCTTGCCTCAGAGAGAGGAACAAGCATAGGCTTAGTGTGTGTTTTGTTTGTGAATGGGATAGGGTTATGGGATGGTACACCCAGAGATGTTTGTACCTTGTATTGTCTTTTGCTTTCGTTAGAGAGGTCACCCATGGAGCTGTGCACAGAGTTGCAACAATTTTTGATTAAAATGACTCCTTTATTGATTGAACATGGAAAGAAGAACTAATGTAAGAAAGGATGATGTACGTTTCATTAGCTGGAGTGTAAAAGGCCTAAATGGACCTGTAAAAAGAGCTAGAATATTCAACCATCTAAAATACCTCAAAAGTGAAATTGTATTTCTTCAAGAAACTCATTTACTGTTAAAAGATCAAGTCAGACTTAAAAAAAATTGGGTGGGGAATATGTTCCACTCAAATTTCAATTTAAAAACCAGAGGGACAGCTATATTAATACACAAAGGGATCCAGTTCAGTGCTACCACTGTTATTTCAGACCCACAGGGACGCTTTGTTATCGTATCAGGGCTCCTCTTCCATAAGCCTGTCGTATTGGTTAATGTGTATGCCCCAAATTGGGATGATGATAAATTTATAGGTAAAGTTATTTCATTAATACCCGACTTAAATTCGCAACAATTAATTTTTGGTGGTGACCTAAACTGTGCAGTCAATCCAGAATTGGACCGTTCTACCCCTAAATCTACAAAACCGTCTAAAATGGCCCAATCATTATCCCTTATTATGGATCAAATAGGAAGCGTTGACCCGTGGCGTTTTCTATTTCCACGGAGCCAATCCTTCTCTTATTTCTCCCCAGTGCACCATTCATACAGCAGAATAGACTATTTCTTTATTGACCGAACCCTTCTTCCCTATGTCAGTAGAGCTGAATATTCAACTATAGTTGAATCTGATCATGCTCCAGTGATACTAGACCTCACATGCGCTTTTAATAATTCGGAACGCCCTTCTTGGAAATTAGACAAAACTTTGCTAGCCGACGCTTCTTTCTGTGAATTGATAAACAAAAAAATTGATGACTTTTTAGAATCTAATAAAAAAGATAACATCTCCCCTTCCCTGCTTTGGGAAACATTGAAGGCTGTGATCAGAGGTGAGATTATATCATATTCATCAAGAACCAACAAGATGAGGAGGAATGAACAGGAGCAGCTTATTAAATCAATAAACACAGTGGATGCTCAGTACTCTATGTCACCATCCCCTGAACTCTATAAAAAGAAGCTAGACCTGCAAACTCAATACAATTTGTTATCAACTGGAAAGACTGAAAAAATGTTGTTAAAATCACGTGGATACATTTACGAGCATGGAGAAAAAGCTGGCCGCCTTTTGGCACACCAACTTAAATGTCAAACTGCGGCTCAACAAATTCCACAAATAAGGAAAGTGAATGGTGACTTAACTAGTAATCCAGGAGAAATTAATGAAACATTTACCTCGTTCTACTCAAACCTGTATACGTCAGAAATGACAAATGATAGAACTGACATGGAACTTTTTTTTAATAACCTCCAGGCCCCTTCTATAAACATGATACATAAGTCAAAGACTGAACTTCCATTACAACATTTTGAAATTATTAAAGCAATAATGGCAATGCAAAGTGGGAAGGCGCCTGGCCCAGACGGTTACCCAATAGAATTTTTTAAAACTTTTCTGAACAAATTAACCCCAATTCTACTAGATATGTTTATAGATTCTTTGTCCCGTGGGTCACTACCACAAACACTAACTGAGGCATCAATTACTCTCCTTCTTAAACCAGGTAAAGATAACACAGAATGTGGCTCATACCGTCCCATCTCTCTCCTAAACAGTGATGTTAAGATCCTGGCCAAAGCTCTTGCCCTACGCCTAGAAATCACAATGAGTGATGTGATCTCGGATGACCAAACCGGTTTCATTTTGGGGAGACACTCATTTACCAATGTCCGTCAGCTTTTAAACATTATACACTCCCCTATGTCCAGTAGGGTACCAGAAGTGGTTATCTCGCTGGATGCAGAGAAAGCTTTTGACAGGGTTGAATGGGAATACTTATTTACATGTTTGGAGAAATTTGGCTATGGCCCTAATTTAATTTCATGGATTAAACTACTATACAACTCACCCAAGGCCTCTGTAGTTACAAATGGTAAGAAATCACAGTACTTCACACTGACAAGAGCAACCCGCCAGGGTTGTCCCATCAGTCCACTGCTATTTGCTTTGGCTATAGAGCCCTTATCTATCACACTCAAGTCGTTAACGACAATAAGTGGAATTATTAGGGGAGAGGAGGAGTACAAACTATCTTTATATGCTGATGATTTATTACTGTACATATCAGACCCTGTTCTAAGTGTACCTCACATTACCCACACTTTGTTAAGATTTGGTAAATTTTCTGGGTATAAACTGAATTTTAGTAAAAGTGAATGCTACCCTGTTAATAACTTAGCGCTTCAAATTCAGGATAACGTATTGCCATTCAAAATGGCAAAAAATGGTTTTAAATACCTGGGCATTAACATCACAAGAGATATGCAGAACCTTTACAAAGAAAACTTTTCTTCTCTACTTGAGAAAGTTAAATTGGATCTTAAAAAATGGAAAACAATTCACTTATCCTTAGCAGGGAAAGTAAATTGCATAAAGATGAATGTGCTCCCCAAATTTCTCTACCTGTTTCAATGCCTTCCACTCTACCTTCCTAAGTCTTATTTTAAATGTATTGACAAAGCTTTCACCTCATTTATATGGAATGGCAAGAACCCTAGAATACGTATGGAGCTCCTCCAGAGGCCTAAACTACAGGGAGGGCTCGCTCTTCCTAATCTTTGCTACTACTATTGGGCAACAAATGTCCAAAAAATTACCTACTGGCTTCATGCCCCAGATATGAACTGGTGTCACTATGAGGCTAGGTCCTGCAGTTCAACATCTCTTACAGCTCTGGTCACCTCCAGTCTTCCAGTCTCTATATCACATTTCACAAATAACCCAATCGTCATCAACACCCTCAACATATGGTTTCAATTTAGACGGAACTTTGGTTTTAAATATCTTCTTAACATAAGCCCTATATGCAATAACCACCTCTTCCACCCAGCTAGATTGGATGCTACATTCTCTCTCTGGCGAAGAAAAGGCATCGTCAGATTTAAGGATATGTACATAAACAGGGTATTTGCCAGCTTTGAGGATTTATCACACACATTTAATCTTCCTCGGTCAAGTTTATTTCGATATTTCCAAGTCCGCCACTTCCTGAAGTGTCAAGACCCCAACTTTCCAAATATCTCTTCAGTGGCAGGCTTGGATGATATGCTCGAACTTCCATCCGACACAAAGCGGCTAATTTCAAGAATACATGACTGTATATCATCTCTTAAAAACGTGACCTTGGCGAAGATAAAGGCGGACTGGGAAGGTGAACTGGGGGTTGATATAGAAGAAGACGTGTGGAACTGTGCTCTACAAAGAGTGAATGACAGTTCATCTTGTGCAAAACTCGGCATAATCCAATTCAAAGTTCTGCATCGAGCTCATTTTTCAAAAGCAAGATTAGCTAAAATATACCCCAACTCGGATGCTAGTTGTAGCAGATGCCATCACACCCCAGCCAACTTAACTCATATGTTCTGGTCATGCCCTGCTCTGACATCTTACTGGTGTACGATCTTTAAAACACTTTCTGAGGCTCTTATTATTGATCTCCAACCCAACGCAGCTTCAGCTATATTTGGTGTCACAGACAGACAACACTGCACAATAACAAAAAAACACAAAAACATCATGGCGTTTATGACACTTCTTGCACGTAGAAGAATATTGTTGCACTGGAAATCAACAAACCCACCCAAGACATCTGTGTGGTTTGGTGACCTGATGCAATTCATCCATCTAGAGAAAATTAAATACTCGCTGAGGGGGTCAAGGAACAAATTCTTTTCCACCTGGGACCCGGTTCTGACATACTTGGGTAAACTCAAAACTATGCCTGATTCCCTCTAGCAGTATCTTTTGGTATAATCCCTAAATATTAGGCACACAATAGACATAACCCCTTTTTTATTTTATTTTATTTTCTTTTATTTTTTTTTATTTTCTTCTCTTTTCATGTTTTAATCTGATTGTTGGATCGGCGATAATTTGGGCGCTCTGGTTTCTGCCTACTGGCCAGAACTGCTGTCAACCAGTTTGTGGATATGACTGCATGATGTGATGACTGTTTGATGTGCAGAGTGAAGCAGGTGTGTTTATGTTCAGATGTACCAGAGATATGTGTGTTTAGGTGCATGTATGTGTGCAGACGTCTGGCTCGGCGAAATGAGGTGACCTCCTTTTTTTTTTTTTTTTTTCCTTTTTATTTATTTTTATGTATTTATTTTCCTATACTCTAGGTGGGTGTACCAGTGGGAGGGATGGGTGGGAGGGTATGTTGTATGTTTGTATATGTCAAGAAAAAGAGGGAAATGTCAGTTGAAATGCATGTTTACCATGTTATGTATCTACCAACATTTCCAAATAAAAAAATAAAAAAAAGAGGCGGAACCCATTGGACAAAAGGAAGTCTTGGTAACCCACCAGCTAAAGCATGTTACTGGTTTCACATTGGCCTGTAACCTGGATACTCGTGAGACTCCAGCTCCAAGTCCAACCTTGCATCTGGAGTTGCTAGTTGGACTGCAGCCCCCAGAGACTAAATCAGTGTCGAACCGATGGGTTCCGAGATTTTCCACATTTTTTGACTGGTTTCTGGAGGCAAAAGAAGTCCGACTATGCCACAAAGCCAGCTATCTTAGAGCCATGCCTGGTGAACACATTATGTCCAACGGCTCCTTTAAAGCCTTCCAATCGTCTTGCCCTGGCTGACCTGGCACAGCCTCTCATCAGACCAAACACCACCACAAAGAACAGATCGCCGTCTGCATAATGCATCCTCATCAAACCCATTCTCTGTTGTGGGAGACGAGAAGCGATGAAGCAGCGTGTTGTGAAAAAGGCCTGAAAGGAGCCGCTGAGTCTTTCATGATCTTTTGATGCCTTTGTGTCAGTAGGAGGTAAAAAACAACAGGAGGAGGGAGGCTGCAGACAACCTGAACATGGAGGTGTTCCATAGCGGCTCAAAGGGACGTTCGCTTTGAGTATTAGAAATGTTTCCTTTTTATTTCCACCCGGATTATGCCAGAAGGCTTTGCTCCAAAGACTCATAATTAACACGGGCAACCTCTCTGAAGCAGAAACATATAGTCATAACGTGCAAAACAACAACTTTGTTTTATTACTATGTTAAGGCCGCTTTGCTATTTGTTCATACATAGTCAAAGTATAGTATGCAATACAAAAAGTGATAGTGTGTTATAAGAAAGTCATAATAGATTATGTCACGAAACAACCACAAGTTGCTCCAGTCACTGAGTTCAGCTCCGTTTAGTTGTCGTCTTTCATGTCGCATGTTTTGTAAACTGATTCTTCTTTGTTGGTTTTTTTGACCTGGCTCCTACAGGTTAGTTACTCAATCTGAATCCAAAGTAATTCACAAATTGATGACGAAATAAATGCATAAGAGAAGAGCTCAGTGTCTCTAAGTTATCAGTTTGAATTGTCTCTGACACAGCTACTGTCAAATATAGACGGATTCATTTTTATTTAAAAATCGAAAGACACATGAGGAGATACTGAGACTGGACAGATTCTTCTCTGATCCCCCAGCAGGAGGTGCTGCTTCACACTTTGAGTCCCATCCCTCAAACACACCTGGTGCCTGTGAGGCTGTGTATGAATGATGTTAGAATCAAATAAGAGGCAATATTAATTAACATGAAAATACATTTTGTTTAGAATTTTGCTGATTCCTGTTTTCCTTGTCTTGCTTCCGACCCAGTTTGCACATCAGGCAGGATGTGACATCACTACAGTCACAATAGACTCAAACCAGTGCATTGTAATACTGAAGGCCAAACCATAAAAACAAAAAGACCAGTTGGTCGGTTCCCCCGGCACGAGGGGGACATACAGGTGAATAAGAGAAACTTCTGTTCCTGTTGAGTCAAACTATTCTTTTTCTTTAGTTGGAAGGTCAAATGTGAAATACTTAAGAAATCAAATTGAGCCAACGAGTTCTTAGATCTGATTCGCACGTGTCTTTATGTTTCACTGGTGGAGCAGTTTTCAGATTTTTGCAATGAAACACGGAGACTCTGTCTCCGGTGGCTGGATGTGAGTTGCGATGCAGCGACCCGCTAACCGAAGGCCTGCACCCCTCCAAGAGGAGGGCCGTCCTGCTGGGATCCGGGTTCTCATGAAAGGTCCCCCGAACAGACGTGAACATGTTCTCTGGCTGGCTTTGACATTTACGGAGGAAAACCGTAAACGCAGCGTAAACTGTCGGCTAACGTCACACTCAAAGATGTAATTACTGCTGTTAGTTAGTCGTTGCTCTTTTTGTATAATAATGAGGCCGTGTGGACGCAGCAGCAGAGGGGAAATGCTGCCCCCTGTCTGTCTGCAGCACATTAGCAGTCATTACACGCTGCACCTTTAAAAAAACAGGGTGCGAAAATCCCCCTGCTCCTATTATCAGACAAAAAACAACAACATATTATCTCCAGAACCACATCGTTGTTTAACTTCATTTAAATTGCTTCAATACCACGACCCTTGTGAGAAGAGACATCTGGTGTGAAACATAATTAAAGTAACCGTTAAGTTTAAGTATTTACGTTAACTAAATTTTTGAACCGAACAACACAGTTTTTTGATTGAAAGTCCTTTTAACACCCAAATGCTGTGTTCTAGTATGAATTGTGGTGCATATTCCGATTCTTTAGGTCCTAATCTTTCCCAAAAGGTGTCTTATTAGTATGTGGGCTGTTGTTAGGGCACCATAATACAGTTTGAAAAACTTGGTGACCGCTCGAGGAGGCATTTTTGGGAAATCTTGCTGGATGTTCATAGTTATGATCAAAATATCTTTTAAAAGTGATTTTTTTGCAGATATACATTTTTTTCCAGAGACGTTGCTGAACAAATACATACAATAAACACAAGTATTGGAATTAATTTGGGGTTCCTACGACGACTCAAACACAGGAGAAAAGAAAAAAAAGCCTAGAGCCGAAATTGGCTCTAACTGACATAAAGGGTTAAATGCTGATCATTTACTTGAATACAAATTTAAATCCCTAATTCAGAAACAAAGTTACATGTTTACAATAGTTTACTGTGAAAGAAGCTGAAAAGCACGTGTGGACAATATATATATATATCAGAATCAGAATCAGCTTTAATGGCCATGTAAATTTGCACATACATGGAATTTGACTCCGGTTTCACTTGCTTATATATAAAATATAGTCCTTTTATTTCTGTTCTGCTCTCCTGTGGTTTTATTATCGTTTTATTGTTCACATAACAATTTGTGTTCACTTAACCACAAGAATGAAGGAAGTCTCACAACAAAGGACACACAGGTACTATGACATGAGACTGAAACTTAGATTTTATTGAAGGAGATTAAACGAAAAGGGTTCCATTAGTGTTCAATGGCAGAATGTGAAAAGTGAAACAGCGACTTCTGAATGCAGATGAATATTTATACACTCTGAGAAGATGAAATGAAAGATGATGACATTTTTGAAGATGAGTATTTTTTTCTTATTGGTGAGTTTTATTTCTGTATGTAAAAGCCTACTGGGATGTCTGCATTTCAGTGTTGTTGTTTTTAATATGTTTTCACTGTTTTATCATATTTATTTATATCCCAAATTGAACTCAAATAGTGGAATCGATTCAATAAGTAAGAAACCAAATGGGGCTTTTGGGAAAGTTAATTTTGGATTGCAGCTGCCTGAAAAAAATAACCCATAGACACAAACAAGAAGCATAACATAGTAAACAACTGGTCAACACTAAAGGAACATGGACCCTTTAAATCCCAAGAGAGGTGGCAGAAATTAATAAGTAAATATTTACACGCACACGATCAGTAACAATGACAACATGTGACCAAACCAGAAGAAGAGGTGAGGACATTAATTTACCACTTATATGTTTATATGATTTCATTGTTGAGACGTGTGTAGTTCTTTAATAACTCAAAAATGCATAGTGATTACTTTGTTCCTGAAAAACTGATATGTTTCAGGTTGGTTTTCATATAACTGCAATTATACTGAATAATAATAATAGGATTATATATAATAAATAACTTGAGATGAGAGCATGAAATATGAACTGTACATTTCTATTTCTATTCAACTCCTCCAAGTCTCCAAGACAACTTTAAACCTCTTCATGTGTTATGTGAAGCCGTGTTTGTTTGTTTGTTTGTTTGAGAGCAGAGAAGAGAGGAAGAAAACACGCAGACGGATTAGATCATCATCGTTGGTGACAAACGAACCTGAACACAGAAGGAAGAGAGGCTTGAGGTGGAGTGAGACACAAGAAAGTAATACTGTACATTCCATCCTAGTCATCTGTACACAAGACGTCCCACTTCCTTCCCAAAGAAGACACACATGCAGCACATCTGCAGCGCCTCCGTGAAGACGAGTGGCTGCAGGAGAGGAGAGGAGAGCGGGGCCCCAGAGGGCCTCGGGGCCCCAGAGGGCCTCGGGGCCAAGTCCAGCCAAGTCCACCAAATACTCCCGGACTCGGCGGCCTGCCTGCGGACGGGCGGAAGGGTTTCTGTTCCCGAGGCGCTCGACTCAGCTCGCGGTGGCGTCGGACGCCGGCGGCTCCAGACTCTCGCCGACTTCCTCCAACTCGTCCAGCAGCTCCGTGAACGCTGGCCGCCGGAAGGACTCCACCTGATGGAGGAGAGGGTTAGACTGGTGTGTGTGTGTGTGTGTGTGTGTGTGTGTGTGTGTGTGTGTGTGTGTGTGTGTGTGTGTGTGTGTGTGTGAGTGTGTGTCGTCGCTCGTGCTGCTGGAGAAATTATATTATCATATAAAACGTTGAATGAGGATACGCTGCATTATGTCATCTGGACTATCTGATGCGTGCCATTTTCGCTGATTTCGATTTTAAAATATCTATTTATTAATGTGCAAATATACATATATACATACATACTTATGTATGTTGAGAGCACAAAATAAGAAAGTCAAATGGCCAATACAGCTGGTTCTGATAGATACATTCTGATAGATACATATATATACATATATATATATATACGTATATATATATATATATATATATATATATATATATATATATATATATATATATACGTATATATATATATATATATATATATATATATATATATATACATGGACTGTATACAGTATATACATACATAATATGTCTGTATGTATATATTATATACATACAAAAAGTATATATATTTATAACACGGGTAGATCAAATCAAGCATTCTGATTGGTTGAGAGTGAGTCACGGGGTGTATTTTATTTAAGCAAGGTCAAGGGTTTGCCGGCCCTCCGCTGCACGTCGGGCCTAACAACTCCCTTGAACAGTACATTATTGTAGACACAGTACTGCCTCTCGTACCTTATTGCTTTTATAATACGGGTACCTGCGACTTTATAAATAGTAATAGTAAGCTGCCTTTCAGCACAAAATAGTTGTAGCCACCAAACGTTGTGTATCGCATTTCAGCGGCAGAGAAAATAGTCCCGGGACGCACGGGACGCACATACGGGACTATAAAACTGACTGCCTGGTACCAGGCCGGTTGAAAGCAGGGTGGAGGATGACGCTCAGCACCGATGTAAAGAAGTGCTCTCGCTGCTTCTGTCCGTCTTTTTTCCGTCATTTTTCTCCTCCTTGATGTTTAGAGAACTTGCCTCGCGTCGGGAAATTACCGACGTAATTATCTCTCACTGGAAATTATCAGGATTTTGTGATCAAACCCTTTTCATTCCTCATCTTTAGGTTAGGGAGGAAGTGACGTGTGTGTTGTCGTCCGTTATGCTAGTGTGGGGGACGCTACGTGAGCTTGTTAGCTGTTCCGTTTGAGCTACTGCTAGCGAAAAGCCCCGTTGCAATACTGTGAACACTCAAGCAATAAACCTGCAAGTTAAGGAAACCAACGTCTGCGAGTCGTTACTGCGGACGCGACAATATCAAAGTTTACACAAAACATGTTTTTAACTGTCAAGCTTGAAATGACAACTAACGGTCGCGCAATTTAAATCTAGCTGTTATTTTAAGTGCGCACTGATATGGAACGCTCTAAATGTAAACAGGCTGTACAGTACTTTATGGCTGAATAAAGTACACCCCGTGACTCACTCTCAACCAATCAGAATGCTTGATTTGATCTACCCGTATTATAATCAGCCATAAAGTACTGTACAGCCTGTTTACATTTAGAGCGTTCCATATCAGTGATCACTTAAAATAACAGCTAGATTTAAATTGCGCGACCGTTAGTTGTCGTTTCAAGCTTGACAGTTAAAAACATGTTTGGTGTAAACTTTGATATTGTCGCGTCCGCAGTAACGACTCAGACGTTGGTTTCCTTAACTTGCAGGTTTATTGCTTGAGTGTTCACAGTATTGCAACGGGGCTTTTCGCTGACAGTAAGTTAGCTCAAACGGAACAGCTAACAAGCTCACGTAGCGTCCCCCACACTAGCATAACGAACGACAACACACACGTCACTTCCTCCCTAACCTAAAGATGAGCAATGAAAAGGGTTTGATCACAAAATCCTGATAATTTCCAGTGAGAGATAATTACGTCGGTAATTTCCCGACGCGAGGCGAGTTCTCTAAACATCATGGAGGAGAAAAATGACGGAAAAAAGATGGACAGAAGCAGCGAGAGCACTTCTTTACATCGGTGGCTGAGTGTCATCCTCCACCCTGCTTTCAACCGGCCTGGTACCAGGCAGTCAGTTTTATAGTCCCGTATGTGCGTCCCGTGCGTCCCGGGACTATTTTCTCTGTCGCTGAAATGCGATACACAACGTTTTGCCGGCTACAACTATTTTGTGCTGAAAGGGAGCTTACTATTACATTTATAAAGTCGCAGGTACCCGTATTATGAAAGCAATAAGGTACTTGAGGCACTAGATACTAGACTAGGTACTAGACTGGTGTCTAACCGAGACACCAGTCTACAGTTCAAGGGTTTGCCGGCCCTCCGCAGCGCGTCGGGCCTAACAACTCCCTTGAACAGTACATTATTGCACGACACAGTACTGCCTCTCGTACCTTATTGCTTAAATATATATATATATATATATATATATATATATATACATACATAGACATAGACATATATACACATATGTGTGTGTGTATATATTATATCCATAAATACATACATATATATATATATATATATATATATATATATATATATATATATATATATATATATATATATATATATATATATATATATTTGTTGTCTCTCGCTTCATGGATCTCATTCTCTCATCTCCTACTAAACAACTTGTGAGAACAACAACAGTGCAGGGACAGAAACCTTGTAATTCACTTGTGATAAAAGATAAAACACATGTGTGTACATTAGTACTTCATGTTTAGTAGTTCTCTCTTCCAACATGAATACAGTCTCGTCTTTGGCTTAAGGCTTCCTGTGTATTCTCACACTCTACCTACCATACAGCAGCTGTTGGCCAGCTCCAGGAGCCGCTGAGGACAGCCGTCCACCAGCTGCCTGAAGGCGCTCACGTCCAGCCCGTAGTCCTGGAAGACATCAGCACATCTCAACAACGTGTTCAGGGGCGGCTGTAGCTCAGGGGGATGAGTGGTCGTCCCGCAACCACAAGGTAGCCGGTTCGATCCCCAGTCCCCCCATAGCTCACACGTCAAAGTGTCCCTGAGCAAGACACTGAACCCCTAATTGTTCCCCGTTGTTGTGTCTACGGTGTATAGAGCAAAAATGTAAGTCGCTTTGGATAAAAGTGTCAGCTAAATGTAATGTTCAGCTCATGTGTGTAGCTTTCAAACCCCCCACATATTCAGCCTCTTTGGTCCCACTGTCATGTGACCAAAGGTCTGGACCTGACTGTGACTCATGAGCTCCATCCGTTGAAGAAGGCCATGGCTTTTGGTCGAAGACGTGAGTATTGTATTACAGATCGTAGAAAAAGAGTCTAAGCCGTTTTCCTCAATGTTACATCACAATATTGTTTAGGTTTTTAACTGCGAATCATGTGAGGTCTGTGACACGGAGATGGGGTTTTGCTTGAGTCGCCAATATATTATACTGAATTCTTCTCACGCAAAACAATTAATTGAATATTACCCGTGCAGCCTTAGTCAGCTAAATACACGGCGCACCATTTATATGAATCATAATGCGAGGTCACTGCCACTACCTGCGTCCTGGGGAGGATCTCTGGGTCGGCAGGGATCCGGGCCAGGACCTCACAGAGCACGATGCCGAAGGAGAAGACATCCACCTGCAACAAGTACAGACCATGTGGTGACTGAACAAACCGGTTGCTTTGAAAACCAGCAAAAATACACGGATAAATAAAAATATGAGTAATAAGACATGTAGCACAATGTAGCGACTATACAACAGTTCATGAGCCTTCGATCAAAAAGGTCCATTTGCTGCTTCTCTTCGTCTGATGTTTGGGATTGTTTGGAAATTATAAAAAAGTATTTGTCCCTGTTTTCTGACATCTAATAAACCACATAATTGTGTGTGTGTGTGTGTGTGTGTGTGTGTGTGTGTGTACCTTGCGGTCGTACGGCTCCCCTCGGAGCATCTCGGGGGCCATCCAGAAGGCCGAGCCCACCAGTGACAGCTTCCTGCCGGGGTCTTTGACCGGCAGCTCCACCACCTCTCTGGCCAGGCCGAAGTCCGTGACCAGAGCCTCCCGACCCCGAGACGTCACCCGGATCAGACAGTTCTGGAGAGGAGAACGGAACAGTCATGCAACGGCACTGTTATGTTTTGCCACCAGAGGGCGGTGTGGGGGTTGATCTTTAGTCCGTGTGGTCGTCAACAGGCCTGATCTCTGAAAGGTCCTCTGTGGCATCGTGACCATGTGTTGCCTGACAGTGGACTTCCAGCCGCTCTGCAGCTTCTCCTCTTATCAGCCGGCTCAATGGGATCTGTTCCAGGGCACTAAATAATTCACCCAGACCGCATGTGGAGGACTCAGCGGGGCTCCTGTGTGCTCCTGAAAAATGTTTTCACAGACACAGAGATAAGCCCCGCCCCTTTTCCGCAGCGAATGGTTACGAAAAATTAACCACATTTGGTGTGAACACGGCATTAGACTCACAAAAACATTCTACAAAACACACTGCCGTCCCTTTCTCTAATACACCCCAACACTGAATTAAAATAAAAAACAAAAAAAGATTCTGTTCATAATGTGGACGTAATGAAGCGTGGGTCAAGGGCTTCAGAGAGCTGGAGGTGTGATGAGAGCAGACGGTGGGAGCGCTGTGGTTGCGTAACAAAAGGTGGGTGGCCCCCCGAGTGTGTGTATAACGTTTGTGTGGGATGTCGATGCGTGTGCATCACTCTCATTACTATAGAAAGGGAAAGGGAAAGGGGGCACGAAATAAAGGTCTTTTGTGCGTCTGCACGTACGTAACTCTTAAGGCTCTCGGTGTGGAAGCTTCTGGTTCTCTTTGCACCAGAAAGCCTTTTTCCATCCAGTAGCCGGTCGTTACGAGGCGCTCCTGGTGGAAAAAATAACTTCCCAGTCCCACACTTGGACTCTAAATTTAGACCCGGCCCTCTCTGCCAGGGAGCGCAACAGTTTGGGGGAACAGAAATGTGCATTAGCAGATACAGAGAGAAAAGGACGCTAATTAAAAAAGGGGCCTCAACTTTTCCAGGAGCTTAAACTCTGATTCGAGTTAACGTGCAGAGTTACTGAGGCATGCTCACAACGGCTGCATTGTTTTGGTTTTCTGAGGGGGGGGTGTTGTAATTTGCCTTTTGGACGTCCTAAAGTGTCGGCGCCAGAGGCTTCACATGTCCAGCTGCTAAAGTCCATGATTTAAACTTCTTTAAAATAATTCTGGAGGGGCCCGTTGTTTGATTGTTAACTTTATATGCTGACCTGCATGTTTTCACTCAAGGTCATGACGAGATCAGTGAGGGCTCACGAGCAAGGAGTCAATTACCGTAAACGTCGGGTTACAAGCCGCTCCTACGGCCGGTCAGTGTCCCCGCTGTAGCAAGTTACCGGCCGCTGCTGCTGCTACTGCCCGCGTCCCCTCTGACCAAGTCGGGTGTCGAGCCTGGTCCCGCTACCTTCGGTGGTTTTCGGGGAGCTAGCGGGGAAGTAACGGAGTGCTAGCAGGAGCCCCAGCTGGCTACAGCGGGGAGCTAACGGGGACACTGACCGAAGGTAGTAACGGCTCGTAACCCGACGTTTACTACATCGTCAGCTTCTAAAATTCATTTTTATTTCACACAGCCCATATTTAATATGATTCATATCCAGGGCGGGAACCTTATACCCTCAAGATGGGAAAGTGGCCCAGCAGGAAGTAGCTTGCAATCACGCTCTTCATGTGGTTAAAAAATCGTGACTAAAGGGGACAAACAGTATTGATGGAGAAGCTCAGACCGGCTCAGTTATGGAAACAACAGAGAAATGAAACGTTTAGCTTGATCCAGTTTCATTGATCCTCCGTTGGAAGAAGAGCTACGTGAAACCGGAGTCACATGCCATGTACGTATAGACACACATGGCCAATAAAGCTGATTCTGAATCTAATTCTGAACGACACTGAGATATATTTTCCAGTTTGATTGACAGATGGTCAATCACCTGCCAAGTAGTTTTTGAAAGCGCCTGCATTTTTCCAAAGCCGGCTTCTCCGATGGTTCTGTTACCAACCATCTGGTGGGTCAGGCTCCTGTTAGTCACTTAAACACATGGGTCATAAGGGCCCAGGTTAAAACAACTGAATGTACCTTTAAAATCTCAGTGTTTGAACTTTCGGCCTTCACTAACTGCTCTAGTTGTGTGACTTTGCTCCCCAGCTCGGCGCTGCCTCCAGCAGGATAATTCATTCAGTCATCACCGTTCACCACGGGCCTGATGGACGGATCAATCCCGTCTCTGGAACCAGAGCGTGACGCAAATCAACTGTGGCCTCCGTGTCGATTAAGTGAATGGGTACAGGGCCAAATGAGTCGCCTCGGGGTGACGTGCCCCCACCCGTGTTCTCACACTAATCCACCAAGTGATATGTGTAGCAGCAGCGGTTTAGTTAGCAACCGTCTATTAGCATGACAATAGAGCGACCGTCATGTTGCCGCGGCTCTTTGCATTGCTGGCTGTTTCTGCTGTGGAGCCTGGCAACCGGAAGAGACAGACAGCACCTACGCAGAGCGCACACACACACACACACACACACACACACACACACACACACACACACACACACACACGTACCCACGCATGAGAATGTGGATGAGGATCTGAAATCACTGCATGATTGTTGCAGTTAATACGAAAGTCAGTCGAATGTGTTTTACTGTATTGTAATGAAAAATAAATACTGAATATAGAAGAGGAATAGGTAAAAACAAAGGATTTAAAATTGTTTATAATCATCTATGTCAGTTTATTACAGATGCGTTGAGCCAGTTATTTTTTTTTATTGGCTGACTGTCATGTGAGGTGTTCCTCACTTTGCTCATTTCACTATTTCACTGTCGTTGTGTAAACTCTGGCACTCATTTGGTTTTTCTTTTGGGACAAGGCCAAAGAGCATTTGGTCGGTAAACAAACCATACGTTTAAACCATGGTCTTCCAGCTTTGCCATCAGGTCTTTCAACTCCTCCTCATCCCTCATCAAAGGTCCATGAAGCTCGGTTACTGTGTGTTGGGGGTAGCCTCCTTCAGAGCCAGAATCCATAATATCCCAAAGTGCATTGCACTATAGTGGGACCTCACACCAATATAGAACAGGAACATTTTGACTTGTCAAAATAACGTTTGGATGGCTCCATTCCATCCAAGTGTTTGACTCTGAAACCGAAGCGGCTGAATGGAATCCAGCC
Organism: Myoxocephalus aenaeus; assembly: GCA_038501785.1. Classification (NCBI taxonomy): domain Eukaryota; kingdom Metazoa; phylum Chordata; class Actinopteri; order Perciformes; family Cottidae; genus Myoxocephalus; species Myoxocephalus aenaeus. The sequence continues at coordinate 2,925,996 of JBAMJR010000243.1, read as the reverse complement.
GTCATTGATTTGTTCAGGGACACCTGTGCTTTTTCCTGCGGTGACAAAATGTCTGTGAGAAGTCCTGAGAGGTGCAGGATCTCCAGTGTCGATGCCTGGCCCTCGTCGCCTCGCTGCCTCTTCAATGTTTAATGCTTCGACAGCAGGAGGCTGCTTTCGCCGCCTGTGTTTTGCGTTGCTAGGTGAATTTTACCAGGTGGTTCAGTGCAAAGACAAATCCATTCTTTTTTCCCTACATTTTCTATTCTTAATTTGGAAGTAGTTTTATTTGTTTAAAAATTATGCTATGTGTCTTCCTTAAAAGATGGATTCACAGGTGATTAATGTCATGAGAAGACACATTACATGACACATATGTTTGGGAGACTTGTAACTAGGTGAGAAAGAGACATCGATGGTTCACTGTCGACCCCTTATCCTCTTATTGTTCAGATTACAGAACAGTAACTGTTTGAGTGATTCATCTCTTGGAATTACACACTTAGAAGTTCTCTGTTCTCGAGTTCTCGACCTCTCACCAGTGGTCTTACATGTTTAGCTGCTGAGCGATGGTGTTTAAGTGTCAACTACCGCCCTGTGAGGTCTGTGTGGTGGTGGCTGAGGGATGAGGTGAAACTTTAATGGTCCCCACAGGGCCTCACCTTGGAGTTGAGGTCTCGGTGGTAAATGTTCTTGTAGTGCAGGTAGATCATTCCTCTGCTGATGTCACAGGCCAGGTCCACCTTCTCTCTCCAGCACAGGGGGACGTCTTTCCTGACCAGAAGCTCCTCCAGACAGCCACCGTTCACATACTGACACACGACACACACACGACACACACTGGGTTACACACACCGGGTTACACACCGGGTTACACACACCCGGTTACACACCGGGTTACACACACACGGTTACAGACACGGTTACACACCGGGTTACACACACTGCTGCCACGTGAATCCATAGCGAGCAGTGAAATCGTGATCTCACGCATTTGTTTAATTCCATACACTAATATGTATATGATACAGGTTATAGGAGTGTATAATTTCCTATGTACACAGTCTGAAGCAATAAACCCTGGGTAGACAATAAACGCTCACCATTTCTTTATCACCATCACTCCCTATCAGTGTATCTGCTGTATTTTTCCACGCTCAGAACAAAGCCAGCGTCGAGCATGACTCACAAGGTGCAACAGTAAATATACGGTGTGGGACTCACCTCTAGGATCGGATAGAGTTTGTCTTCTTTGACACAGATTCCCAGATATCTAGAGAGAGAGAGAGAGAGGAAATGTGTTGTATTACTTGTTCAGTAACTTCATTCTATCTATCATGTTAGCATACTAACACGCTAAGCTATATATATTTTTATAGATATTGTCCTTGCTTAGCGTTAGCGTGTTAGCATTGTCAATGAGTGTGTAGCAGCACCGTAAAGTGAATCCTGAATAAAGACCGTAAGGCTGTCACAAAGATGAAAACGCAGATTGAATTTTTTTTTTTTTAAATTTAAATTTTTTTATTTAATAATGTTTAATATTTGTAATATTTGTCATGTTGACAACAGATCCCATAAAAAAGGCCAAAACCAACAGGTCATGAAGGTAATGAAGGAACAAGTCTCCCAATGCAACAGTGTGATTGATGGGTTTTTAACGATAAGATAAGATTCACGAAGATAGTGAAATGATACTTGTTAGTTGTATTAATTTCATCATCAGGCATAACCAATCTAAGAATTACAATGTGATGAGGAGGATTATCATTGGAATTTGTCTTTGGTTTTGCCACAAGAATAGCAGCAAGAACAGCAATTTGGACATTTTAGTTATTTTAAGAAAATCTATATGCAAAAACATATATATAAAACCATGTATATATAACATGGAAGTATATATATATAAACAATATACAGCTACAACCCTCTGGCTCAAGGATTTATTTTGTATTGCATACAGTTTGTATGACACTGTCTTCACAACCATGATTCAGCAACACAGAGAGACAGCTGTCTTACATCCATCCACAAAGGTGTCGGGTTAGAACTAATAAAATGCACCCAAAAGGGTGAGTGAGAATCTATGAGGTATTTTGCTTTGTTTAAAACTACTGTAGGTTTGCAAACATATTCATTTGTAACATTCAGACATGTTGGCACCTGATCGCAGTTCATTATCAAAGCTCATATTCAGAAGAACAATATCGCGTCGGCTCCTGGGAACAATGCACACACACACACTTAGTGTTTGGTTTCAGCCCACGCAGGGTGAGTGTGTGTGTGTGTGTGTGTGTGTGTGTGTGTGTGTGTGTGTGTGTGTGTGTGTGTGTGTGTGTGTGTGTGTGTGTGTGTATTGACAATATGGGCACTGCTTTCCCCACAGCCAGATAAGCTGCGCTTTGATAACCTTACCGCTGTCACCTTGCTAAATGGCTAAAATAAGATTGCTTGGGCAAACATTATATCCGCCTGGGTTCACACACCTTATGTAACTGTAGCTGACAGGGCCGGTGTTAAAGAGCACCAAGGTCTCATTCTATCTGTGTTGCCTCAGTGCGGCTGTGCTACGTACAGTAAGCAACGTGGCACGAGCAAGTTTTTGGTGATGACATTTCTTAAGCTGTTCTAATCATTAATTGCATACAAACGATGGATCGATTGACCACATAATAATAATAATAATAATAATAATAACTTTATTTATATAGCACCTTTAAAAACAAAGTTCACAAAGTGCTCTACATAGAAGCAAAGAAGACATAACTTAAATATTGGTAAACACAAAGGAGTTAGCATGTCGATGATGTAGCTCGGGGCAAGACCCAGGCGGGCCTTAAAAGTGATCAATAAAATCTTAAAATCAATTCTAAAACCAACCGGGAGCCAGTGGAGAGAAGCCAGAACTGGAGTAATGTAAGGAGAGCGGGTGAATCATAGTGATGAATATCTCTGCAGAGCGTTTTGATTGTTTCAGTTCAGTGTCGCCGCTTTCGCCAGCCTCATTAAATGTAACCCCCCGTTAGTTCCGTGTGTCTCCTGAGTTGTCATTCCCTTCACCTGCGCTCAATCACCTGCCCCTGCTGTTTCCCTCTGCCAACTCCACATATATACTACTCCCCTGTGTTCCCTGCTCCGGTGCCAGATCGTCTTTGTTTCTACATAGTGTGTGTGCAGCGCCTTCCAGCAGGATCCCGTGTCAGAAAGACCAGCACAGACCTTGAGTCTTCGCTCTACCGCCGAAGAACCGTGACATTAACTGATGTTCTGATGTTGAATGTTCTGAGATCTCCACGGTACACTGAGTACCCAGCGCCAGACATCAGGCAGACAAAGTAAGACACTATCTCGTGAAACATTCTGCAGCTAAACAGACAGATATTTCCCTCGTGGATTGGTGGAGAATAAAACGGAGCTAAAAGAGAGAAACTGGACTAGATGGTACATTTTAAGTAGTACATTTTACCCATTACATTATTGGAGCTGTTTTATTTTTAGTTATAAGCCCATGTGACGATTTGTACAATAACTCCCAACAGCAATCGATGAATCAAAAGCTTTCATACCCCACAAAAGTATTATATATATATATATATATATATATATATATATATATATGTATGTATAGAGCACTGTGGCTCAGTGGTAGAATGTTCAAGTCCTGATGGGCACCTTGCATGGTATCAGTGTGTGAATGGATGAATGATGACAAGTAGTGTTAAAGAGCTTTGAGTTGGGGGACGACTAGAAAAGATAGTCTGTTTACATATCTGTGGCTGTCGCAGGACTGTAAAAAGACCATCCAATAGTTTTATATGGCCCAAATGAAATGATTGGGCGATCTGCCTGTGCACTCATTGTTTGTCAACTTGAGTCTCCCAGAAGCTGCAAGCAGACAGCTGTGAGTTCACAAACAATCGCCATGGTCGTTGTTTACGTTCGTCATGATGATGTTGGAGGTGGAGCTTTGGAGGGAGGCCTGTCAGCGTCACCGACTTCAAGACTTTCTTGCAAGATTTAGCGACTTTTGGAGCTAATGTGGAGCTACTATTGTTAAAAACAGGTGTCAACACTGGGCTGGTTATCATTGAAATAAATCTAGTGCACTCTTGCTGGTTTCCCAAAAGCTTCAACTACTTATCATGTTTATTCTTTAGTGTGTTTTGTGATATATTTTCCGACCATTCCAATCAGAGTGTTAAAATCAAATGGCTCATGAAACTTGAGCACAACAGTGAATACAAGTACATCTGATTTGAGTAAATAAGCCCAAATGTAAACAAACAAAACTTAAAGCAAACTACTGGTATTTCCCTTACAGAGATTTATAAAGGTAGGTTAAAATATGAATAATTTCTGTCATATTCATTGAATGTGCTGTAACTACGTTATTCATTCTGGCCACATGACATCTATTGCTTCTGTCCATCCGGGGAGAGGGATCCTCCTCTGTTGCTCTCCCTCAGGTTTCTTCCCTTTTTTCCCTGTGAAAGGGTTTTTACTATCTTTTTAGGGGAGTTTTTCCTGATCCGATGTGAGGTCCCGGGACAGGGATGTTATGTGTACAGATTGTAAAGCCCTCCGAGGCAAACTTGTATTTGTGATGTTGGGCTATATAAAATAAACTGAATTGAATTAAACTCTTTGACATATTTACTGTGTGGGCTGTGTGGATTTGGAGTTGTTTACAGCAATTATCAATGTAAGAGTATACCATCGTGTACGATAACTATTTAGTGTACTAAAGTTAAATACATTTAAAAGGTATTCACATTATACTCTGTGGTTGCCATAAATGAATGAAGGAATGAATGAATATATACTTTATTAATCCCCGAGGGGAAATTTGGTGTCGGGGTAGCAGCAACTTACAACAAAATAAACAAAAACAGCAGGACGAAAGATAAAAGATATATACAATAATAATAATAATAATAATAATAATAATAATAATAATAATAAAATAGAATAAAATAGAAATAGCTGGGATTGTGCAAAAATATATATATATATATATATACATGTTATACTGCTAAAAAAGCTTCAGACTGGGGGGCGGAAAAAGAGTGTCGCACCGGAGAAGAGAAACTGCAGCTTCTTTTGCTTGAGTAGAATTTAACCCATTAGACAAAGCCAACAGGGACATGGTGGACTGTTACCTGACGATGTTGGGGTGGGAGAGTTTCTGCAGCAGGCTGATCTCCCGCACGATGCTGTCTTGGTCCACGTCGTTTTTGTAGATCTTCACCACCGTCACCTTGCGACTGGTGCTGTGCATCACCTGAAGGAGATTGGCGTCCGTTAGCGGCAGAGACAGTGTTACGGATGTTAGTGGCTATACAGCGGAGACGGTGAGACAGCAGTACCATTCTGAATGCGTGGACAGGGAATCAAGAACCAATGTGTTTTCTTTGTGGATTCAATTTGAACATCGGTCCAAAATCTTTCTCGATCTCATTCGATTGCATCTCTCACCCATCCTGTGGCCTCTTTCTAGCTCATTTCATCAGGGACAAAGCCTTAATGCATGAACATAAACAGCTCTCCCTGCGGCTCCACTCCAGCACCGGTGGTGTCACATTAGGAGTTATATAAGGATCATCTGAGGATGAGCGCCCCCACGGTCTCCAAAGCCGGTAGGCCAATCACGGAATGTCAAAAATGTCCCAATTAGTGGCTGGAACAAAGCAAGCTCTGTTGGCATCTCACACGTAGGCCGGCAACAAGGCAACAAGGAAACAAGGAAACAAGGCAACCCGGGCGAGAGGACGGAGGGAATACCTTGTAGACTTTGGAGAAGAAGCCACTCCCGATCAGCTCGGCGGTGAAGTTCTCCCAGAACTCCAGCTTGCGGACGGCAGTGCGGAGCTTCTGCCAGCGGTCCACCTGGTAGTACTGGTCCGAGGACTCTCCGTACAGGGTGGGACTGGTGGGCTCCGGGGACACGTCCACATCACACATCCTGGAGATGTCCGCTAGAGACGAATAGACACAGGTTAGACTGAAGATGCAGAAAGGGTTACATGTTTGAGCTGGAATTATTTAGTTCAGTCCATTTCTTGTGACAAAGGACCAGTTGTTACAAAACCCGGAGCGTTTAGGCACATGTGAACACAACAATCGCATTCCGACGCCGGACAAAACAAGAAGGCTGATTTCTAGAGATGGTGGTCTCGAATCGCTATCCGAAACAACCAGGACTATAAATATAATCTAAGCAAGTTTACCTGATGCGCCATCTGAAAAACAATGCATACAAGTGTGTGGCGGTATGCACCAACCAGAGCCCATCTCCGATGGCGAAGTCTTGAGGCGGTTCTACTGAAATCCAATAGGGCATTGTTGTCTAGTCACAGTCCAGACAACAATGCCCTCGTTGGAGCTGAATATTTTGTTCATTTAATGAACACTGCTAAACTAATCACATCACAATTAGCAATACACACCTTTGGTGCTTCATAAAGAAAAAGAAAATAAAGAAAGAAAGAGGAGGAAATGGTTTGAGGCTAATCTTATGGCTAACATTTCTGACCAATAAGAGACCAACAGCTTGCTCGGGCATGACATTTGTCCACAAGTTTTTAAAGTTGAACGTTTTGCTAATGAGACTTTTGGCTAGTAACTGACATTTTTATTTGTAATTTAAACTACCGTTCCAACAAAGGAAAATAACTACATGTTTGACTTTAGGTTATTATTTGTTAGAGAAGCCTAAAATCTACAATGTTATGGAAAATGGAAAAAGCCTATAAGAATAGTAAACCATCCAAGATATCCCTCTTACCACGTACTCTTAAAACCATGTTATATCTTCATTCTAGTATAAATGAACTCACCAATATCTAAGATTATTTCACTGCGCACTGCAGCTAAACTGATCACACCGACACAAAAGACTCTGTGACGACCAAAGGGGCAATTTATGTGTTTAACAGCATGAAAGCGACCATGGATGAAAGAGGGGCTCACAAAAGGACCAATTTCACTCTCCCACTTATTAGCTGCATGGATGAGGGAGAGTGCCTACACTTTACAGAGTGAAACAAAGACGGTGAATAATGAGCGGCTTAAAATAGAGGCAGGACTGAGGGAAAACAAGGCTGGACAGTGAACTCAGACATTATCCAGTGCGGTCAAGAGAAGGTAGCATCTCATTTCTGACGAGAGCTTACCAGAACACACAAATAGTACACTCTATAATGGAAGAAACTGATATTCAAGTAAATGTGTTGTGAGCTTGCATTCAATTATCTCTTTCTGTGCAACAGTTCCTCATTATTTCTCTTCATAACACACAATACATGTTGAAAAGACTGTGGTTTGGTTCAGGCTGGTCTCATCCAGCATGCGTAGCAATACCTACAAAAAAGTAGGTAGTATTGTAGATATCCCACAAACTTTTTTTGTAAGTTATCCATTTAATCTTTAACGAGGACATTTAAAGGCTCCTAAGCCTTTTCAACCCCAGCCAATTTGGTATTGATTGGTCCAACACACAGCCATGTTTCAGTGAAGCGAGAAGTCAATGTTTATTTGTTTTTGGTGTTGGTCATTTTAATCCAAACGACAATCTTTTCCTAAACCTAACCAAATAGTTGTGTTGCCTTAACCTAACTGAGTTTCCAGGCGAGACGGAAGTTTATTTTGAAAAGACCGTATGCATGTAATGAGCAGAAATTGAGTGGTGCAGTCCTGCGTAGGAATACGCAAGTAACATGTATGTTACTTCAAAATAAACACGCAGTTAAGTAAGGTACAATGAGTCACAGTGGACTTGGGACACGACCAGCGGTCTCCTGAGTGAAAGTCTTATGTTTGTTTGACCCAAACATCCCCCTGACCTCCTACCAGAACACTTTTTATTCTACGTCAGGTCAACTGACCGTCTGATATCGCCACAGATGTGTTTACATTGAGTTAGTTGAAAGCCTGCTGTGCCTCGTGCATTTTGTTGACAAGTCAGGAGTGAGAACGGATTGTGCAGGGATTCCCCAAGTCACTGCAGGGAGACCGCTTCACTGCTCTCTATTCCCCAAAACAAGGGGTAGTCCTGACCTAATTGCAGCCACGGAGGACTGCTGTGACAACACTGGAGGTCAGAGTTGGTTTAGCCTTGACAACGAGCTCTCTCGCCGCTACAGTGACGCCGGTGGAAAGCACAGACTGACACGCCAACACAATCAGCAGGGTTTTTATGTCAATCAAGCCGGGGGGGAATCAGACTTGTCTATTCATTCGGCTCTTTTGTTCATTTGCCTTCGGCCTAAAGAGAGAAACGCTTTTATTGCAGCCCTGTCATCTAGCTGTCACTCTCTCTATCTGCTTGCTCCTGTCTCAACCCTTCATCCTTCTCTTTCTCAAAAGTATTTTTTAAGCTGTAGTTCCCAAACTGCTTTTTGTCACCACTTTGGAAGCTGAAACGCCATGTCCCCCAAACGTGTGAAATACATTCTCATCAGCCGCTAACAACATCTGGTGAAGCTGCAACACATGTCAAACATTGTATGTGACATGCTAGCAAACCGTTTGCACATCCAGCAGAAAAGCAACATTAGTTTTAATTGGAGACGTGTCTCCGGCTACCTGATGAATCTAGGTCCAATATTCACTCGCCTATGAGCTCCATTTTCTCTCTCCACCTATTCCTGAGAATTATATCTGGCTCTTTAGCTGCTAAATGCTCCACTGTGGATACTAGCTAGTGGCTAGTTGTCTGTAGGTAGTGTGAAAACAGATTCCTGCTGCATCTGAAAACAATGCTGATGAGCGGTGAGACTGAACACATTAAAACACTAAAAACGCTTGCTAATTTGTAGCTATCCCACGGAATTTTTTGGGTTTGTTGTCCACCTAATCATGAACTAGGACGTATAAAGACCGCTAAATCCAACGTGGTGTGGGCGGGAGATGTGGATGTGCCAGGAGACCGCCGTTTGTTCCCCGAGTGTAACGAGACGTTGATGTTTCTGTAACTTCTGTACTTCAGTAATGTAACTTCCGTTGGTTATTTTAACCCAACAGACAAACTATTCGTTACGTAGTTTTGTTTCCTGTGAAGACTCTGATGTGTAACGAGCAGAAATTGAGTACATCCTCCTATCTCCATTGCAAATCAGATATACATCTGATGTTGCATCTCATTGAATGATGCTTCCTGCAATAATGTCTCCATGTTACAGACGTTTTCACACATTCTGCAGTTTGTTTCACCTTTCTAGTTTCCTCCATTTCTCTACCCACATTCCTTTTCCCACGTTGTCTGCTTTTCTCTCGTTCCCTCTCTCTCTCTCTCCTCATCCACAGTTAGCTCCATCAAAACCAGCACACTGGAACCATAATGGCCACAGGCTGTAGAAAAACATGGATATCTCATCTGTTATGTCATCCTGAGCATTTGAAGCCGGCAGTTTGGGTTTATGGTCTTCTTTTAGACAACACAATAAGAATCTGGTCGCACATTTCAGCAGCTCCATACTGTCGGTATTTAAAGCGGCATGTACCTTCAGCGATGATTCACTTGGCGCTGTGTTGACGGCTCTGACTCAGAGACTTCTCGCGCACGAGCCAAGTCGTGATTCTTCAACAGCTCTGTTCTTTTTTCCCGACATGGGAAGGTTACACAAGCAGCAGCGAGGAAATGTGTCCGTCCACGGCGACGGGCCGTTATCACAACCCGCTGTGAGCTTGACCCGGCCTGACCACACACACCGCCAACAGGATATCAGGGCCGGCCATCGCCACGCTGACGTCCTCCCGGCTGATAGGGAATGCTGCTCATGAAGGGCTCACAGCAAAACTCTTTTTAACCCCCCCCTCTGTCAACAAGAAAAAGATCAGACTGGGATGTGATGTTAGGCGTTTGTGTTGTGTGTTGTGTCTCTTTATACTCTTGCATCAATGACTGTCACCGCCCAAAAGTGATCAAAGTAACAGCAAGTGAATCTGCTTTTTCCCTATTTCGACACCAAATAGGTACTCATGTACAATCTGACATTCCACTCACAGAATGATGGGTAATTTCCAGTTGAATGACATATTGCTAACTTGAAATGCCAACAAAGTCTAGAAATGACATATTCAGGGTGCGGGTTACAGCGTCTCTCTGAGCCCCGGTGACTTCAGGCGTAAAGTATGTGCGATGTGGGCAACCGGGCCACAGCAGAGCAACAATCTGCCTTCACACAGCCCTGCAGTCACAAATGTGTTTGGCTGCAGCGTCGTGCATTAAAGTTGAGCACTTAAACTCGGCCTGAGCCAAGCCACGCTGGCTGTTAATCGCTTTATGGATGTTCCAAAGCGAGGTGACGCTCATCTCATAGTGCGTGCAGGGCTTTCTGAAGGCAGAGACCAGACCACGCATAGCTGCGGCTCCCCCACCGCCGTCCACCGTCATGATGAGTTTGCCGTGTTTGCACTGTTGCAGAACCCGAGCAACGTGTTTACACATCAGGGCACAAAGGATTCAGTGCTCCTTTTAGTAATACAGTTAGAACACTGTCCCTCTGCTAGCAAACATATAAAACCCCAGGAAAAAACTGAAAATGTAGCATTCCATACTGGTTTCTAGATAGAAATTAGGGGTCCACCAGCATTTTTACTATTAGAATCGCATTTTTTTTTTTAAACTGATTGTTGATATTTGCCACACATGAGAAAAGAGGAACCCTCTGGTGAGCGTGTCAAACACAATATATGTCTTTAGTGGCAACAGAGACCACAGACCCCGACGCTGAAGCTTGGAGGTCTTTCCTTGGAACGGTCGCTCGTCACTCAGGAACTGAAACATCATATAACATTTCCACTGCCCTCATTCGCCATCTTCATTTGCCGTGTTTGAACTCAAGTTACAATGTTTTGTTAGCCACACAAGCTAACTCGTCTTGTTTTACTTTCTGTCTCTTTACACTCAAATCGACATCAGAGAGTCAAACCAAAACCAATAGGATCAATTGGAGAATGAAGAGTGCACAGTTTTTATTGTTTTGACTGCACACAATGTGGAGTCGTGAGGATGGAAACAGAACGCTGCTCTGTGGTCGCGGCTGTAATGCGCTCTGCTCTGCGGTACACCGCCTAATACCACGGGGAAGTGGGAATGTGGTCACTGTTGCCTCTCCAACCCCAAGCTCCAGGGAAGAAGACGCCACATCAGTGCTCTCTGAGAAGTGATGCGTATAAGGGACTGTTAGAAAAATAATATAGATGGTGCCGTGGGAGTTAAGGGAAGAGGGTTAAGTATTTTTCCTTTTTGTTGTAGGGAGGATAGTGTTGTTATTTAGGGAGAGCAAAAGTCTTTGAAACTTTTCCCTCATCCTTAATTTGAGATTTAGAAAAATATCTAATAATTACATAAAAAAGATGGATTTTGGGTGTAATCTTGGACTTCTCTAGCTCTGGAATCTGTGCTTGGAGGTTGTGCCAATTCCACTTATGTTCTTTGAGTAGCTCTTGGTTTAAAGTAATAATAGTCGACAGCCAAGCTAGCGGCTCTATGGCGACGATTTTTCTACCTAGCTATTAAATCCGCTTATGACTGTATATTACGGTTTATTTTGTTATGATGGACAGCCCCTGTAATGGGGCCACTTTGAAAGGCACTTATAAATAAACCATTATCGTTATTAATACTTTTACGGTTCATGTTGATAAATGCTAACGTCAGCGTTTATCGGGTAGGCTTTACCATAATCACCATCTAATTATGGTGTAGAAGCATGCTAACATTATCTAATTAGTCCAAGGTACAGCAGAGGCTGATGGGAAAGTCATGAGTTGGGCAGGTACTTGGTCGTAAACCAAAGTCTTGGACAAATGGAAACGTTGACCTTAACTCAAAATCACAAATTTGAACATCCTCATTCTGAGGGAAAGTCATGAAGAGACACAAAATGTTCGGTGGATGTTGAGATATTCCACTAGACCGTGGGCTGCATATCCCACACGGCATTCCCATTCTATCTGCTACTATCATTATTATTATTATTATTAGTCACATTACTATTATAATTATCGGTATCAATACTGCTGTTATTATCATCATTATCATCATCATTATACTACTGGGGTCCCACAGGGATCCGTCCTGGGTCCTCTCCTCTTCTCTCTGTACACCAACTCTCTCGGCTCTGTCATCCGCTCGCATGGCTTTTCCTACCATAGCTATGCCGATGACACCCAACTGATCCTCTCGTTCCCCCAGTCAGAAACACAGGTAGCAGCACGAATCTCTGCCTGTCTGACTGACATCTCTCAGTGGATGTCCACACACCACCTGAAAATTAACCCTGACAAAACTGAACTACTTTTCCTTCCAGGAAAGGGCTCTCCCACCCACGACCTGACTATTACCTTCAACAACTCACTGTTGGCACCGACCCCGACTGCCAGGAATCTCGGTGTGACACTTGACAGTCAACTCTCCCTGACTGCCAACATCACCACAACAACGCGTTCCTGTAGGTTCATGCTGTACCAACATCAGGAGGATACGTCCCCTTCTCACCCAGAAGGCGACACAGGTTCTGGTCCAGGCTCTGATCATCTCGCGCCTTGACTACTGTAACTCCCTCCTGGCAGGTCTACCTACTAGTGCCATCCGACCTCTGCAGCTCATCCAGAATGCAGCAGCTCGACTGGTCTTTAACCGAAATTCACTCACACGACTCCACTCCTCCGCGACCTTCACTGGTTACCGGTGGTCGCCCGCATCCGCTTCAAAACATTGGTACGTGCTACGAACAGATCGGGTCCTATCTACATCCAGGTCATGGTAACACCGTACACCCCAGCTCGTTCGCTCCGCTCGGCTTCTGCCAATCGGCTTGTAGCTCCGTCACTGCGAGCTAAACGCTCAACAAAGTCAGACTGTTTGCTGTCCTGGCTCCTCAATGGTGGAACGAGCTCCCCATTGACATCCGGACAGCAGGAAGTCTCTACATCTTCCATCTCAAACTAAAAACACATCTTATCAGACTACACCTTGAATAAGGAAAGTAGCACCGTAGTAGCACTTTAGTAGCATTTAGATGACACTTACTGATAGCACTTTGTAATTTAACTTTATTGAAATTGTACTTTCTTGATTCTTGTTGTTCTGAGTTTGTCCTCATGGTTGAATGCACTTATTGTAAGTCGCTTTGGATAAAAGCGTCAGCTAAATGAAATGTAATGTAATTATTCTACTATATCCACCACTTCTGTTAGTATTAGTAGTCGTAGTTTTCCCATCGTTATTCTGCCTTCTACTACTCATTATATGAATAATTTCTGTCATTTTCATGTAATGTGCTGTAACTCCGTTACGTTATTCATTCTGGTCACATGACATCTATTGCTTCTGTCCATCTGTTGCTCTCCTGAAGGGTTCTTCCCTTTTTTTCTCCCAGTTGAATATTTTTGGGGGAGTTTTTCCTGAACCGATGTGAGGTCCAGAGGATGTTTTATGATGTGTTCAGATTGTAAAGCCCTCTGAGGATTTTTTTAAATTTTGGCAATACAAAATAAATTGAATTGAATAGGTCCAGAATATCAACCTATACGGCTTATTGATAAGACATGTTAGTAGGAGTGCTCCGCTAAGACCAGCTGGCTCTTAAAGTCACACTGTCGTTGGTCATCAAAGACATGGTACCGTCAAACAGCATATGCTCAGATGCTTCCTACAGCTGTTACATCACCAATCACTAAACATCTAAATCACTAATGTCAACGGGAGTTAAATGAATTGCTCATGAACTGAAATTGAATTAGGGAATAACTCAAAAGGCATATTAGTTCAGGACTGCCTCGAGCGTTATTGTGCAACTGAACAAATATGTGTGAGATTCTTCGCTCTGTAGTTCTTCTGTGAAGAAAAACACTGTTTTGAGAACAACATGTCGCTTGTAGAGACGGACGAGTGGGCTGGAAAAAACTGTGTTGGATGTCATGCAAAATGTGGAAAACAGCACAATGTATCTCTGTCTCTATTCTACTGCCTCCCAAACATCACCACCACACTGAACTCAGCCAGTGTTTGAGCCTCACTGTTTGTCAAGTTCATGCTATGGAGGAAAAATGTGTCCCCGGAACAAAAAGACGGCCGACATGCATTCCTGAACGCAGCACTCGAGGCTCGCCAAAGTCAACATGGCGGGCAGCGCAGTAGCTGTGATACTGGTGGTAGCAGACCTGGCATCAACCTGGGCCCACTGCAGTTTGGGTTTAGCGTGATGTCAAAAAATGAATCGCTCAAAAGGCAAAAAGTGAGAGATGCTCCTTCCGTGAAAACAAAATGCGACAAGTTAACAATTCATCCGCAAACAATAGGTTTGAAAATGCCCAAAGACCCTGTTTAATAATACACATCTTTTCATCTGAAGTGAAAAAGTGTGGACGGCTTCCCAAATATAGTGCTGAACTATTCCTTTAAAGCAGTGATTCTCAACTAGTGGACCCGTTGGGTCGTGGGCCTTTATTTTATGTTTTTCATCCTGTGGTTTTATTTTGAAGGGACTATTTTTATGCAGCGAAGTGTCGTTTTTTTGCCGGCTCTGGTTTCAACTTGTTTTGTCCCATGTTTTCAGCAGCGTGTGCCAGGTTGGGTCAAACCATCCTTTTGAATTGCACTTTTTGTTTAATTTTTTTTTAATTTGTGGAAAAGCTGCTCCTCAACACAGTGACGTGTTCCACAGTAAAGTGTTTGTCATAGATTCAGTGAGTGAGTATTCTCAGTTAAAGTTAGGTCATTTCAGTCTTTTTGAAACTACTTCTTAGTTGTTGGACTGTTTGTGCATGAAAGCTGTTGAGTCTGTTTAAAAATAGCTGAAGATTCTGAATTGTTATATATGTTGTAATACCTCGTGTCCTGAAGATGCAGTTTTAGTTTTTTAATTAAAATGCAGCTAATTGAGTGTAAAAGGGAATAGTTCCCTCTCTATCATCGCCACCAGCTGCTCGTTTTGGTTATTAAACTTGTTTTTGTGTTAGCATACATATTCTGTACTATCTCAGGTTCAAACTGCACCATCTTTTCATTACATACATCTGAGAAGTTGAGAATGTTCCTCGATTTGGGTCGCGGCTTGTCATTCAGGGGTGATGGTGGGTCAGAGCCAGACCAGTTGAGAACCACTGCTTTAAAGCGAGCGCAGAAGTGTGTTTGATGAGTAAATGAGAGGGCGCTGCCCCACAGAGCACGCTGTCAAGCGCCCCGCCATTACGGTCAGGGTGCTGCGCCCGCAGAGGGTCACTCCCAAACTCCTCATGGGAAACAACAGATCACAACCGACGTCACAAAGATGCCGAGACGTGAAGCTCTGATCGTCTAAGCGGGGAGATAAGCCCAGGGTCCGGGCTGAGAGGGATCGGTGCGACGCCTCCGGCCAGGGAAGGAATGCCCCGTCCAATGCATTTCATTTCATTTCATTTAGCTGCCGCTTTTATCCAAAGCGACTTAGTGCGCATCAAACGCAGGGAGAAGGAGCCCGACCCGTCCCTGCATCCACCCACTGCTCGCACAACAACAACAACAACAACAACAACAACAGTCTGCACATGAATCCAAGCGCCTGTCCTTGGTGAGCGGAGGTGGACGACACAGATCGCTCACCAGGAGCTGTTTTCAAAAGGCCTGCTGCGCCACAGCCGGTGCAAACGGGAGGCATGGAAGTCTGTCAATTATTGAGCTGCTGCTCAATACAATGTAAACAACCAAACTAATATATAGCCTCATCAGTTTGATGTATATACTTTTAATGTACTCAAGCCTGAGGGTTTTTTCTCCATATCTATGCATTCTCCAGGGTTGTTTTTGTGCACAAGCGGCAAAAACTAACATGGTTTGGATGTATTCATGGACAGCTGGTTCTCCGTACGGAGTCCCAGATGCAGGTGTTTGTCTGGGATCAGCTCAGGCTCGCTCCTTCTTGTGCTTCTGCTGTGGCTGTTTTTCTAAATCAAACACCGGGACAAAGTGTGTGCTGCACACGTTGTGTTTAGTGTGCCTGAAAGAGATTCAGCATGTCCCCAATGTGCGTACGTCAAATGCAGCCAAAGAGGTACCAGGATGTTCTACTGCAGCATGCTGGCTGCATGTTGTTTCTGGATATCCTGACCCACAATCCTTTGCACAGCAGATATATGAGCAAGAGGGTAAAGGTTCAAGGTCAGATATGTGAAGTATGCAACAGGATCCCTCTCTGCTGCCTCATGTCTGTTCTGTTTGGCTGCTTATGGAAACATCCCACCTCACAGCAGCTTTTTATGCGTGGAATGTCTCTGTTGTTGGCTAGCAGACCAGAGTTACAACACAAAGTCAGTGGAGAGCGATGGAGACCTCTCCTCCTATGTGGGCGGGACTTAATTGTGCTCCGTCGCTATGGAAACATTATACGATAAAAACTGTGTTATTATAAGACAAAGCTTGACATGAAGGTGTCGTTTTAATAAAAACTGACATGATATTAAATAAAAACACTTTTCAAAAAGACCCCTTAGAATAAAAAAAGTCTGTAATTACATAAAAAGTGTCAAGTTTAATATTATTAAAATGTATGATGAAATAGGCTTTCAAAATAATGACTTGAGTTTTAATAATTTACTCACATAGGTCACAAATTGTTGGTTCATCGACTCCATTTAGTCATAAAAATGTGATTGCAGAATCAATAACTTCTTTTAAATCACTTCTTAAAACCCATTTTTATAGAATTGCTTTTAAGTGACGTTGTTCTTTTATGATATATTATGCAGTTCTTTTGTTCCCCTGGTTTTGTTTGTATATTTTATTTATTTATTTGTTTGTTTTCTACTCCATTTGCTCTTTTTGGTTATTTGTTTGTTTTTGTTGTATTCATTGCTTTATGGTCCTTTTTGTTTACTGGTATTTAAGTTATTTATGACTAGTCTTTGCTTCATTGTAGAGCACTTTGTAAACTTTGTTTTTAAAGGTGCTATATACATAAAGTTGTTATTATTAATGATTTAATAGTAAAACTATATAATATACAGAAAACCCTTGTGAATATAGATAATAAGCTCATATATGTGTTCTATTAGTTTATGAAAGTACAGAAAAGGAAAAAAAAATATATTTTATTATATTGTAACTATAGTAGTGAATGTAATATATACCATAACTCTATATGTTAGGAGTATATAAGCGAAGTGTGGGTTTGATTGAGTGGAGTTAAGTATTTTTTATAATTATTTTAGTTCAGGATTTTCGAGCGATCGTGTCTAACTCGGCCAACGCTGAAAGTTCCCACTCCCTGCGTGGTCTCTGAACGGTCTTCGCAAACAGTACGAAGAAGAGGTGATACACAATAAAAAGGTACGTGGGTCTCTCAATACTTACTCCATTGATTTAATAAGCTATTCATATGCATCTTGTGGACGGTGGGACAAACGCAGCAGTCTCTGCAGACACTGAGGAGGAACCACACACATGCGACAGGACATGAGCCAAAAGCACACACACACACACACACACACACACACACACACACACACAGGTGTACGGGCTGCAGGCGGCCACGTTGATAACATGCAGACTGATGAAAACAAAAGATTTCAAATGAGTCACAGATGAACGTGTTTCCTGGTGACACATGGAGTATATTCTGAGGTTTCTACCATCAAAGACACACAAATCTACAAACTGTTTTAAAATACACAAAAGCACAATAAAAATAACCCTAAAGCAGTGGTCCCAACCAATGAGGGGTTTTCCTCATTAGAGAAAGACAATAAGCTGTTGATATCTGTGAATATATTGATTAGTGCCGCTGGAGGGAAATGCATTAAATATTAAAGGTTGTAATACTTATTATTATTATTTTAATTTCTGTCCGTAAGTCAAATAACTAAATAAACTGGCTAAACGTGTTTCTTCTTTAGTTCACAGCGTGGATCACGCGTCCTGAAGCTGCTAATGTAATCTCCACAGCGTGGGCTGATCAGAGATGCACTGTAGTGGTACTGGAATGTTAAGACCCTTTGGGGGTCCCGATCCCTATGTTGGGAACCACTGCACTCATATTAACTTTGAACTTGTTTAAAAAGTTGTGGTACCTGGAGGTATTCCTGTAAATTGTTTACCGTTCACAGAAGCTTTACGGGTTCTAGAAGAGAGAAGAGAACCGCAGGGCTACTCACATGGACTCGTCCCGGTCGCCAAAAGAAAAGTACAACTAGAAAACTAGAAACCTAGGAAAGTACAACTAGAAAACTAGAAACCTAGAAAACTAGAAACCTAGGAAAGTACAACTAGAAAACTAGAAACCTAGAAAAGTACAACTAGAAAACTAAAAACCTCGGAAACTAGAAAGATAGAAAACTAGAAAGATCAGCACAGGTGGAGCCGACAAGGACGCTCAACTAATCTGCATCGTACATCCGTGCTCTCTCTCTCGTGGTCTCAGCAGGAAGCCCCCCCCCCCCCCCCCCACACACACACACACACACCATCACCACACACACACACACACACACACACACACACACACACACACACACACACCATCACCCGCTGCAGCGCGTCCTGCAGCACCGCGGCTCTTCAGGCGGCGCGTTCCGGTTCTCCTGCCGGGAAACGAGCTCCTCCCGCGGATAATAATGCGTGTTTTATGGGTTGTCTTAGGAACCGGAGCCATCAGCACGTCGGTGGACGGTAACTCCACCCACGGGGGAGGGGGAGGGAGGGGGAGGGAGGGAGAGAGAGGGAGAGGGAGAGAGGGGGGGAGAGAGGGAGGGAGAGAGAGTGAGGGAGAGAGAGGGGAGGGAGAGAGAGGGGGGAGAGAGGGAGAGAGAGTGAGGGAGGGGGGGAGAGAGAGAGAGGGAGAGAGAGTGAGGGAGAGGGAGGGAGAGAGAGAGTGAGTGAGAGGGAGGGAGGGAGAGAGGGAGGGAGGGAGAGAGGGAGGGAGAGAGAGAGTGAGAGAGAGTGAGGGAGAGAGGGAGGGAGAGAGGGGGGAGGGAGAGAGAGGGGGGAGAGAGGGAGAGAGAGTGAGGGAGGGGGGGGAGAGAGAGAGAGAGAGAGAGGGAGAGAGAGTGAGGGAGAGGGAGGGAGAGAGAGTGAGAGAGAGTGAGGGAGAGGGAGGGAGGGAGAGAGGGAGGGAGAGAGGGAGGGAGAGGGAGAGAGGGAGGGAGAGGGAGAGAGGGAGGGAGAGAGGGGGGGAGAGAGAGAAGGAGTGGGAGGGAGAGAGAGAGAAGGAGGGAGGGAGAGAGAGAGAGGGAGTGGGAGGGAGAGAGGGAGGGAGAGAGGGGGGGAGAGAGAGAAGGAGTGGGAGGGAGAGAGAGAGAAGGAGGGAGGGAGAGAGAGAGAGGGAGTGGGAGGGAGAGAGAGAGAGAAGGAGGGAGAGAGAGAGAGCGAGGGAGAGAGAGAGAGAGAGAGAGAGTCAATTTCTATGAGTTAAATAATGTTGCCTCATGAACATTTTAAACAGGAGTCATAAGTAATGCAAAGTGGTCTGTTATCATTACACTTTAAAACAAGTGAATTTTGCCCTTGTCTTTTACAACATCTTTTTAGAAAAGCAATAGTTTGTGTCACATCGCATGTTTTTCTCTGTTAATAGTGACATATGTTAACGTTCAAAACACAAAATTTCAGATTGATCAAGGAACAGATAACTTGCTGACACATGAGAAGGGTGATACTGAGATCTAGATTTCAGAGACCTGGGCCCCGTTCCTCGTACCTGGTTCAACAAAGTCGATACAGCTCATACAGGAAGTCATCATGATGTGAGCTCATACAGGAAGTCATGATGATGTGAGCTCATACAGGAAGTCATGATGATGTGAGCTCATACAGGAAGTCATCATGATGTGAGCTCATACAGGAAGTCATGATGATGTGAGCTCATACAGGAAGTCATCATGATGTGAGCTCATACAGGAAGTCATGATGATGTGAGCTCATACAGGAAGTCATGATGATGTGAGCTCATACAGGAAGTCATGATGATGTGAGCTCATACAGGAAGTCATGATGATGTGAGCTCGTACAGGAAGTCATGATGATGTGAGCTCATACAGGAAGTCATGATGATGTGAGCTCATACAGGAAGTCATCATGATGTGAGCTCATACAGGAAGTCATGATGATGTGAGCTCGTACAGGAAGTCATGATGATGTGAGCTCGTACAGGAAGTCATGATGATGTGAGCTCGTACAGGAAGTCATGATGATGTGAGCTCATACAGGAAGTCATGATGATGTGAGCTCATACAGGAAGTCATGATGATGTGAGCTCATACAGGAAGTCATGATGATGTGAGCTCATACAGGAAGTCATGATGATGTGAGCTCATACAGGAAGTCATCATGATGTGAACTCATACAGGAAGTCATGAGGATGTGAGCTCATACAGGAAGTCATGATGATGTGAGCTCGTACAGGAAGTCATGATGATGTGAACTCGTACAGGAAGTCATGATGATGTGAGCTCGTACAGGAAGTCATGATGATGTGAGCTCATACAGGAAGTCATCATGATGTGAGCTCATACAGGAAGTCATGATGATGTGAGCTCATACAGGAAGTCATGATGATGTGAGCTCATACAGGAAGTCATGATGATGTGAGCTCATACAGGAAGTCATGATGATGTGAGCTCATACAGGAAGTCATGATGATGTGAGCTCATACAGGAAGTCATGATGATGTGAGCTCATACAGGAAGTCATGATGATGTGAGCTCATACAGGAAGTCATGAGGATGTGAGCTCGTACAGGAAGTCATGATGATGTGAGCTCATACAGGAAGTCATGAGGATGTGAGCTCGTACAGGAAGTCATGATGATGTGAGCTCATACAGGAAGTCATGATGATGTGAGCTCATACAGGAAGTCATGATGATGTGAGCTCATACAGGAAGTCATGATGATGTGAGCTCATACAGGAAGTCATGATGATGTGAGCTCATACAGGAAGTCATCATGATGTGAGCTCGTACAGGAAGTCATGATGATGTGAGCTCATACAGGAAGTCATGATGATGTGAGCTCATACAGGAAGTCATGATGATGTGAGCTCATACAGGAAGTCATGATGATGTGAGCTCATACAGGAAGTCATGATGATGTGAGCTCATACAGGAAGTCATCATGATGTGAACTCATACAGGAAGTCATGAGGATGTGAGCTCATACAGGAAGTCATGATGATGTGAGCTCGTACAGGAAGTCATGATGATGTGAACTCGTACAGGAAGTCATGATGATGTGAGCTCGTACAGGAAGTCATGATGATGTGAACTCATACAGGAAGTCATGATGATGTGAGCTCGTACAGGAAGTCATGATGATGTGAGCTCATACAGGAAGTCATCATGATGTGAGCTCATACAGGAAGTCATGATGATGTGAGCTCATACAGGAAGTCATGATGATGTGAGCTCATACAGGAAGTCATGATGATGTGAGCTCATACAGGAAGTCATGATGATGTGAGCTCATACAGGAAGTCATCATGATGTGAACTCATACAGGAAGTCATGAGGATGTGAGCTCATACAGGAAGTCATGATGATGTGAGCTCATACAGGAAGTCATCATGATGTGAACTCATACAGGAAGTCATGATGATGTGAGCTCATACAGGAAGTCATGATGATGTGAGCTCGTACAGGAAGTCATCATGATGTGAGCTCGTACAGGAAGTCATCATGATGTGAGCTCGTACAGGAAGTCATGATGATGTGAGCTCGTACAGGAAGTCATGATGATGTGAGCTCGTACAGGAAGTCATGATGATGTGAACTCGTACAGGAAGTCATGATGATGTGAGCTCATACAGGAAGTCATGATGATGTGAGCTCATACAGGAAGTCATGATGATGTGAGCTCATACAGGAAGTCATGATGATGTGATGATGTGAGCTCATACAGGAAGTCATGATGATGTGAACTCATACAGGAAGTCATGATGATGTGAGCTCGTACAGGAAGTCATGATGATGTGAACTCGTACAGGAAGTCATGATGATGTGAGCTCATACAGGAAGTCATCATGATGTGAGCTCATACAGGAAGTCATCATGATGTGAGCTCAAACAGGAAGTCATCATGATGTGAGCTCATACAGGAAGTCATGAGGATGTGAGCTCATACAGGAAGTCATCATGATGTGAGCTCGTACTGGAAGTCATCATGATGTGAACTCGTACAGGAAGTCATCATGATGTGAGCTCGTACAGGAAGTCATGATGATGTGAACTCGTACAGGAAGTCATGATGATGTGAACTCGTACATGTTATGGGGTGTGTGGTGTGGAGGACCCAAATGCACGCACAACAACAGTTTAACTCTCAAGGGCTTTATTTTCAAAAATAGGAAAAACCAAGAATCGCACCAAACAAAGTATACTACCGGCCAAGTCCTGCTCCCGAGTCGGGAGGGCAACTCAACCGAGCTCGAACAAACAAAGATTCGCACCAAACAAAGTATACTACCGGCCAAGGTCCTACTCCTGCTCCTGAGTTGGGAGGGAAACTCAACCGAGCTCAAACACGCTACTCCAGAGAAAACACCGGGCTGGTACTGAAACGTCCTGACAACCAGCCAGGGAACGCCGTGGTCCTTAAATCAGCTGCCGGCGATCAAGGTGATGCACGACAGCTGGGAGGAGGAGGGAGGCGTGGCAGAGGGTGGAAACCGGGGGAGGAGACTGTAGGCTGACAAGAGAAAACATTAGCACGTGGCTCACAATAACAAAATCTGACAGGAGGGGAAAAACAAGGAAACACACTAGGAGCAGACAAGGAATCTAACAGTACAGGAAGTCATGATGATGTGAACTCGTACAGGAAGTCATCATGATGTGAGCTCGTACAGGAAGTCATGATGATGTGAGCTCGTACAGGAAGTCATGATGATGTGAGCTCGTACAGCAAGTCATCATGATGTGAGCTCGTACAGGAAGTCATGAGGATGTGAGCTCATACAGGAAGTCATGATGATGTGAGCTCGTACAGGAAGTCATGATGATGTGAGCTCGTACAGGAAGTCATGAGGATGTGAGCTCATACAGGAAGTCATGATGATGTGAGCTCATACAGGAAGTCATGATGATGTGAGCTCATACAGGAAGTCATGATGATGTGAACTCGTACAGGAAGTCATGATGATGTGAGCTCGTACAGGAAGTCATGATGATGTGAACTCGTACAGGAAGTCATCATGATGTGAGCTCGTACAGGAAGTCATGATGATGTGAACTCGTACAGGAAGTCATGATGATGTGAACTCGTACAGGAAGTCATGATGATGTGAGCTCGTACAGGAAGTCATGATGATGTGAACTCGTACAGGAAGTCATGATGATGTGAACTCGTACAGGAAGTCATGATGATGTGAGCTCATACAGGAAGTCATGATGATGTGAGCTCGTACAGGAAGTCATGATGATGTGAGCTCGTACAGGAAGTCATCATGATGTGAGCTCATACAGGAAGTCATGAGGATGTGAGCTCATACAGGAAGTCATGATGATGTGAGCTCGTACAGGAAGTCATGATGATGTGAGCTCGTACAGGAAGTCATGATGATGTGAGCGCGTACAGGAAGTCATGATGATGTGAACTCGTACAGGAAGTCATGATGATGTGAACTCGTACAGGAAGTCATGATGATGTGAACTCGTACAGGAAGTCATCATGATGTGAACTCATACAGGAAGTCATGATGATGTGAGCTCGTACAGGAAGTCATGATGATGTGAGAACGGATCTTGGCGATCTGGAAGAACTCTCTCCGTATAAAACTCATTTAACTAATATCGCTCCTTCATCAATGAGGAAGGGAGCTGCCTTTTTTGTCCGGTGGGAGTGGCCAGCTTATCCAGTGAATGTCAGTTCAATAAACTCCAGCTGCAGCTGTGGAGGAGCATCATCAGGGTCCACGGCGAAGGGAGAAGAGAAAAGCAACATGTCCTTTTCAATGACTGCAAAGTCCCGAAAGCGTTTGTTAAATTCCACAGAAAGAGATGCGATAGTTGTTGCATAACTCTTCATTTGCGCACCGATGTTGTTCTGTGGGAAACTGTCAATGACCTCGTTCAAAGCTGGGAAGTGCAGGGCTCCGTTTGGGACAAGTGTCTTTGGAAAAGTTTCAGTTTGGTTGGAGAGGCCTTGATGTGAGCGTATAGCTGGCTCACCACTGCATCTTTTCCTTGAAGATTACCATTCAGCGCATTCAGATGCTTTGTTATGTCAACCAAAAGAGCCACATTTGCCAGCCACACAGGATCGGACAGTTATTCCATCGGTTGTCCTTTCTCACCCCAAAAAGGTCCAATTTCCTCTTTGAGAGAAAGATCGCTGCAGTGCAGACCCCCGACTTAGCCACCTCACGTCGTGGTGATATACTACATCACCGTATTCAGCCTGGATGTCACGCAAGAACTGCTGAAACTGTCGGTGGTATAGCACTTTAGAGCGAATAGAATTGATTGGCTTTGCCACTGGTTTCATAACATCGTCACATTGGAGATGTTTGGCGCAGAGAGCCTGCTGGTGAATGATACAGTGAAGTTTAATAGCGTTACCTGCGTCTTCGCTGACTTTATTGCAGATCAGTGTGGACAATCCACATCGCTCACAAGCCATGGCAGGCGCACCATCGGTAATGATCCCAGAAACTTTACTCCATGGTAGTTTCATGTCATCAACAGAAATGAATAAAGCTGTTCCTCTGTTTTGCCTTTTAAGGATTTTGAGGTCAAGCAGCTCCTCTGTCACGTTCATGATGTCATCAACTCAAGTTGTGCAGTGTCAGATGCATCGGTGCTTTCATCGCAGGCTGAAATAATCAAAAGCCACTCCTCTGACGATATTCATTATCGTCAGATATCGATATTCATGACTTGATTTTCATTAAAGAAGTGTTGTAATTCCCACCGCTCCTGAAAGCGGCGGCCCTCACTGTCAACTTTTCTCTTCTTTTTTCTCGTCGCCATGGCAGAAATGAATCAGAAGGGTTGGCAGCATGGATGCAGAGCCAGATAACATTAGAATGGTGCTGCCGCCGTGTGGTGAAAGGAGGAATGACATCTTTAACGTTTTATGATTTATTTATTCTGACAGAGCTGAGCTGGCCATAAATAACACATTATAAGACCGGCGCTGCGGGCCGTATCAAATCTGCCGGACTTTGGTAGAAATGATCCAGTATTTCATTGTACATTATTTTAATTCCACCAACCTGAGGTCCCTGCAGACCTTTCTCATATCTAACATGGTGCTTTATTTATTTATTTTAATATTCCGATGTTTCACGACTTTTGTCATTCAATTTGTTCTGAATGACTTCATATTGTTGTTGTTTTTTTAGTTAGTGTTTTGTTTAAAAACAACAACATCAAGTTATTAGGGTCCCCAGTCAAAAGCACCCATGGAACATGGAATTTCTTGGGTCATTTTGAATGAGACATACACAACCTACAACCTTTAGTTTGGGCCTGTACTGAGACCACGGTATCTACTTTTATTTTGAAAGATAAATCACATTTTGAGTCCGTGGGTTTTTATTCCATGGTTGGTTTCACTATAAATAGAACACATAATGTTCATATTGACTTGAAATGACAGAACTAAATCCCATGATGGTAAATAATACGTTTAAGTACTAACGTGCATCCTACTCGGGATAAAGATGCAATTTGTATTACAGATGTGTGTGTGTGTGTGTGTGTGTGTGTGTGTGTGTGTGTGTGTGTGTGTGTGTGTGTGTGTGTGTGTGTGTGTGTGTGTGTGTGTGTGTGTGTATAGCGTAATGGTAATGACATTACAGAAGTACTCGTGAGCTTTCATATTGCCAGTCTCACTCGCCATTGTGTACATAAATTGGCTCATGATATTATAAAGTACCTGGAGATCAGGAGGGGGGCGGACCTTCATAAGCACTCATCTCTTTTTACAAATATTCCAGTTTGTTGTTATTTGTGACTTTGTTAAGATTTTGTTGCCTCAATAACTAATGTACAGGTTTAGGATGGGAACAAAATCTTAACAAAGTGACACAAATAACAACAAACTAGAATACAAGACCGACATAATGAGGTCTCCGTGATAACAGGAGACACTCCCAGCCTTCTCCCACTGCACGGTATATAGCAGTCGGTGAGTCCATGTGAATTGAAGGGAAGAGGAGACCCCTCTCAGTCTCGTTGAAGGATCGTCGGCTGCAGGTAACTGACGGAAACTGTTAACACTCATGTCAACTTCACATGGCTACATTGCGTGCACTCAATAAAGACAAACGATACACGAGTGTTTTCAGTTCCGTCTAAAAGGTGTTCACTGCAGAGATCTAGAAAACTTCACCTCCAATTGGGCCTGTCGCTGTTCCGGCTGGTTCCAAGCTTCACACAGAGAAGGGTGGAGGGTCTCTGTGAGGCTGCAGTGATCAATTAAAGAGCAGCTTTTAAATATGTAGCTTACGTCACCGGAAGAGGAGGGCGCTGGTTCAGCATGTTGGCTTCCACATCCGGTTTTACACAGACAGATGCTGCAGGATCTTTACCAGTATTTCAACATGTATAATATGTACTATGAGTGAAAGTAGTGGAGGCACTTCATAGAAAGGATCATATGTTCCTCATTTGTTACGTTTCGGGTTGTCTTTTTGTATTTCCTTCCTTTGTTTGTTGAGACAATGATTGGCTAAGGGACAAGGGTCAGTAAAGACTGCTGATGTGGCTTCATGGAGCTCATGGAGAAACTCTGTGGGAGTTTACACTTGACTGCTTGTGTTTCATAAGACCACTTTTTTTTTTACACTGACTCTTGTCTAAATGTTCAGATTCAGAAGCATTCATTTTTCTTTATAAACGATGTGTAAGGGTGGGGTGTGCATTTCAGTACAGGGGATGAAGAGGTGTATTAGCTTTACTAACAATAACTCCATTCCAAAGTCTGTCCACCTGACAAATATCCAGGTGAGCACATATCTTGGTCACAGTTTGTTTATAATAACCAACCTGACTAAATCCGTCAGGAAATGCAGGTAACTGATATGAATAGTCCATCCTAACGAAAATGACGGGTGACTTTAGTCACGGCTTTCTTACACTGTCCTAAAAAAAGAAAAGGCACAAATACAGAAACAAACAAGCCTTTGTTTCCTTCAGATAATCCATCAGGATTATATTTATATTTCATTATTTCAGAATCTGGATCATTTATTTGCCATGTATGTTTTCACATACAAATAATCTGTCCTTATTATTAATTTATTAAAGACTTTTTATAAATGTAATGACAGTACTTTTAAAGTCTGTTCAATTAGTTTGACCACAATCTCAGTTATGTAAAAGAGAAGAATTAATGATTTACTCCTTGATTATGATTGTGATACTTTATTATATAATACAACATAGTACATCATTTATATGTTGATTCAGACAACATTTATTCTCACAAATGAATGAACACAAATGTAAAGACAGAATACTTAACAGAAAGTAGTGAGAACACAATCTCTAGGATAAAGAAGCTCTGGTGCTTTCTCTCTTTAAGACCCATGCAGAGGAAGAGACACAACAACAACAACATCAATAACAATATTCATCAAACATTTAGAGCTCAGAGAAGTTTACATTTTCCTGCAGAGAAATATGAGTTGAGGTAAACAAAGAGCATCATGAGCAGTGAGAGCCTCCATGACTAAACAGACAGGAAGGAGCGCCACCTCAAGGAACTCAAACATCTACACAACAATAATGACAAGACCTCAAAGTACCGCCCACAATGTTTGATTGACAGGTGAAGAACAATCAGCTTTCAAGAACAACGATGGAAACACAATTAGTTTAAAAATATAAACACAGAATTTAACCCGCTGTCCCTTAAATCACTTCTGTCTATTTGAGTTTACAGAACTCAGCCGTGTCTCCAGAGGAATGATAAAACCTAACTCCAGCAGAGAGAGGCTGAGTGAATGTGGTCTGGACTCTGTGGAGGAGAGTCATGGTTTCAGAGACGCTGTAGAAGGACAGAACACCTGCTCTGTGATCCAGGTACACTCCTAGTCTGGAGGACCGAGGACCAGAGACGGGAATTAGGACTTTGTTGTGATAAAATATAAAACAGTTTTTGTCACAACGTAACGCCCAAGATTTGTCATTAAATCCAAACAGACTTTCAACACTGTTCCCTGTTCTGCTGATATTCTTGTATGAGACTGCTACATTAACTCCTCCTCCTCTCCACTCCACCTCCCAGTAACAACGTCCAGTCAGACTCTCTCTACTCAGGACCTGTTGATAACCAGTGAACCTGTCTGTGTGACTAGAATACGACTGTTCTTCATTCATTAATGTTGCTTTTCTGTTCCCATCAGATAATAACAGCTTTGTGTGTGCTGTGTTTGAATCCAGAGTGATTTCACGTGAATACCTTAAGAATCCAGCTCTGGTCTTGGGCTCTGACAGTAAAACATCCACTTCAGTCACTGCCAGTGAGACGTTTGTCCTCTTGTCCCTCAGGACGTCCTGTAGTTCATCTCTGACTTCTGAAACAGCCGCTGTCACGTCCTCAAAGTATCTCAGAGGACGGATGTTGATGCTGGATGAGTGTGTAGACTCACTGAGTGGTGACAGTGAGGGGTAGTTGTGTAGAAACTGGTTGAGGTCCTCTGTGTGTGAGAGCTTCTGCAGCTCAGCGTCGTTCCTCTTCAGCTCAGTGATCTCCTGCTCCAGCTTCTCCTGAAGCTCTTTGACTCGACTCACTTCAGTTCTCTGCTGGGATCTGACCTGCTGCTTCACATCAGAGCTTCTTTTCTCCAGGAGACGGATCAGCTGGGTGAAGATCTTCTCACTGTCCTCCACTGTTGTATCAGCAGAGAGATTGATGGCCTCCACCTCCTGATGAAGCAGCTTCACGTCTTCCTCTCTGTCCTGCATTCTCTGCTGGATGTTTAGTCGACTCCCCTCCAGCTCTCTCTGCCTCTCGGTCCTTTCTGCTGCAGCTGAGACTGTGTCGTGGCCTTTATGATCATCCATTAAGCAGAGATAACAGATACACTGCTGATCAGTGCGGCAGAAGACCTTCATCACCTCATCGTGACGAGAGCAGATGTTCTCCTGGAGCTTGTTGGAGGGCTCCACCAGCGTGTGTTTCTTTAATGGAGGCACATCACGATGAGGCTGGAGGTGTTTCTCACAGTAAGAGGCCAGACACATCAGACAGGACTTGAAGGCTTTCAGTCTCCTCCCAGTGCAGACATCACAGGCCACATCTTCAGGTCCAGCATAGCAGTGATCAGCAGCAGCAGCTTGGAGTTTAGTCTTCTTCAGTTGCTCCACTAAATCTGCCAGCATGGTGTTTTTCAGCAGGACAGGCCTCGGTGTGAAGGTCTGCCTACACTGAGGGCAGCTGTGGACTTTCTTACCGTCCTCTGTATCCCAGTGGGCTTTAATACAGTTCATGCAGTAGCTGTGTCCACAGGAAGTAGTCACCGGATCCTTCAGTGGATCCAGACAAATGAGACAAGAGAAGCGTTTCCGATCCAGCTGAACTCCTTTCTGCGCCATTTCACCTCTCAGTAGCAACGACTGTCTGAGTTTCACTTCCTGAGAAGCGACTCTGCATTGACTTCTGATCTGAACAACATGTGCTGGTTCAGATAACGGGCGGGTCAGCTCTATCGCTTCACCACCATGTTGGTTACACCCATCTCTAAAACTAGATCTGAAGGGGAGGGAACGAGGACAGAGTGCAGCTGCTGTGTTTGAGAGCAGGAGGAAGAGGGAGGGCTTATCAAGCTCTGCTTCATTCCAGGAAGAGGAGCAGCGCTGTGAATGTGAACTTTGTTCCCTCGTTTACAGACGGAGGCTCGGTTAAAACCTGCGTGTGTGTGTGTGTGTGTGTGTGTGTGTGTGTGTGTGTGTGTGTGTGTGTGTGTGTGTGTGTGTGTGCATGAACTCAGACTAAGATTCAATGGATTAGAGACGTACTTGCATCTTTTAAATAAAACAACACAATGTCCGAGAATGACAGTGGAAAAAAATACTTCGAAGTAAAAGTAATTTTAAGTTCCATCCATCCATTATCAGCCGCTTATCCGGGGTCGGGTCGCGGTGGCAGCAGGTTCAGCAGGCCGACCCAGGCTTCCCTCTCACCTGCAACACTTTCCAGCTCATCCTGGGGGATCCCGAGGCGTTCCAAGGCCAGCCGGGAGATATAATCCCTCCAGCGTGTCCTCGGTCTTCCCCGGGGTCTCCTACCAGTTGGACGTGCCTGGAAAACCTCTAATGGGAGGCGTCCAGGAGGCATCCTGACTAGATGCTGAACCACCTCAGCTGACTCCTTTCGACACGAAGGAGCAGCGACTCGACTCCAAGCTCCCTCCTGATGTCCGAGCTCCTTACCCGATCTCTAAGGCTGAGCCCGGCCACTCTACGGAGGAAGCTCATTTCGGCCGCTTGTATCCGAGACCTCGTTCTTTGGGTCTTGACCCAGAGTTCGTGACCATATGTGAGGGTTGGAACGTAGACCGACCAGTAAATGGAGAGCTTTGCCTTCCGGCTCAGCTCCCTCTTCACCAAGACGGACCGGTACAGCTCCTGTTTTACTGCTGCAGCCGCACCGATCCGCCTGTCGATCTCCTGCTCCACCTTAATAAAAATCGATTAACAAAAGAGTTGGCAACGAATTTCATTATTGATTCGTTGTGTCGCGCGATTATTACAGCAGTCAATAAGTCGCGGAGAAGAAAAAAAATCTTCGCAATAGAAGATCTTTGATGTGTCGAGTCTTGGCCAATCAGCGTTAAGATGTCTACAGCGGCTTCATTTCCCTCAAACTTGTTTTTAATGGAAGCTAGTCAGCTTGCTATCACGTTAGCTAACGTGTTTGGGTTGTGTATTGTCGTTAAAGTTACTTTATGTTCCGTTACAGTTCAGTCTTGCTTGTAAAAAACGTAACGTGATGAAACATGCCGTAACCCCCCGGTCTGGTTCAGTTCACCAGTCACTCGTTAACGTTAAACCGGCAAACCGGAGGATCTGGCTGCAGGTTGTTTTGTTTTTTTACTCAAAGTAGAATGAATCAAATCTTGTAGTTGGGCTTAGCCAACAACGTGATGTCGTGGTCATAAGAGACCCAGATATTGATCAGATGATGTGAATGAAAGAGTTTAAGGAAGAGGACGCTCTATATGCAGCGCAGCTTGATGCAGAGCTGAGATGAAGTGGTCAAAACATACGTGAGAGGAGCAGTACAGCTTCCCTCTGTCCCAGTGTTCATACATATTGATAAAGCAGGGCATGTAAATGCAGCCTCTGCTCCAAGGAGATCAATTACAGTAAAAAGGCCTGACATGCCTATATATTTGGCAGATGTAAAGCATACATGTGTATATATTTTTTTTTAATTAACAGCTTAGGGATGTTCAAGAAGCAACCTGTTTGTGCACTTTCTGAAGATTTGTTGCACTCTGTTCTGTTTTTGAATAAAGGGTTGGAAATGAATGCTTTTTTTTATCCGATTCATCGATTAGTCGAAAAAATAATCAACCGATTAATCGATTATTAAAATAATCGTTAGTTGCAGCCCTAAAGCACACGCACGAGTGCTTCTGCTTCTGCTGCGGCAAGGAAGGCGAGCTGGTGATGTGTGACAGGAAGGAGTGTCCGAAGGCGTTCCACCTGCTGTGTAATATAATATGTGATATCAGACGGCACAGAAGGCCTAGGTCGAAAATGCACGGCCCGCCACTGGTATGTATGTATGTATGTGTGTATATATATATATATATATGTATATATATA
This sequence comes from Myoxocephalus aenaeus, assembly GCA_038501785.1. Lineage (NCBI taxonomy): Eukaryota > Metazoa > Chordata > Actinopteri > Perciformes > Cottidae > Myoxocephalus > Myoxocephalus aenaeus. The sequence goes on along the minus strand of JBAMJR010000243.1, from coordinate 2,894,264 downwards.
TATATATATATATATGCATTTTCGACATAGGCCTTCAGTGCCGTCTGATATTGTTTACATAGGGATCTCATAGGGATCTCATAGGGATCTCACGCCTCACACCCAGACACCCCGCTTGATGGGGCCTAGCAGCGAGCGCTCTCCCACCACCACCACGGCGCGAGCTAGCGGCACAAGATATTCTCCTAAGAAATCAAAACCTCACTTTTACTGTCTTAAATGTTCAGGTTTGAGGTTTATTAACATGTTGGATTAACCGAGAGCACTGTAGTAGTTCAATAATACAATTAATCCTAAAAAAACTACTTTCCTGATAATTGTGCAGTGCATTTCTTTTATTACCACATTATGTATCAAATCCCCCTTGTTTTTGTAGAACAATCAAATAATTGGTTATGTTTGGTGTTAATACGCCTGATTTGAGCCTTTAAATGAGTTCTTGTATCAGCTTGATTTGTTCCATGACTTGTTGTCTGTGCAGGTTTACATACACATGATCAATACATTGTATCATGTCATGTATTTGACAAGGTTTTTGCTTGTTGAACTGTAGGTAGTGAAGAGAATTTATGATTTATATAGCATTGGCTGAATACTCTGTTTAATGATTTATATAACATTAGGTGAATACTCTGTTTATGATTAATACAGCTTTGGTTGAATACTCTGTTTTTAAGATAATGCTTGCTTAAAAATGAAGGATGTGTGTGTGTGTGTCAGGTGTGAGAAACCACAGAACTCTTACTCCCCTGTCTGTCAGATAAAGTTTGGGACGTCCGATGAAAATATGCAGCACACTTGAAAGAGAACCATGAGATGAGTCTCACACACTGGTCTTGTGTTCATTGTTCTAACTATTAATTAAATTTATCAGTAGGTGCAAACTCATCTATTTCTCCCTCGTCCTGTATCCGGCCTTGAGGAGAAAGCAACAGTGTTTCAAGGGTAGTTGTCTGGGAACCTGGGTTGTGTGTTTTTCACTGGGAATATTTGAAAAGTATTGGAGTCAGAAAAAAGAGAAAGTCAGAAAGAAAGAGGATAAAAAACCCTTTACTCTCTGAGTTCGGGGCTCACTCATCCTGAGGCGTGCTGACCGTGTGGAGGGCAGACAGACAGGGGAGCGGAGTCCAAGGCCTTGTATTAGGTATGCATTTCATGTATGTAATTGCTAAAATAAATAACCTTGATTGTAATATAACCCGTTCTGTCAATTCTTGAACACTCGAGGAATATCCCGGCGAGGAGAATTCCACTTCAGTAGATTTGATTTAGTTTTTGAATACAAGTCAAACCAAGAGTATGATCAATTAGTTAATAAACCAATACAGTGTTAATATTTGAATGGGCTTTGTACTTGAAAAGTTGGGCCCCGAGGTCAAAAAGGTTAAGAACCCCTGAATCACAGTACCTGTTTGTAGTCATTTTTACAGTAATAATCCCAGTACCGTCGTTGTTATTACAGTAGTTATTTGCTGTATAGTATACAGCAAATCCTAGACTACTGTTTAAATCTACTGTTTAAATCCTCATTTTACTGTAAATGAATAACAGTAAAATAATTACATACTGTAAAATGAAGATGCAGTTGTTTTCAACAAAAGTCATTTATTTTAATATTTCAACATTTTAAATACACATTTTACAGTTAGTTTTTAGTTTGTAAAAATTAAAAGTTTTGTAAACAACAACATTTTCATGGTATTCTTGAACATATAACATTTTAAATGTTCCTCTTACTTATTCCAATTTAAACATATTTTAAAGTAATTTGACAGTAAACAGTCAAATTCAAGCACTGGAAGCAATAAAATATTCAGGTAAAATGTATAAAAACAATTTGAACTGAACAAAGTAATTGTAGTACAATAAAATGTCCATGACTGACTTTACTGTGTTGAACTGAATCCTCTCCCTGGGCGCTCGTCTTCTACAGGAACTGAGTCTTCTTCATGGGCAGGAGTCTCTTCCCTGCAGTGGAAGGACAGAGAGACATTGGTTACCGATTCCCATTAGAAATACCACAATATGTTTCTACTATGACGATGTCAGCCTATGTGGTGTTGTGTCTGGTACTGGGATCTCACCAACATGATGAGCCTTGAGGCTCAGCAGGGACACCTGGGCCTCAACATCAGCCTGGTGGAGGTTTCCTGCAACACAAAATAAACAGACAATAGTACCGTATTTATTAGGAGAGACATGAAAGAAACCCTTACTTTGATGTTCCAGGTGTATTTAGGGGGAAAGTGAGAAGATAAGCATTGTTTAGTCTGGAAGGTGTGGTTCACGTGGGGGGATGGGCACATGAAGCAGGACAGAGATGGTTCCATAACAAACATGTGTACATGAAATGTGTACAACTTTATATATGGGGCTGTGAACAAGTGTTTGAACAAGTGTGTGTGTGTGTGTGTGTGTGTGTGTGTGTGTGTGTGTGTGTGTGTGTGTGTGTGTGTGTGTGTGTGTGTGTGTGTGCGTGCGTGTGAGAGAGAGAGTGGGGGTGGGGGAATGTGATCAGCAACTTTATATGTTTAAATGCCTATGTGGAGGATATCATGAGGTCTTGAGGCAATCCGATGTAAAACACAATATTTATGATTGATTAAAGTTGTAAGTCGGTCAGATTAGACCCGAACACGACAGCAGGGTTAAGCTAGCAGCAATGATCACCGTTATACCTGCAGTCTGCCCTGCCATGTAGCGTTAGCTCAGAAAACACACGCATGTTGTGCTGTCTGACCTGTTGTGTGTTCTGTCTGCGTGAACTAACTCCGTGTTGAAAATAATGCTAAAACGGATTATGGTGTATTGCTGAAAAAGGAAAACCGGCTCAAAATTACTGTATTGTGATTCACAGCAACATTTATTTACAGTAAGATTCACCCGGGAATTAATTTTGACCATGATGCATTGCAGATCTACAGCAACATGCTGTATAGGAGTTCTACAGTAAGAATATGGCCAGTATGCAGTAATATTACTGTGACAACTACAGGAACTTGTTACAGTGTGGGTGCCGGCAGAGAGGAAAGCAGAGTGAAAAAAAGAAAAAGCAGTTCACTCACCAGATGCTGTTCCCTTAATAAAGACAAAGACACTTTCCAGCCTTGAAAACGTTTGGAGAGACCCGAGTAGATTTTCAGATCAACAAACAAGTTTTCAGGGAAACGGAGCTCCACAACGAAAAAGTGAAGAAGAACAGGGAAATACTGAAAAGACTGATAGACTGTCATCGTTTTGGGTAAACAGGAGCTCTCCTTCAGGGGACACGACGAACGTAAAGAGTCACAAAGAAGGGAACTATGTGGAGCTACTTTCCTTTGTGGACGAGAACGACACAGACTGATGCTGCGTTCACACCAAAAGCGTTGCAGCAACCAGCCACCATGCATGTGTCCCCTTCAAGGGCCCCACGGACAACACGTCTTCATGCAGCTCCCCAACGGCACCAGGACTTCAGCCAGGCCCATCCACACCTCCAGGACTTAGACACACCCGGTTGTTAACACACGATATAAACAAAACAATGTGTTCAATATTTACCCCAGACTTTTATTTTGTCTAGAAGGAACAGCATTTATTCCAGCATGAAAAACTAAAAGTGACAACAAAAGTAGCAGCAGCAATAATATTAATAATAATAATAATAATAATAATAATAATAATAATAATAATATTAATAATAATAATAATAATAATAATAACAACACATCAAGAGCAGCATGAAGAAAACTCACATACATGAAATAAATATGAATGCACTGACAAACAAGTACATATGTTCTCATTAATATGCAGAAAAAAACAAAAGTTGCTTCAGTGATCAAACTGTTGGAACTTAAAAGAGAAAAATAAACTAAATGCATAATTAAATGCTCTTCTGGGAGAATTGTTTTTAAATTCTCATCTTCACAATTATCCCTGTATAAAGGTCATAGAGTCTATCTGCACTAGGCACTAAATCAAAGTCCATTTCAGTGGTGTATAGTAACGAAGTAGAAATACTTCGTTACTGTACTTAAGTAGTTGTTGGGGATATATGTACTCTACTTTACTATTTATATTTGTTTACTTTTACTTTTACTTCACTACATTTTGCAAAGAAAACTGATACTTTTACTCCGATACATTTCTCCTGAAACCTTCGTTACTCGCTACAAAATCCAATCTATCTTTAGAAAGAAAAAAAAAACATCGGGGACTGTGGTGGAACACAGACTCCACCAAGCAGGTTTTGCGAATCACAATGTTTTGCATTTTCCCTCTACATCCTCTAGTCCAGCACTCCCAAACCTTTATGCGTCACGGGCCGGTAACGTGAAGACCAAACTGTCACGGACCGGGTCCGACCTCGGAAAGACAGGAGACAACGACACCTGACGTGTGTTCGTTATGTCCAGTCTACGCCTAACTAAACCTTTAGTCCAGTCTACTGACTCTACTGCTAACTAAACCTTTAGTCCAGTCTACTGACTCTACTGCTAACTAAACCTTTAGTCCAGTCTACTGACTCTACTGCTAACTAAACCTTTAGTCCAGTCTACTGACTCTACTCCTAACTAAACCTTTAGTCCAGTCTACTGACTCTACTCCTAACTAAACCTTTAGTCCAGTCTACTGACTCTACTCCTAACTAAACCTTTAGTCCAGTCTACTGACTCTACTGCTAACTAAACCTTTAGTCCAGTCTACTGACTCTACTGCTAACTAAACCTTTAGTCCAGTCTACTGACTCTACTGCTAACTAAACCTTTAGTCCAGTCTACTGACTCTACTGCTAACTAAACCTTTAGTCCAGTCTACTGACTCTACTGCTAACTAAACCTTTAGTCCAGTCTACTGCTTAACTTATAACCCGCTGCACAAAGACAGGATGTTGGAATGAAAGCAGGTTTTCATGCTTTTTTGGCGATCTCAGGATACTCTGCCTTGGTTTTAATCCAGAACACCGGCAGAGTTGAAACAGACTTAAGTTTAATTTTTAGGGTAACGTGACATATTGACATGTGTCAAGAGGTTCCGTCTGAGGTTACCACAGACGGATGTATCTGGTCATTTTTCACAATAAAACATTTTTCCGGACTTTTTTAATTTAACTTACATTTTTCATTCATTCTTTCTGTGCGGCCCAGTACCAAGGGGCCTGATATCAAGGGCCCCACGGCCCGGTACCAAGGGACCCGGTACCAAGGGACCCACGGACCGTTACCGGGCAGAATGAGCATACTTATAACCACACTGTTACAACTCCTTCATAGTGTCATATTGCTTTTTGGAGAATTACGATGGTAAGTTCATAGTAGATGCAAAAGTATACTTAGGTACAATATATTATGTTGAACATAATATATATGGTTATTGTATCAACACAACTCCTGGTCCTTGGTCACGGTGACCACAGCACTTAAAAGAATAAACTTCATAATTCTCAAAACTCTGACCCATTGCTTTTTTATTAAAAGCATGTACTTGTACTTTTACTTTCAATACTTAAGTACATTTTATATCAGAAAAATACTTTTGATACTTAAGTACAGAAAATATCAGATACTTTAAGACTTTTACTCAAGTAGTATTTTAATAGGTGACTTTTACTTTTACTGGAGTAATTTTCCAGTAAAGTATCTTTACTTTTACTCAAGTACGGCTTTTGGGTACTTTATACAACACTGGTCCATTTCCATCAGCTGCTGCACACACTGCCACCCGCTGGCCGTCACGTGCAACTACATACATATAGACAGTCAGAAGACAGTGGCTGCGGTCGATTAGTCAAATAATGACCTCCTAACGTCTAACCCTGAGCACTTTTCCTTGACCTCTGTGGAAAACGTCACAGGGTTAAGGAAAGAAGGGAAGGAGAATTCATAAGGAGTTAGGAGAAGACAACCGCGGTGTTTGGCAAATCCGACTCCACTTTCCCTAAGCGACGTAGTTATGACGCGACGGCAGGCGCATGTTAGTGACGTCAGTCTGCAGCGGTGAAACTACAATGTTCTGAAGAAGGACTACAAAAAGCGCAGTTTATATACTTCGTCCGTCTTCTTACAGTGTTGCGTCATAACGACATAAACAACCCGGTTCATATATTACTTTAATAACGAGGTTGGAATAGAAATGAACGAAGGAATATGAAAGTGAAACCAACGTACAAAGCTACTAAAACTGTCTCTTTGTTCAGTTTAAAACATGCTGAATTAAATACGTTATCCCACAAACGATGTGTGTCATATATGTGTGTCTCATATCCCTTTATGTTGTTATGGTTTATTTACATGCAGATTATAATCTGATCATAAAAATATGCAGACAACAGTTTATGAAACACCACACAACTCGTGTTGACTTGATATGTTTTATTGTAATGTGACAAAATAGTTGATTAAAAAGATGATAATCAGAAACATGACTCAGACTGAAGAGCTCGTCCAGTTTAACTCTTTCATTAAAGCTTCTGTAACTGAAGTCAAATAAAATAAAAGAATGAGGCTGAAGCTGCAGTTCAACACCAGAGAGAATATAAAATACGTCAGTTTCATCACTTTACAGCAGTTTGATCACTTTACAGCACTTTGATCACTTTACAGCAGTTTGATCACTTTACAGCAGTTTCATCACTTTTCAGCAACATAACGTCTGTAGTTTGCCAGCAGGTTTAACAGATTATTGAAAGTGTTTCCAAGTTATAGCAACAGTTATTTACATGATCTGCGTGTGTCGGTCATGATCGTCTGTTCTCGTGAACGGCCGAATGATACGTCACTTTAAATGTTGCCGCCGCAAGGAATTGTGGGTCGGCATTATCTCCTTTCCTTTCGTAAGGAAGGTCCAGTGGTTCCTATGCTAAAGGAGCTAAGTTAGGAAGCATTGAAGCTCCTTTCCTTTGCGTTTGGACAATTCCACCGGCTCTTATCATGGCGACCACTGAGGTACTTCCGGATCATTTCACTCAGTTAGGAAGGTTCTCACCAAAATGGACTATTCGACCGCAGCCAGTAAATGAAGAAGGCACAGCAGCAACCTGGGCACTGATAGGCTGCAGGTCGCATTATAAAAGCAACATCCTGTGAAGCTCTCTCTCATACATCATACATATACATATACACACATATATATGTATAGACACACACACACACACACACACAGTGAAGGGTCATATGGCTCCATGTCATTTAAGGTTCGGGTAATTACAGCAGTATGGACGTTTTTAAGTCTTTGGTGTAAACTGCAAACTCTGCACTCTAACAGCTCCTTCATGATCAATTAGAGCTGAACACCTGATCGATTAGTCCAGCGACAACAGAAGAAAACGACCATCGTGATTAGATTCATAGACAACAGTATGAACAGTTTAGTTTTAGTCAGCTCATCGTCGCTCTAATTCTAATTTCTGATTATTTATCTTTTTTTAAAGCTAGAAGTAAATATATTTAAAAAGAAGTGAATCAAAACAGAGAAAGGCAGCAAATCGTCCTATTTGAGAAGCTACTTGGAACGGATTCTGCATGTTCTGGTCTGTGGGTCCGCTAACTATCTAAGAGCCACATTCTTTACCATCTGGGTGGACCTGGACCTGTGGACCAACAGGAAGTGCATCTGCAGGTGTCCAGCTGCTGCTTTTCTTTGTCTGACGAGCACAAAGGAAGACATGTGAGCATTTGAAGAAGTCCAGGATGGCTGAGAACGATCTGATTAACTACCACTGTTTGACTAATTGATTCAGAACATTCCTTTACACCCCTGTAGATATGTGTTAACTCCCTGATAACTAACAGTGTAAGTGTCGCATGGCTTCCCGTCCTTTACAGCAGTTATATATATATAATATTTGTGTCATAATTGCTTTAATAACTGTGAGGCAGCCAGTGCGTCATGGTCTCCGTCAGCAGCTGCTGTGGCCCTTGGAGAAGTCCTGCCACATGTGCAGCAGCTGGGCGGGCTTGAACCCGTTGGCGAGGGCCAGATGGGCGAAGGTGCACCGGTCGTACTCCAGCTGTCGGACCTGGAACAGGTTCCTGAAGGTCGGCAGGCCGAGGGAGTACACCGGCCGGACGCCCAGCACCCGCAGACACAGCCCCACGTAGACGTCCTCCAGGGGGATCGGCCTCACGAACCGGGACGCCCAGGAGATCCCGGGGGCCAGGTCGGCGGAGAAGACGTACCCGGCCCCGGACACGTACGGCGGGAAGCGGTCCTCCGGGTACAGATCCTCCGACACGCGCCACTTGCTGTGGCTCTCCCTCCTCGGCCGGCCGTCGCTGATCACGGACCCCGTGATGAAGCCTCGCCCGGGGGAGCGGCGCCGGAGTCTTCCCAGGAGGAAGGAGACGTTCACGAAGGAGTCGGCGTCCACCTTCATCACATCACATGTCATTTAGCGGACGCTTTTATCCAAAGAGACTTACAATAAGTGCATTCAGCCATGAGGACAAACTCAGAACAACAAGAATCAAGAGAGTACAACTCCTTGAAGAAGTCAGACTACAACGTGCATCACCTTCATGGCGTAGGACGCGTTGGGGCAGTGGGTCGCCAGCCAGCTCATCATCATCATGGTCTTGATCGTCAGGTTCTGGTAACTGTCCTGGAAGCTCACCTGGATGATGTCTGCGCGCGCCCTGCTCTCCTCCTCCAGCGCGGCCTGCGCGCGCGAGCCCCGCCCCCCCTCGGGGAGGCCCACGTGGAACAGGGTGAGGGTGTCCTGACCCGGAGCGCCCCACGTGGTCCGGACGGCCTCCCTCGCCGCGGCCTCCAGAGGGGCCACTGGGACCATGAGCACCAGGAAGGGGGCTCTGGCTCCGCCCCCGCACGCAGCCGGCTGGTTGAGGACGTACTCGTACGTGTCAGGCGCGATGAGGCGGTATTCCTCCGCGGGAATGGGACCCGGCTTTGGCCTCGCTCTGCTCAGGACGACGTGCGCACACAGCGCGAGCGCGGCCGTGACGAAGAGTAACGTCACTGACCTCCAGAGACGAGTCCTCCTCATCGCCCCGACGGCTCGCGCTCCCTCTGGGGTCGGGCCACACCGACACGAGCCCCAAAGAACCCGGGAAGTCACGCCGCGTGTGTGTGGGTGCAGGGCGGCAGAACCAGGAAGAGGAGATCTGGCCCAACCTCACCCGGCGGGGGGGGGCGTGTCGGAACCCAGCGCTGTGATTGGTCCACACGGTGTGCTGCTGCTCACCTGATTGGCGGATTTCATCAATATTTATGGCCGACGCCGGAATATTACTTCTCAATGGGAAATATTCCTGGAAAAGTAAATTAAATTAAAACAACGATAATAATACGAGTAAAACTATTGATAACAATAAGTCTAATAATAATACTCCTGAAAATAATAATTGATGATTAATCATAATAATAAGAGACCAATATACAAAATATATAAAGCCTTCAAATAAGAATATATACTCACACATATTAAATAATACTTTTGGTTTCTGATTTACTGAAGTTGACTGCAACATTTGTGCAGCTATTTTTTAGCTTTTTCTGCCGTTTCATTCCCTTTGACACCAACATGTGCTGGTACCTATAGGAACACTTCAGACCCATCATTTTAATTCTGTATGATGTTTGTTGTATTTAAATAAGGATGTCTGGTGGCTGTTCTGTAAGCAGGCTGATGATGAACTGGAGTCTGAACAGATGATTGCCCTCAATGCTCTTGTGTCCTCTATCCACTGTAGTGCTAACATCATTCCAGCATTGTAAACTAATAATCCCTCCATGATCATTTTACCTATTTTGATATTAAATTCTGGAACAATAAATGCTACTCCTAAGAAACACTCTTTGTCCGTCTTCTTCTTCCTGTAGTCCTTCTCCTTTTCTTCTCTGGTTTATTGGCAGTTGGCAAACCAGCTGAGGAACCCGTCCCGCTAGCTACTGTCACTATACATACGTTTAAGGTTTATGGGTTAGCTCCAGAGACAGAAGTGCAACCGTCTGTCCTCATTGGGTTTGACAGTTATAGTTTGTTCTACATTCTTCAGGCTATATGAATGATGTCAGACATTATCCTGTTTTACAACCATGTGATTAAACATGAGCCATTCATTTTGCATCTTATGGATACAATAAACAGAACATGTGATTACATGACATGACAACAGCCATAGTGTCTTCAGTAACAGCAACCTGTCAGACAACACTAGAGGGACGGCTCCTGCTTCAACTACCTGAGAAAGACTCTGTGCATGCCTGATTCATCTCTGGCAATCTTCTGCAGACATGTGCAGACATCATTCATTGTATCCAGGTAGGACATCTGTTGTCATAAACGTTCCCCGTCCATGAGGAAAATAAGCCCTTGATGGGATTGAGGAATGGAGAGCACGGTGGAAGGCGAGTTGACAGCATCCTGCAGTCTGTGAGAGAAAATGTTGGAACACAGAGTCCCATCAAAGTACAACATGTTTGGGATTCCACCTCCTTTGTAAAACAAGAGACCTTTTTGTGGTGCTAAATGCTGCACTGGGGACTTTGACTCACTCAGATCTCTGACACAACAGCTTCCTGGACATTAGGATGGGCTTTTGTTTTGAAAGGCCAGGCCGGAAGTGCACGTCCCCGTTCCTCCGGGCAGCTTCACAGCAGTCTGGCCGTCTCCTCCGGCTTCCTGATCGGATGCGCAGGACTCGCTGCTCCACCGACACGCAGAGGATGCCAGGCGGGACACAAGCTGCCTGTCACGGCCACCGGCTGACCGCGAGACACCCGAGCTTAATATAAATATAATATCATATACTAGTCCTTATTAGACAAGCGGAGCATTTCAGCAGCGGAACAGCAGCGCGCACGGGATGCCCGGGGCCGGTATTCACCTCCAGTACCGTCCTGCTGATCTGGGGAACTGAGGGAGGCGACATGGGGTTCCTGCACCAGCTCCACCTCCTGCTGTGGAAGAACATCTCCCTGAAGAGGAGGGGGCCGGTAAGACACGCAGCTCACCCGCCGGGACCGCAGGGCCAAGGCGCGTCGGTCCAGCGGCAGCGCGCACCGGGGCCTCCATCCGGGCTCCAGCACCGGCTGTCTCTATTAATAACCCCGCAGCGAGCTGCACGTGGAGCAGGGTGCTGCTGCTGATGATGATGAAGCTGATGAAGCTGATGTTGATGATGAAGCTGAAGCTGATGATGGTGTTGTTGAAGCAGGAGTCTCTCCAGTGCCCATGTTGTCTAACAGGTTGTTGTTTGTGGATGAAGTGTTGTGTAATCTCAGATAAGATCAGGGTGTGTTGTCATGAGGTAATCACATCTTCTTTGTTTATCATTTGTTTGCATAAGATGCCAAAAAATGGGCTGATGAATGTAATCACATGATTCCAAATAGGATCACGTATGAACTCATTTATAATAACCTGTTGACTGTCAAACTCCACTTTAAGCATCACCTGATGAACAATATTCTGGAGACTGCATTTACATTGTAGCCTAATATTTCTGGGAATAGGAAGATTATAGAACTTGATGTATTGAAGTTATTATCAATAACCACAACATATGCTGGTTTTAGAATGAATGAGCGCATCTTAAAAGCTCTGCTACTCCTTCACTGATTCACTTCCATAAAGGTCGAGTCTTGTGAGATGCAGGTCAGTATAAAGACGGTCATCATTGAAGCAGCGAGGCCGCTCCTGTCTATACGCCAATAACCTTTGAACTCCACACATTTGAGTTTGAGGAAAACATCTTGACTCAAGGTCCACTTACTTAACGTCCGGCCCTTTCATGAACTCAACACAGCAGGATGTTAGTGGGGAAAGGACGGCGAGAACTTGAAAGCTCTTAAAAAAACTTGTTGTGAACCTTGAGTGAAGATTTTTCCAAGGTCAAGAATTAACATTCAAGATCAGCCGTGCCTCGGGTTTGTAATGACTTACAGGGACGTTCGCCTGCAGGGTTGAGAACATTGTGGCCTTGTCTTGGTCGTTTATGTTTCCCTCATAGGAGATGTGATCAGGCAACAACATCCCTTTTGAATTGTGTCAGTTGTAACAGGCGAGGGCCGTTCTCCAGATGTTTGGTAGTGCATGAGATGACCCTCACATGCTATCTGGTGACGCCTTCATCCTTACAGGCTCTATTATTAGCAATCAGAACTCCTAATGCTGACAGCTACTTTATTTTAGTGATGTTGGTGCTGTTTTCCAAGCTGCAGCTGTCCTCAGGCAGCCTGCGCTCCATCACCGCTGATGCCTTTGCTGGTGTCCTGAGAGAGGGGTGGGGTGCAGCTATTTTTAGCTCATCTACCTTCAGACATCACACTGAGGAGGCACAAGAGATGCAGTGGGGAGCCTCTGTCATAATAATAGTAACAGCTGCGTCATTTCTGTCTCCTGATTTAAAGTCCTGCTGCCCTGGTTCTGCCTCTAAAACTGTCCATGTATTGATGAAGAGAGCACAACAGTCAGCACTTAGCTGAGATAGCATCATCTCACATGTTGGTCCCTGTGAAATATGCAAATTCATGCATACATAAGAGGCGCATACAAATATCATATAGGATTTATTTGAATTGAAGGTTGACTTGCAACTGGGACAAATTGTTAGCTGTATAAAACTTCCACAACAACAGCATGTTGGGCTGCTCACTGGTCAGAAGCTGTCTCGTTTTGATTGGTTGGTGCATCTCTAACCTAAATATCTGCCATCTGCTCTGTAAAATACATTTTTCAGCTGTTTTTTAAATTGTATTTTTAGTCCGCTTCATCTAAAATATAGGCTGGGCCTATTTTTTCTCTCTCAATAGTTTCACCTGAAACAATGTTCATTTTGCACCGAAGTTCTTAACAAAATGAGAAAATACTCAGTACTTTGAATTTGTCACATATTTAATTCTCACAAGAGGACACAACATATGTATAAATCCTAAATGGACTGTACTTGTACGTCACTTTTCTAGTTTTCAGACCATGCAAAGCTTTTTAACCCCAAATTGCTCCTGTAGCTGTGCCTATGAATGTTAGTTAGTCCTGATGGACAGGTGGCACCTTAGCCCCTCCCACCAGTGTGTGAATGAGTGAATGATGTGTGAAAGAGCTTTGAGTGGTCAGAAGACTACACCAGTATAGGTTCATAACTCACTGAACTAGTTTCTCTAACACGCTGGACAGACGGGAGGTTTTACATAATTAAGTCTCACACAGCCTTTATTTGGGTAATGAGATCATTCGGTGTGACAGGTGTCTGTCATCGTCTTTCCGGGTACTGTAGTCCTCATACTGGGACTTCCTGGTACATAGATAGGTACATATCATAAAACATAATAAAGCACTGTGTCTTTTACAACTTTGAATATTTCTCGTTCATGTTTGAATATCACAACAATAAAACCCTTTATCAGGGCTGCAGTGCCGGTGTTGGATGAGGCCAGTGTGGACTCTTGGCACTAGAAAACCTGCAACAGACAAAGAGATGTGTGGGAAAGCACAAGCTGGTGGGGAGCAAATATAATCTCAAGATAAGGAAGGGCAAGGGATGTATTTAGAACATGAACATTCATTTGGAGTTCTGTTTGTGTCCACTTAATAAATGTAAGGCCAACATTCACTCTCTTTCACCTCTTTAGCTGCTAAAAGCTCCACTGTGTTTACTGGCTAAGCTCTAACTGTCTATCCATCTGCTAATTGTGGTAATTGTGAAGAACATTGGCCGTCTCACAGACTCTATGCATTGCGCGGTACATTTCTGTACAGTGTCAGCGATGTGGAGAACATCAAGAAAGCCGCTGCATGCCGTGCTGTCCGTAACGTTTATTTAGCGCTTAACTTATGGATGTGTTAAAAGCACTCATAATTATAAATTATATGACAGTGTTATTAGTACACCATACATATCATTATTGTAGAAAATGATTAAGGTGGACTCATGATAAGAATACTTTTCACTGCTTCAATTGATTGAATTTCTGATTATGAATAATACATACATACTGATCGTCCATATACATATTTAAACTCCTAGTTATATGGTAATCTCACATACATGTATATACACATATATAGTACATGATTCATACGCGCATACAGTACATATATCCTCATAAGTATATATTAATTTGTATACTACTGCCAGCAGGCACATTTAAATAAATATAATCTGATTGATTTGGGTGATGAAGCACTTAAAATGAGCCGATACATTTTCCAACACTGACGCATTTAACTTTTTTGCAACGCTTATGTCTCGCAGCGGGGGCGGAGTTAAGCTGCGTTCACACCAACAACGTTGCAAAATCATTGGCTGTGAATGCAGCATTAGATTTTGGCATGATTAAGGTAATAAATTCCTCATATGCGTTCATGATCATCTCCTGCTTCTCAGCGGAGAAATAAAAAGAGGTTTCTCTGAGTTTATTTTCCATTGTACTGTTAGAACATCGTGGTGTCAGTGCTCCATTATTATCCCTTCTGAAGAGGAGCGGGCACGCGCATTTATCCAGATGACTGACGTCTGGTTAGAATTAACGAGACCGTTTCAGGACGGATCTGCTGTGGAGAAACAGAGTTAGCCTGACGTCAATCATCTCGCTAATTTAAGATGGATAATAGGACATTTGCTCGACTTTGTTGAGCCAGGTACGAAGAATAGGGCCCTGGTCTCACATGCCTGGTCAGGTCAACAACCTGAGGATCCACGTTGCCTTAAAGCTGAAAGCCTCCCCTGTTCCCCCTGGTGGGAGGAATGCTCCCTTCCTTCTAAATGGAAGCGTCATCTCCATTCTGGCCTCCACTCCCTGCAGCCTCCCCTCTGATCCCACTTCAGTCTTTCAAAGGGGCAATTTGCCCAAAACAACATCCCTAAATTATAACCACCACCGCACAATTTCATTTGGCTTAAGGCTTTAGTGCGGATGAGTATGAATTTGTCCTCCAGTAATGGAACTGAAGGACATCAGTCTGTGTGATGGAGGAGTCCATAAAAACTATGAAGAAAGAGCAGTGGGGAAGTTATGTTATGTGTTTAAGTATTCAAGTATACAGGATAATTATTGTCATTATGCAACACAGGGATGCACTACGGAATTCAGTTGTTGTTTCTTTGCTTCATAAGAAAAAGATGACAAACTAAAACAGAGGTGCATTCCTGAAGTGTTTTTCTTTATTTGGATAAGGAGGAATGTAAACAGCAGCCATAAAAACAAATCTCTGGGCATCTCATATGAGGGATATCTTAACATTAAAACGTGCATCAGGGAAATGGTGTCTATCTTTTGTGTTTGAGTCCTGAGCTCTCCTGCAGCTGGGTCAACGTCCCCGAGCTTCCTTATCCGATGTTGATGACTGTGTTTTGTCTTATGCCATAAGTGTTCCAGATATAAATATTAAAAAACAATATATTAAGATAAACATGTGCTGGAATGAACGGGGATGATCTGATTTAAGTCATAACGAGCTAGACAAACTGGTGCAGCTGTTGTTGTTCTCTCCCATTTAAATCACGATATGACATGTTTACAAGGCTGGAAGTTAAACTATTCCACTGTGATTGGGGGTCTCTGTGGGTTCATCACGACGACCTGTTTCACATCACACATAGTCACAGGATTCATATTGATATAAGAATATTAATAAGGGCAGCATTTACAAAAGACAACAACAAAGCTGAGTCTTTTGACCTGCAGAACTGCAGCATCAGACACATTCACAGAGCACTCTGCTGTTTTATTATGCAGATCTGTTTGCTTTCGGTCTTCTAACACATGCAAATCAATAAACTTTAACAAGAGAAGGTCTGGTAGATCTTTTATAGCAAGTGTGTGTTGAGTTGTATGAAGAGTCTGCGGCGTTGTGTGTTCCCACAAAGTCCTCTCATCTGAATGTACCTGATATCCTCTGTTTAGTGTCAACGTTTTTTCATTTCTCCAATGTTTCTCCAATGTTCCCAATAAAGATCTTTTGACTGATAATTTAGACTTTTCACCTATAATGACTTGTATTGCGTTGTTTTGAAGCGGTGATGCTGACGGGTGTGATGCTTCTACAAAAAGAGATCTCTGCCCAGTAGATGTTTTTCTTTGCAATAAACTGGTTTCTGACCCTGATGAAGTGGTTATCTCATGCTAAATAATGTATGTACAAGCAGACTCGTCACTCTGTTGGTGTATTTCAACTGACTTTTAACTTTAACATCATAATAGCGTCAGCAGCTAATTGATTTCTTAGCTGCTGACAGTATTTGTCCTCCAGCAGGAATAACATAGGGACTACAGGCCATTTTTGTTTGAATTCACTTGGTATCTGTGGAATTGATGAGATATGAATGATCATGATCAAGCCCAGTGAAGAAGTGGTGTAGGAGAATCAATAAACAAGCTCAAACCTGTGTGTCTTCATCACACACATTGTAAACTGTGCAGGATGTGAACTCCACTGTGGAAGGACAGATGAGGAGATGGGGACTGATGAGGAGTTTCATGAGGAAGAGCTCTGGACAGGTTTCATTGGAAATAATCTATGTTGTCCTTTTCCTCTGTCAGTGGGTGCTGGCCTTTGAGATCTTCATCCCGCTGGTCCTCTTCTTCATCCTCCTGGGTCTGAGGCAGAAGAAGCCAGCGATTCCTGTCAAGGAAGGTAGGCAGAGCGCAGACGGAGACATTCATCCATCCACTGTACTCAGAATATTGACTGAGGGATGGTTAAAGGGACATTTACTCTGCAGCCCTCTTTGGTTTCTATACAGCCACATTGTGTCTATACAGCCACATCTATACAGCCACATTGTTTCTATACAGGCACATTGTGTCTAGACAGCCACATTGTTTCTATACAGCCACATTGTGTCTATACAGCCACATGGTTTCTCTACAGCTACATGGTTTATATACAGCCACATTGTTTCTATACAGCCACATTGTTTCATTGTTTCTATACAGCCACATTGTTTCATTGTTTCTATACAGCTACATTGTTTCTATACAGCTACATTGTTTCTATACAGCTACATTGTTTCTATACAGCCAAGCCACATTGTTTCTATACAGCTACATTGTTTCTATACAGCCACATTGTCTCATTGTTTCTATACAGCTACATTGTTTCTATACAGCCAAGCCACATTGTTTCTATACAGCTACATTGTTTCTATACAGCCACATTGTGTCTATACAGCCACATTGTTTCTATACAGCCACATTGTGTATATACAGCCACTTCTATACAGCCACATTGTTTATATACAGCCACAGTGTTTCTATACAGCCACATTGTGTCTAGACAGCCACATTGTTTCTATACAGCAACTTCTATACAGCCACATTGTTTCTATACAGCCACATTGTGTCTATACAGCCACATTGTTTCTATACAGCCACATTGTTTCATTGTTTCTATACAGCCACACCGTTTCTCTACAGCCACATTGTTTCTATACAACCACTTCTATACAGCCACATTGTTTCTATACAGCCACTTCTATACAGCCACATTGTTTCTATACAGCCACATTGTTTCATTGTTTCTATACAGCCACATTTTTCATTGTTTCTATACAGCCACATTGTTTCTATACAGCCACACTGTTTCGTTGTTTCTATACAGCCACATTGTTTCTATACAGCCAAGCCACATTGTTTCTATACAGCCACATTGTTTCTATACAGCCACATTGTTTCATTGTTTCTATACAGCCACATTGTTTCTATACAGCCACACTGTTTCGTTGTTTCTATACAGCCACATTGTTTCTATACAGCCAAGCCACATTGTTTCTATACAGCCACATTTTTCTATACAGCCACATTGTGCTTGTCCTCATTATGAAAGGACCAAAGGACCAAACAGATTCTGCTCCAGTAAAATGGAAGAAATGTTTTGGTCCCATCTGTGATATATTCTTTTTATTGAAATAAATCTCCAACTGATTTTTTCTGAACTTATTCAATAAAGACAAAGTTGTGTCTTCAGATGGTAATTAACAGGCTAAATACAAGAGATGGCTTTTAAAGGTATCACTGGAGGGGTAAGATATCATTCTTAGTGGCAAACTATTAAGGAACAAGGACTGAAACTGCTCCATCACCTTCAGTCTTTAAAGGGCCCTGGAGTGGAGAGCAGGGATTGGTCCCCAGGTCGGAGGGGTCAGGAGGTCAAACAGAGGATGAGCAGGTCTGAGATGTAACCTGGTGACAGTCCACGCAGTGCTCTATGAATACAATCACAGTCTGTGACAAATAAACACTTATAATACTCAATTTAATGCACCTATGGGTTGTAGAGTGTGACATTGAAATACTTTATTTTCCACTAAGCATCATTTCAATACTGCTGCAAGTATTTAGCTTGTTGTTGATACTCATCAAAGTGGACCTTCATCCTCACACGAGGTCAGCGCCGCCACACACAACCACCTGGAGGGGTTCTGCCTTTTTGATCTGGCTTTTAAGGAACATTTCACGAGGTAGATTGACACCAATGTCCTCTCAATGTCAACAGTGATGAAGAAAGTGGAAGAAATGAGTACATCCATGTTGAATATGTGCAGCTCGAAGCTTCTGAGGAAGCGAGGGATGAGGAGATGGATGGTGGAGGACTGCACAGGTATTCTGCTGTTAGAAGGACGTATTCTGTCCCTCCACCTTAACTTGCATTATTTTGTTGTTTTAAATATAGAAAGTGAATGTTGAAAATTGCTGAGAGTCACAGAGACATGACATGTTCTCTGCATGTTAAACAGACAAACACTGAGAGAAGCATGTGAACCGTCGCCTGTGAGTGAGTGAGAAGAAATATCGATAAATAAATACTTCTTATACTACGTATACAAATGAATTTTCATATTCTGTATTGAAATTGACATACAGACATGTCTTATATAATAATGTCTAGTCATTAATTCACTCTTTATACGTCTGTTACAGATGCAGATGTACTGTATTTGTGCACCAGACAGGATTCCATTCCTCAGAAAGGCATGAGTGAATAATATGATAATATGATAATATGGATGGATGACAGAAGGAGCTGGAGGACAATAGGAAGTGTTTTTGTGATGTAACACACAGACAAGCCTCAGCAGCACAGTAACCATGGAAACATCAGGCTATTAGCGAGAGCTGGTCGAGAGCTTGTCCAGCCAGCTCTTATATATATATATATATATATATATATATATGTGTGTGTGTGTGTGTGTGTGTGTGTGTGTGTGTGTGTGTGTGTATAAGGTAATGTGGGACTAACTAACTAACAACTAGCGTTAACAACGGTGGACAAATCACTCCGCTTCTTCCATTGAGGAAAAGCAACAAGACTAAAATGCTCCACCACTCAAACATGCATTCACACTGCTACACAACGAGCATGAGTAAAGGTCCACTATAGTCTATATATATATATATGTATATATATATACATATATATATATATGTATATCATGGGCTCTTCTGTGCAGCATCATGATGTTCAGCACTGACATGTGGAGCCTCTCTGGCCATCAGCTGTGGCTCATCTGACATCTCTTCTCTTCTTTCCAAGTCTAACTCAGCATCTCTCCCTCTGCTTTCTCCTCCTCCTCCTCCCCTTTCTCTCCATCTGTTTCCTCTGTCTTGGCCTCCTGCCACATCCTTTCCTCCTCGTGTCCAGCCTTCTACAGCGCGGCCCCGCTCACCTCGGCTGGCATCATTCCCATCATGCAGTCGCTGTGCCCCGATGGACAGAGGGATGAATTTGGTTTCCTGCAGTACAAGAACTCCACGTGAGTAGATCACTTATCATAACTCGTCTTTTTACAGCACCTGTTTGCCTTGATTTCTTTGTTTGTTTGTTTGTTCCATTTTTTGTGTGCAAACACTGAGATCAGACGAAGGCCATGTTCTTTAAGACCCATACCGTCACCTTCCTAAAATAATGGCCTTTCTTGACAAAAATGATTTGCTTGCCTAAATCCTCTCCTCATGATACTGGCCACCTCTGGTAAAATCTCCTCCATCCTCAGCTAAACAGATCATGTGATTCTACCCTGTAGTATAACGATGTCAAGAGTAAACGCTTCGCTAGCAAAACCATTGTTTTCCTATGGTACAGCGCGCCTTTAATGCGCACCTTTTAAATGCCGCGCTTCGCGTTTTACTAGCAGTTTTTAGGCGTGCATAAAAGTTAAAATATTCTCAACTTTTAAGCGCAAGGCGCGGAGTCACACAGCTCATCAAAGTCAGTGTGTATCGCCCGGTTGCACATGCAGGCCCGCTCCACAGGCTGGTTTACCCGGCGCGATTTGCCAAGGCGTTTTAGAAGCGGCTGCACTTTTAAAAGTCGCATCTGGTGTGATCGGCCCCTTAGGCCTTTTTATTTTGCCTAATGCTGTGTTCACACCAAAAGAGTTGCGAAATATTCGCGCGAGTAGATTACATGTTAAGTCAATGCACAGACGCGAATGGTTGCGAAAAAGCGAATTTTATAGAGGCGAAATGCCGTTGCGAAAATTCGCAAATCCGCCTTTTCGCTGGCGTTGAAATATTTCAACTCCAGCGAATAATTCGCCCGACGCGGAGTTGCGAAAGCCAATCAGTGTTGAGAAGCTCCGCCCGGCATCACCGCCGTTCTGCCGTCACTGAATCAAACTGCGGGTCCTGAAGGAGCGCTGGAAGCGGCTTCATTCAGACACTCGTCCCGGAGGAGTCGGAGCTGTGTGCGACTACAGATAATATTATGAACCCAGACACGACTACGGATAATATTATGAACCCAGACACGGGGGCGTTTGATGTTCCCACGTGTGGGACTTCCTCAACAAGCATAAAGCAGAACTAGTGGTTATTTACATGGTGGATGGTGGAAATGGTAACTGTTTTCACAGAGTAGAGCCACAGAGATAATCCCAGCCACCAGCAAATGGTTACGAAAAAGTTGAGCGAGTAAAAAAGTAGAGCGAGTAAACTCAGGCGAAAAAGCGTTGCGAAAATTCGCAACTCTTTTGGTGTGAACACGGCATAAGTCAAAAGACAATGTGACTTAGGCCATTTTACAAGCTTTTCAAGATGGCATTTTGAAGCATTTAAGCTAGCAATTTAGTTAGCATTTCTGCGAGCATTTTTGTCAATGAAAATCTCCCTCGAACATAATATCAGTAATCATAACATAATTTGACCGGTATTACAGTATGACTGTTGTGTAGTGTCTAGAGGCAGCTTGTGCCCCCCGATTACATTTGGTCAAGTTTTTTGTGTTTTCTGAAAAACCTGAAAAAATGACTTTGTCCATTATTTTAAGGTGACAATATGTAGCCCTCTCATTCATTTGAATGGAGCCAGTGGGGGGCCGACACCAGGAGGGTCTTCATCAAAAAGGTTGAACAGGTTCTTTTGCTGCACTTGTATGTTTGACCAATCAAACATACAAGTGCACATTCCTGCGGAAGAGGGCACGATGAGAAGAGCGACAGTCACACCTTTCATTCATTTTCATTCAATTGATTATAAATGTTACGATCTTCTCATTGCACAACACGGATCTGATGGTTCTGTCGGCTGTGACTGAGTGGACCATAGAGTCACATGCTTCATGCATCAGGATGTATTGGCTGAGTCTGTTCAGTGCTCTCTGTCGTCCCTGATCATACGAACATGGAACCGTTTCCTAACGCAGGAGCTGATCGACCTTCCATGTGCCGCTCAAGGGACTCAGATCTAAAACACAGAGTTGTCTTATGGGAGTGAGAACGTGGTGAAAGTGCTGCTTCTCCAGCTTGAACTGATTTAAATGTGCCTCCTGATATGTCCATTGGACCAAAACTCATGTGTAAAATTTGTCAAAACACATTTTTTTTAAATATCTATTTTCTTTTTGCATAAGTGATACACTTAGTATCACAATGTGCCTCCTTTTTACTTTGTATTTGTTATCATGTATACAGTAGTTTGGTGGGACATTCAGGCATATAGCTGCAACTTCACATTCTCATTCTTTCTGCAGTGAGCTTTGGAGTGAGTTTCTATGTGAAAAGGACAGGTCACATGTTGTTCACCAGCAGCACAGACCTGTGATGGATTAAGGCAGACCACCACCTGCCGAGATGGAAAGACGTGAAACTAATTCTGCAGTCGTTGCTTGCTAATGACAATTATTTGTAAATGTGCCGTCGCTTGAAAAAAAGGACTAATAATGTTTTTCTTCAGTGCTGTTTTACAACTGATTAAATGTCTACATCTCTCTCTGTTAGTGTGACCCAGCTGCTGGAGCGGCTCAGTGAGGTGGTGGAACAGAACCGCCTCTTCTCGTCTGAGCGGCCTGGTATGGGTCAAGAGCTCGAGACCCTGCAGCAGCACCTGGAGAGTCTCAGTTCAACCCGCTTACCTCCAGACTACAACTTCAACACCAGTCAAGGTCTGACATATGGCCGGCTTTAACTAGTATCACCAGTATGTGGAGCGACTAACATTCACACACTGATGGGAGGAGCTACCATGAAGGTACCACCTGTCCATCAGGACTAACTAACATTCATACACTGATGGAGGAGCTACCATGAAGGTACCACCTGTCCATCAGGACTAACTAACATTCATACACTGATGGGAGGAGCTACCATGAAGGTACCACCTGTCCATCAGGACTAACTAACATTCACACTGATGGAGGAGCTACCATGAAGGTACCACCTGTCCATTAGGACTAACTAACATTCATACTGATGGGAGGAGCTACCATGAAGGTACCACCTGTCCATCAGGACTAACTAACATTCACACTGATGGGAGGAGCTACCATGAAGGTACCACCTGTCCATCAGGACTAACTAACATTCACACTGATGGAGGAGCTACCATGAAGGTACCACCTGTCCATCAGGACTAACTAACATTCACACTGATGGGAGGAGCTACCATGAAGGTACCACCTGTCCATCAGGACTAACTAACATTCACACTGATGGGAGGAGCTACCATGAAGGTACCACCTGTCCATCAGGACTAACTAACATTCACACTGATGGAGGAGCTACCATGAAGGTACCACCTGTCCATCAGGACTAACTAACATTCACACTGATGGGAGGAGCTACCATGAAGGTACCACCTGTCCATCAGGACTAACTAACATTCACACTGATGGGAGGAGCTACCATGAAGGTACCACCTGTCCATCAGGACTAACTAACATTCACACTGATGGGAGGAGCTACCATGAAGGTACCACCTGTCCATCAGGACTAACTAACATTCACACTGATGGAGGAGCTACCTTGAAGGAACCACCTGTCCATCAGGACTAACTAACATTCATACTGATGGGAGGAGCTACCATGAAGGTACCACCTGTCCATCAGGACTAACTAACATTCACACTGATGGGAGGAGCTACCATGAAGGTACCACCTGTCCATCAGGACTAACTAACATTCACACTGATGGGAGGAGCTACCATGAAGGTACCACCTGTCCATCAGGACTAACTAACATTCATACTGATGGAGGAGCTACCATGAAGGTACCACCTGTCCATCAGGACTAACTAACATTCACACTGATGGGAGGAGCTACCATGAAGGTACCACCTGTCCATCAGGACTAACTAACATTCACACAAACATTCATACACATGAGGGAGCAATTTGGGGTTAAGTGTCTTGCCCAAATATTGGTTGTTGTTATTGTTCTTCTTCTGCATACTGGCCATGCAGGCAACTGAGTAGTAGTATTATTTAACTACTGCTCTTAAATTGCAGTATTTTAACTTCCACTCAGTTGTGGGGGCTCAGGGACTACTGGGCCCTACTTATGTACTGCATACATGTTTGTGTATATCGTGTTATTAATGTTTCACCTTGATCCCAGAGAGACGCTCTGCCTTGCCTTGTATGGTATCCTCCTAAAGTGACTCCAAGTAAGAGATGGTGGACAAAATCAGTCTGTAAAAAAGAGACTTTAGAAACTGTGAACCTATGCTTTTATGTTATGTCCTACTATTCCTGTATCATAGCAAACATTGCCAGAAATAAGACAGTGACCATAAAGCTTGATGTATCAAAGATGGTTATCAAGAGTCTAACTCAAAATGAGCCTTTATAGTATTTGATATGCAGTCAGAAATACGACTCCAGAAAGAATCTTAGAACAAAGTAGTTTCCTCCCAATAGTCGGCCTGCCACTTAATCATTGCATTGCATTCCTCAGGGTCACTTGTGTGTACTGTGTATAGGAGGATATTTTGATGTATCACATGTGGAAGCTGATGAAATACCTTATTTTGAATAAAGCATGCACTTCCTAAAAGAAAGCTGAAGTTGAAATGATCTGGTGTGTCTGTGTTTGAATGCAGGCTTCACGCTGGCCAGTGTGTTGAAGAACCAGTCGGTGTTCCAGCAGTTCTTGGTCCAGAACCTTTCCCTGTCCAACTCCACAAGCAGCCTGCTGCTCAACACTCCAGTCAGCCTCAGAGAGGTGAGTCACTGTTATGTACACACACACACCCACCCCCACACACACATATAGGTGTTCTTCCATTGCCAGGCTTATAAAGACAAGAACACTGAATCCACATGAGTCCAACCCAAGAGGTTATTGTAACCGCCGGGAGGAGAACAGGAAGTCACATACAACCTCGCACACAGTTCACTGTTACAGGTTCTGATGAAACTCTCCTTTCATCTATCCATCATCATCTTGTTTACAGGTCCAGATATACCTTCCCTTTATCCATGCATCAGATCTGTAGGTCATAACTGCAAGGGGCCCCTTGGATAACAGATTCCATTCGTGCATCTCTGCACGTGAAGGTAGAAGGAGTCTGCTATAAGAACCTCAGACATACCGAGATGCTTGATTGGTTCTCAAATGTTGAAACCACGAACATGACGTGTTCGTCTGATTTAGCCGATGGCAGTTTCAGTCTTTGAGCTAAAAGCCGGACAGAAAAGTTCTCTTGAACTTGCCGGTTTAGACATGTGTTGATATGAAATCAACAGACTTACACAATTGGACCAGTGCACTTCCAGGGAACCGGTCTCAGCTTTCCTGTCCTGCAGTGCAGTTTCCATACCACACTGTGATGGAGCTGGTAAGGACGCTCTCGACCATACATCTGTAGCAGTTGCTGAAAATGTTGGGTGGCATGCCAAATTTCCTCAGCCTTCTTCGGAAATACGGTCACTGCTGTGCCTTTTAATGTTCTGCAGTGTGCCACCAGTGATCATTCCAATGACCGTCGTATCATCCACAAACTTGATGATGCTGGTGTTTTCCTGGGAGGCCACACAGTCGTATGTGAGGGTGTACAGCAGGGGACCCAGTACACATCCCTGGGGGGTCCCTGTGCTCACAGTTCTTGTGTCAGATTGGGGTCTGCCTGAGAGAAAGTTCAGCACCCAGTTGCAGAGATTGCATGCTGAGGTGAAGTCTATGAAGAGGAGTGAAGTCTATGAAGAGGAGTGAAGTCTATGAAGAGCAATGAAGTCTATGAAGAGCAATGAAGTCTATGAAGAGGAGTGAAGTCTATGAAGAGCAATGAAGTCTATGAAGAGCAATGAAGTCTATGAAGAGGAGTGAAGTCTATGAAGAGCAATGAAGTCTATGAAGAGCAATGAAGTCTATGAAGAGGAGTGAAGTCTATGAAGAGCAATGAAGTCTATGAAGAGCAATGAAGTCTATGAAGAGGAGTGAAGTCTATGAAGAGCAATGAAGTCTATGAAGAGGAGTGAAGTCTATGAAGAGCAATGAAGTCTATGAAGAGGAGTGAAGTCTATGAAGAGGAGTGAAGTCTATGAAGAGCAATGAAGTCTATGAAGAGGAGTGAAGTCTATGAAGAGCAATGAAGTCTATGAAGAGGAGTGAAGTCTATGAAGAGCAATGAAGTCTATGAAGAGGAGTGAAGTCTATGAAGAGGAGTGAAGTCTATGAAGAGCAATGAAGTCTATGAAGAGGAGTGAAGTCTATGAAGAGCAATGAAGTCTATGAAGAGGAGTGAAGTCTATGAAGAGGAGTGAAGTCTATGAAGAGCAATGAAGTCTATGAAGAGCAATGAAGTCTATGAAGAGGAGTGAAGTCTATGAATAGCAATGAAGTCTATGAAGAGCAATGAAGTATATGAAGAAGAGTGAAGTCTATGAAGAGCAATGAAGTCTATGAAGAGGAGTGAAGTCTATGAAGAGGAGTGAAGTCTATGAAGAGCAATGAAGTCTATGAAGAGGAGTGAAGTCTATGAAGAGCAATGAAGTCTATGAAGAGCAATGAAGTATATGAAGAAGAGTGAAGTCTATGAAGAGCAATGAAGTCTATGAAGAGGAGTGAAGTCTATGAAGAGCAATGAAGTCTATGAAGAGGAGTGAAGTCTATGAAGAGCAATGAAGTATATGAAGAGCAATGAAGTATATGAAGAGGAGTGAAGTCTATGAAGAGGAGTGAAGTCTATGAAGAGGAGTGAAGTCTATGAAGAGCAGTCTTGCATAGGGCTCCTTGCCCTCTAAGCGTGTGAGGGGTGTACACAACATATATGTATTGATGTCTCTTTCACTTTACATTCTGACACAAAAAAATACAGTTTTATTTTGATATTAATGCCAGAGAGGAAGACTCAAGACGAATGAGTAATTCTTAGCAACATCTGCCATCAACTAGCATTCTGGCTAGCCTTCTTCTTGTTATACGCATGCCCATATTGTGTGTGTGTGTGTGTGTGTGTGTGTGTGTGTGTGTGTGTGTGTGTGTGTGTGTGTGTGTGTGTGTGTGTGTGTGTCCTGTAGGTGTACAGTCTTATCTTCGGTGGAGGAGGAGCCCAAAGTTGGATCCAGAGGGCAAAAGACACCAGACAAAAACCAGGAGCCAAAGTTGGTCACCTGGAGGTAAGTTCATGAACCTAGACTCACACTTCTATCGACACATGACACACAATGCCACGTGTCAGAACTCCAGGCTCCAGCTCACGTTTGTGGTGACGACTATTAGCTGCCTTAACTGCAGGTAGTTACACCACAAATCGTTCATTTCAGTACACTGGATAATAACATGCTGGGCTGGTAGAAGACACAGTGAGCTCATCTCAGTGCTGACATGCCACACACATCAGCCCACATTCTGGTAAAGCTAACAGCCAATGCTAGCGCTAACTAGCTAGCTTGGTTAGCAAGGGGAATATCCTACATTTGGCTTGCAGAAATCAGGCTTAAAACAAAAATAAAAAAATGAACAACCAAACTATTTCTTTTAGTACAAGCCAACCAGTGTTGAATAACTCGTGGTAGCAACTCTGTGCTAGAAGCAACCTGTCAATCACAATTCAGCCCCGCCCTAAAGCGTCCCCTGCTTTATGGTCTGTTTGACTCTAAATTACCATAATTTACTAAATGAACATCATGCTGTATTGAAGAAGACTTGAAACTAGAGATTGAGACATAAACTCAGTAGATAATGCTTACTAAAGTATACATTCAAGTGACAAGTAGGGTCATGTTGACACCTATTGCTAACTGTTAGAAATATGCATTTTTTTTTTTTAAGTCACTTTTTATTTAGTTTTCAACAACATAACAACAGCATATATTTTCAAACAGTCAGTTTCAGTTGTATGTCTTGGTACACATGATATTCAGGTACAGTGTACAACACACAGAACAACAAACATCACATGGTGGTCACTCCAAGAAAAAGAGAAAACAAAATAGGGGGAATAAGGATAATAATAATGAAAAGAGGGGATAAATAAATACAAATAATAATTTAAATAAAATAAATAATTAAAATAAGATGAAGAACCAATAATTGTCCACTCCCGAGTGTAGTATTGTATGTGCTATCCTTTTCAGAGAGGATTGTGTATGTGTGTATGTAGAGAGCAACATATAATAATCACCTCATTGTAATAATAATGCTGCGACAGGACTCCATCGTTTACTAAATATATGCTTCTGGAGCCTTAATGAATATGTGATTTGCTCCATGATTTGCTGCATTTGATAGATGTCCCATATATCGTATGTTGGGGGATCCGGTTTTAACCATCTGATGGTTTTACCCTTCAATGCTGCTGTTAGTAGAAATATGCAGGTTTAAATAACTTTAGCATTGACTTTCAGAGCCAGAGGCCCCTTGGTTCAAACTGTTTTGTTGTCATGTAATGAACACGATGAGGTAAACACAGTCAGATACACAGGTGCAGTCATACAACATGGGGATTCAGACAACATTGACATATTAAGACATCATAATGATTGTGATGAATCATCTGTTTCCTGAACAAAAATCTATTTCTTTTCCAGTATATTTCATTAATTTCTGTCATTGAGTCAAAGGATGACTCAACTTGTTTTATGTGTGAAAGTCACTTTACTAACTGTAAACAGTTGTATAATGTCTTCTGCAATGAAACATTGAGTGTGTGTGTTAATATACTGAAAGAAAAGAACTAATCTGAAGTCTGAGCTCTAATTACTGAATGTGTTTACATTTGATGTAATTATACAATAATATTAAGCAGGCATTGGAGTGACAGGACCTTCAGATGCTGACATCATGAACTGATCTGGTTCTGTCCTCCACAGGCGTTCCTTCTGACTGGAGCCATGCTGGAGATGCTCACCTGTGGGGAGGGCAGGGCCACTGAGCTCAGTCAGATCCTGCTGGTGCCGGAGGAGCAGCGGCCAGCGCTGGAGGCCTATCGCAGCGCAGTGTGCGGCGGAGGGGAAGGTCAAAGGTCAGAGCGCTTCAGACTGATGAGCCTCGAGTTGAGACAGCAGGTCAACACACAGATGGTCAGTGAGAAGGTACGGCAGAAACATTTATTCAACAAACTAATGAGACAGTAGTTGTTCTGTCGCCTCATGACTCGTCCCCCAATGAACATGTTGAAGGAGAGAGCTATTAGAGCGCTTAGACCAGTGATCTTCAACCACCGTGCCCTGAGAGATCGTCAGGTGTGCCGTGGGAAAATGTCAAATTTCACTTAATCGGTCCCAAAAAATATTATTTAGTTGCTGCAAATAATTTGCCATTGTTGAGCGTCTGAGCTGCAATATAGTGGCTGGCAGAGTAATGAAATACTCCTCAATGCCAGGAGGGAGCGCAATAATTACCTACCTTAGCTGCTGTATTATGCTACAATGTGACATTAATAATAATTACCTACCATATATTTAAGCAATAAGGTACGAGAGGCAGTACTGTGTCGTGCAATAATGTACTGTTCAAGGGAGTTGTTAGCAAGAGTACAAGGGTTTTAGATGAGTTTTAGTATCCTCAAAGCACAGGACAGTGAATTCATTCATTCACATAACTAACAGCAGCACGTTTGGAGCACATTTGATTTGTTTACTAGCTCTTTTCCTCCACCTCTCTCCTCTCTTCCTCCACCCTTCCTCCTCTTTTCCTCCACCTCTCTCCTCTCTTCCTCCACCCTTCCTCCTCTTTTCCTCCACCTCTCTCCTCTCTTCCTCCACCCTTCCTCCTCTTTTCCTCCACCTCTCTCCTCTTTTCCTCCACCCTTCCTCCTCTTTTCCTCCACCTCTCTCCTCTCTTCCTCCACCTTCCTCCTCTCTTCCTCCATCCTCATCTCACCAGCTTCACTTGGAACAGCCCAGCTCTCTGGCTCCGCTCTCTCAGGCCGAGCTCGGCGCCTTATTGAAGGACCTGGCTGACGTGGAGAGGCTTCTCAAGGACGTGGACCTGCTCTCTGGCCTGGCCCGACTGCTGCCCAAAGGAGCCTGCGCCGGTCGGGCTCCAGCCTCTCCCGCTAATGCGACCTGGCCCCTGAACGCCACCACCTGGGGCCCCAACACAACGGACATCCCTGGAGAGGACGGGGCGGAAGGAGCCGAGGGAGGAGGAGGAGCAGGAGGAAGGAAAGGGAAGGAGGAAGCAGAGAACCCTCACTCTCAGTTCTCAGCGTTTGTCCAGCTGTGGGCCGGACTGCAGCCCATCCTGTGTGGGCACAACAGGTGAGGCGTGAGCGCTGAATCATGACAAACACATGACAAGAGATGATACCTGTCTGTGTGTTCTCATGTTGTTGTGCAGGGAATGAAGGGAAGGACAGAGAAATATATTTTCAATTTAAGTGACGACTTCTTTTTATTTCAACTTTGGGGCGTGTTTCTGTCGTTGTGATCACCATTTCTATCCAAAAGAATAAAACAGGACCCACACAGTTGGTTGTTGAGACATACATATAACAGAAGATTACATCCAAAGGGGAAAAAAACACAAAACAGTCGAACCTATACACAAATCAATAAGTTTATATGATCAATGTAGGCACGGCCTTTCTGAACATCTCTGAACCTCTGACTTGGAAGTTTCCTCTTAAAGACATCCACACTTTCCTCTGACCTCAGATCTTGGGGCAGAGCAACCTAAAGCTGCCTTTCCAAAGGGGTTTGTATCGCTAAAAGACTCGTGCCAGAGGACCTGAGGTCTGCCCTTGTTCACACATTCAAGCCTTGACATGATTAGTAAAGCATTGTAGGAAAACTGACAGGAAACCAACACATGGCTTTACAATAGGTGTCATGTGGTCTCTCCTCTGGGCGTCACTGGAGCTGCAGAGTTCTGAATCACTGAAACCATCCTAAAAAATAATGCTGGGTCCAATTTCTAAATACAATAATAAATACAATTTTAGCATTATCTTGGTTGCTTGAAAAATGTTTTGTCACATCCCAGCACTAATACCTTTAGACTACATCTATAGAGCAACAATTGGTCCTGTTTTTAAAGAGATGAGAAATGCACCAAAAGGGCAAAATACAAGATTATTGCAGATTAAAAAACGTATATAGAGGAGAAAACAAAGACAAATTATTACCCAATCTGTCCTTTGTAAATATATATTATTTGACTGACTTTCAAGTGTTTTAACTTCAAACTTGTTGCCCCATTTGAGCTTTTGCCTTGGTGATTACAGCTGATTGAAGTGATTGCTTAAACTACAAAACTACAGCCAAATTGTAATAAACTGGAATTATTCTCTAACTATTCTCTTGTGATTGCACTGCATTGTTGTGTCAGTCCTTAACAAAGCTTCATCCTCACTTCCTGTTGTCTGTGAATCATAGATGCATTTGATATGAGATTAAACATGAATGGAGAAACTCATGAGAATCATTTCTTATCAGGTAATGAGGTCGGTGCAGCTGTGCGTGGTGTAAACACGCTATACTGGGACCAGTGAGATATGAGCCAGTAAACTAGTGGGCTGATTGGTGGGGAGAATGACAGATCACATGAACGTAATGACCTTTGACCTGTGGCTCTTGTTGTAGGATCATCGAGCCAGAGGCATTGAAACAGGGGAATATGAGTTCTC
Source organism: Myoxocephalus aenaeus (assembly GCA_038501785.1). Taxonomy (NCBI): domain Eukaryota; kingdom Metazoa; phylum Chordata; class Actinopteri; order Perciformes; family Cottidae; genus Myoxocephalus; species Myoxocephalus aenaeus. The sequence continues at coordinate 2,863,033 of JBAMJR010000243.1, read as the reverse complement.
TGGGATTCACCAGCAAAGAACAGAGGAATCTGGGCTTACTGGTTCACTTGATGACTACAAATCCCAAGATCCTCTACTCACCCATTGGATCCCAGATGGATAAAGTGATTCAGAAGGCAAGTAGACTGTCTTTGGTGTCTGAGCAGAGCTGCTCATTATCCTCAGAGACAAAGCTGTGCTCAATGCTCCAATTATGTTTTACCCACTTGGGGTAAGGGAAGCAAGCTACAAATACAGCTCAGATATATAATAACCTTATAACTTTGTTATTGTGAAAGATTCACTGGGGGCCATGTTACTTCATAACCATTACATGCTAAATGGACTGTATTGTACATCTATATTCTAGTAATCTGACCACTCAAAGCTCTTTAACACTACATGTCATCATTCACCCATTCATACACTGATGGGATGAGCTACCATGAAGGTACCACCTGTCCATCAGGACCAACTAACATTCACACTGATGGGAGGAGCTACCATGAAGGTACCACCTGTCCATCAGGACTAACTAACATTCACACTGATGGAGGAGCTACCATGAAGGTACCACCTGTCCATCAGGACTAACTAACATTCACACTGATGGAGGAGCTACCATGAAGGTACCACCTGTCCATTAGGACTAACTAACATTCACACTGATGGAGGAGCTACCATGAAGGTACCACCTGTCCATCAGGACTAACTAACATTCACACTGATGGAGGAGCTACCATGAAGGTACCACCTGTCCATCAGGACTAACTAACATTCACACTGATGGAGGAGCTACCATGAAGGTACCACCTGTCCATCAGGACTAACTAACATTCACACTGATGGAGGAGCTACCATGAAGGTACCACCTGTCCATCAGGACTAACTAACATTCACACTGATGGAGGAGCTACCATGAAGGTACCACCTGTCCATCAGGACTAACTAACATTCACACTGATGGAGGAGCTACCATGAAGGTACCACCTGTCCATCAGGACTAACTAACATTCACACTGATGGGAGGAGCTACCATGAAGGTACCACCTGTCCATCAGGACTAACTAACATTCACACTGATGGGAGGAGCTACCATGAAGGTACCACCTGTCCATCAGGACTAACTAACATTCACACTGATGGGAGGAGCTACCATGAAGGTACCACCTGTCCATCAGGACTAACTAACATTCACACTGATGGGAGGAGCTACCATGAAGGTACCACCTGTCCATCAGGACTAACTAACATTCACACTGATGGGAGGAGCTACCATGAAGGTACCACCTGTCCATCAGGACTAACTAACATTCATACTGATGGGAGGAGCTACCATGAAGGTACCACCTGTCCATCAGGACTAACTAACATTCACACTGATGGGAGGAGCTACCATGAAGGTACCACCTGTCCATCAGGACTAACTAACATTCATACTGATGGGAGGAGCTACCATGAAGGTACCACCTGTCCATCAGGACTAACTAACATTCACACTGATGGGAGGAGCTACCATGAAGGTACCACCTGTCCATCAGGACTAACTAACATTCACACTGATGGAGGAGCTACCATGAAGGTACCGCCTGTCCATCAGGACTAACTAACATTCACACACTGATGGGAGGAGCTACCATGAAGGTACCACCTGTCCATCAGGACTAACTAACATTCACACTGATGGAGGAGCTACCATGAAGGTACCACCTGTCCATCAGGACTAACTAACATTCACACTGATGGGAGGAGCTACCATGAAGGTACCGCCTGTCCATCAGGACTAACTAACATTCACACTGATGGGAGGAGCTACCATGAAGGTACCACCTGTCCATCAGGACTAACTAACATTCACACTGATGGGAGGAGCTACCATGAAGGTACCACCTGTCCACAGATGCTGCATCCAGAGGACTCCAGAATAAATGATGAGAGAAAATGAGAGAATGGTTTCATCATTTACATTCCATGCAGAAAACGTTAATCATGCACTGTCTAACAAATGTCCACTGATTATGTGAGTGAGCACAGACTAGTGGCATCAGCTCTGTAAATCTCTTATCTGAGCATCTGGGCTATAGATGGTTGAGATAGCAGTGCGGTGAGGGAGGGAGGAGGTGGACAAAGGAAGAAGTAGAAATCCTATGGACAAATGGCTGAATTCATACAAAATCTTTGTAAACTGTTTGCACTTAGGCAAATGAGACATTTGCATTCGTCGGCAACGTGACACACTACACCAAAGTGTGGCTCAACATCTCCGCTCAGCTCAGGACCTTTCTGGAGGAGGGCCGGCTGCACAACCACCTGGTGTGGCTTCAGCAGGTAGACTCAGTTCATCGTCATAAAAAGACGTATGGTTACTTGCACGATAAAGGGCTACGTTGATGTCTCTATTCATCCTCCACCTCCTCTCCCTGCAGCTGTCATCAGAGCTTCAGCAGCACCCGGAGTTGTTGAATGGCACAGACAGTGAGCTGATGCAGGGTCTGATGGAAGGTAACTACAGTCTTCCAAACATCTCCACCCTGCTGGAGCAGCTGGACACCATCGACAATGCTGCCTGCGGCTGGACGCGCTTCATGTCTAAGGTTGGTAAAGTGTAGAATATGCACGAGTCAGCGATGACACCTGAACACCAGCTGCTGCTGCTGAGAGTTCATGAACACTAAGAGACTGAGACTGAGTTCTGACACTTGAAATATGTGTAGAGACCACAGCTATTACATCACCATTAACATCTGATGGCTTGTGGAGACGGGAAAGAGCAAACATGCTTTAAATTTGGTGCTTAGCAGTAGTTTGTGATGAATCCATTTCTGCTTCTGTCTTCCAGGTCAGTGTAGATGTCTTCAAGGGCTTTCCTGACGAGGACAGCATCGTCAACTACACCCTAAACCAGGCCTACCAGGACAACGTGTCTGTGTTTGCCAGTGAGTCGTCCCTCTCTGTCAGGTTGCGATCATGGTACCTCCAGTTGAAAGTAAAACTACGAGTAAAACTACAATCTTTCTTGCCCGCCTGAGGGTCCTGGAGGCAAAATGCACTTTATCATCATGTTTTCTCCACTAGAAGGGCACCCTATAGGGCACTTAATCATGTTTTCTCCACTAACTAGAAGGGCACCCTAGAGGGCACTTAATCATGTTTTCTCCACTAACTAGAAGGGCACCCTAGAGGGCACTTAATCATGTTTTCTCCACTAGAAGGGCACCCTAGAGGGCACTTTATCATGTTTTCTCCACTAACTAGAAGGGCACCCTAGAGGGCACTTAATCATGTTTTCTCCACTAGAAGGGCACCCTAGAGGGCACTTTATCACCATGTTTTCTCCACTAGAAGGGCACCCTAGAGGGCACCTAATCATCATGTTTTCTCCACTAGAAGGGCACCCTAGAGGGCACCTAATCATCATGTTTTCTCCACTAGAAGGGCACCCTATAAGGCACTTTATTATCAGGTTTTCTCTTCTTAAAGATGTCTGACTATGAATACATTTCTTAAAGATTACGTGTACATAAACATCTAATACCGCAATTTCCAGTACACTGTCTTTTATTATTTTATTAATTTAGATTCACGGTTTAAATAAATGTTTGGCAGCAAAACATGTATGAGTACATTTTTAACAATTTCCAGTACACGTCTGCTTCTGCTATACTCCAGATACAGATATGAATACAGATATTTCTGTCTCGTAAAATCCAATAATATCCTACAGTACATTAAACTCTCTGGGCCACAAAAGCCTGATATCTAATACGATAGCCTATGTAGAAATGAAACCAGTGGGGTTAAAGCTAGGGGTCTTTTGGGGTCATTTATTGCCTAAACATATTAAATAGAAAATAGAATAGAAATGTTTGTAACAAAAATGTTAGCAAAGCACTGTACCGTATATTTGGCAGAACAACATACTTTAAAGAACAGGCTGCTTTAAAACACAGTTGACATCTGAACCACACTGCAGCATGAAACCAGTGCAAGTAGAGTAACAAGTATAATCAGAATTCACTGTGTATAGTGTCCGGGTTTTAAAGAGAGAACACGACAAACAGGCCTGAATTAAAGTCAAAGTAAGAAGTCTGACCTGATATATTTCCTTCTGTTTTAGGTGTGATTGTCCAGACCAACAAAGATGGCTCCCTGCCGCCCCATGTTCTCTACAAAATTAGACAAAACTCCAGCTTTACAGAGAAGACCAATGAGATCAGACGGGCCTACTGGCGTCCCGGGCCCAACACCGGCGGGAAATTCTACTTCCTCTACGGTTTTGTTTGGATCCAAGGTAAGTGCTAAATTATTAGGCTTGAATATGGATTTGATGCAAAAGTGCCATGTCACATTATTGATTTGTTGCACTTAGTTTGGAATCTGAAACAAATCTGGACTCATTGTTTTAGTCTGCAGATGGAAACAGGCTGTACTATATATAAATATGGACACAGGGCCATAGGGGAGCCAGACTGTGACGTAAAGTGATTTGTTTAGTTGGTTTTCCGAAGAAAAAGATGTATTCTGATAAAGTGCTTACCACTGTGCACCTGTGAATATGCCAAAGCAATCTGCAGCAGAAGCACTTCCTCACACTGTCCTCTTTTGTTTTAGAAGGAGCGTCCAACACATACAGGTCTTCTTTCGGCTGTTCCTGTCAGCCGTTGCCATTTCCATTCAGGTTTCCAGGGTCACACTCAGGATATAGGAGCGTACCTTGTGGTTAATTAAAAACAGGGTGCAAAAATCCCCCTGCACCTATTATCAGACAACAAACAACAACATATTATCTCCGGAACCACATCGTTGTTTAACTTCATTTAAATTGCTTCAATACCACAACCCTTGTGAGAAGAGACATCTGGTGTGAAACATGATTAAAGTAACCGTTAAGTTTAAGTATTTACGTAAACTACATTTTTGAACCAAACGACCCAGTTTTTTTACTGAAACTCCTTTGAACACCAAAATGCTGTGTTCTATTATGATTGTCGTTGCAGATTCCGATTCTTTAGGTCCTAATCTTTCCAAAAAGTGTCTTATTAGTATGTGGGCTGCTGTTAGGGCTCCATGATACAGTTTGAAACACTCGGTGACCGCTCAAGGAGGCATTTTTGGGAAATCTTGCTCATATCGTGCTGGATGTTCATAGTTATGATCAAAATATCTTTGCAGATATACATTTTTTTCCCAAGACTTTGCTGAACAAATACATACAATAAACACAAGTATTGGAATTAATTTGGGGTTCCTACGACGACTCAAACACGGGAAAAGAAAAAAAGTCTAGAGCCAAAACTGGTGCACCCTCTGGCCTGATGCCTTTGTCGAGGTTGAAAAGAGTGATAAAGGATCTTTAGGAAATAATGCAACAAAAAGAAACACATATTTTGTAACTCTCTCTATTTCCCTCACTCTCCTCCAGATATGATCGAGAGAGCCATCATCAACACGTTTGTGGGCCATGACGTGGTGGAGCCTGGGAACTACGTCCAGATGTTCCCCTACCCCTGTTACACCAGAGACGAGTGAGCTCTCCTCTTCTGCTAGCTCACAGTGCTGAGCACTCTTTAGACACAGAGTAGCACATGTTTGTCATAAATATATAATGTGCCATTTGAAACATGAGCGATGTTTGTAAGTTTACTGCACAAAATGCTAAAAGAGGGATTCAAAGAAGATGTATTTCTATTGTAGGAGTTAAATTATGGGACAACGCTAACATGAATGTAAGAATGGTCAACTCGTTTTGTTTTTTAAAAGGATTGTTTCTAAAACTATTTTGGAGGGTTACAAGTGTGAATGAAATATATGTATATATTTATTTATTTTATTTATTTTATTTATTTTATCAAATTAATTATCTGATTTAATTGATAATAATTTAGGATAGGAATATACAGTATAAGCATTATGCTTCTACCTACACCTACATTTGGTGATGATGTGTTGTTGTTGTTTGTTTCAGCTTTCTGTTCGTGATCGAGCACATGATGCCTCTGTGCATGGTGATCTCCTGGGTTTACTCAGTGGCCATGATGATTCAGCACATTGTGGCTGAGAAGGAGCACCGGCTCAAAGAGGTTAGACTCTATCATATATATATATATATATATATATATATATATATGTATATATATATATATATATATATATATACATATATATATATATATATATGTGTGTATATATTTATATGTGTATATATATATATATATATATATATATATATATATATATATATATATATATATGTGTGTGTATATATTTATATGTGTATATATATATATATATTTATATTTAATATTTGTTTTCATATAGGTTCCTTTATGTAAGTGCAATACAAAAGGACTGCAGCAGTTAATCACATTCTTTTAGTTTGTGTTTCAAAAGCTCAGACATAACACTGAAAGCTCTGACACAAACCCCAGTGGACCCGTTTTAAATGGTGGTGTAACCATCATGTCCCTCTTCAGGTGATGAAGATGATGGGTCTGAACAACGCTGTCCACTGGGTGGCCTGGTTCATCACCGGCTTCGTCCAGCTGTCCATTTCCGTCACGGCTCTGACGGTCATCTTGAAGTACGGCCGGGTGCTGCTCCACAGCGACCCCTTCATCATCTGGCTCTTCCTCACCATCTACGCCGTGGCCACCATCATGTTCTGGTGAGGTCTCCTTGCTCCACTGAACTCGCTATGAAGATCCTTTCCAACGCTCTCAACAGTTGAATTCAGTGTCACCACGGTCTCAATGCTCGCTCACACACACACACACACACCAATGGGGGGGTTTCATCACTGAACTGCTGCATGTGTTCAATGTCAATGGGACAGGACCAGTAGTGCATTTTATACCTAGGCCCGCTGTCTGATATCGTGAACATAAACACGCGCATGAGGGGATGCTGTTCGGCACTGGTGAAATGCCTGGTTGTATAGAAGCCACTTCAGTATAGCTAGCGTGCAGGAAATGTTGTCATAATGTGAAATTATTATAAAAACTAATATTAAAGTAAACTAATTGGGATTTTAAGCAGGGTTAAATATATACCAGCAATTGGCTTTGCAATTCATTTCCTCCACAACCATTACTATTGATAGGACAATAAACTGTTTTATCACAGTCTGTAGGTTGATATTAATTCTATAAATGCAGGACATAGTATTACATTTTTTTTAAACTACCTTGACCTCACTGTTCCAATCTTTTGATCTTGAATCATTAGACGGACTCCCACTATATATATATATATGTATATATATATATATATATATATCCCAGGTGGGGACAAACTGCCTACCCCAAGCGAAGGAGTTCAAGTATCTCGGGGTCTTGTTCACGAGTGAGGGTAAGGTGGAGCGTGAGATCGATAGGCGGATCGGTGCGGCTGCAGCAGTAAAACAGGCGCTGTACCGGTCCGTCTTGGTGAAGAGGAGCTGAGCCGGAAGGCGAAGCTCTCCATTTACTGGTCAGTCTACGTTCCAACCCTCACCTATGGTCACGAACTCTGGGTCGTGACCGAAAGAACGAGGTCTCGGATACAAGCGGCCAAAATGAGCTTCCTCCGTAGGGTGGCCGGGCTCAGCCTTAGAGATAGGGTAAGGAGCTCGGACATCAGGGGGGAGCTTGGAGTCGAGTCGCTGTTCCTTCGTGTCGAAAGGAGTCAGCTGAGGTGTTCAGCATCTAGTCAGGATGCCTCCTGGACGCCTCCCATTAGAGGTTTTCCAGGCACGTCCAACTGGTAGGAGACCCCGGGGAAGACCGAGGACACGCTGGAGGGATTATATCTCCCGGCTGGCCTTGGAACGCCTCGGGGTCCCCCAGGATGAGCTGGAAAGTGTTGCGGGTGAGAGGGAAGCCTGGGTCGGTCTGCTGAACCTGCTGCCACCGCGACCCGACCCCGGATAAGCGGCCGAAAATGGATGGATGGATGGATATATATATATATATATATATGATTTCATGTAACCTCCCTTTGTTTTCCAGTTTTTTGGTGTCAGTAATCTACTCGAAGGCCAAACTGGCTTCAGCCTGTGGAGGAATCATCTACTTCCTCAGCTACGTGCCCTACATGTATGTGGCCATCAGGGAGGAGGTCGCCCACGATAAGATCACTGCCTTTGAGAAGTGCATCGCTGTAAGGCCTTTTCTCCTTTTCCTCCTTTTCATTTGAGTCGAACTACATCTGGGGTCCGTTTGTAAAATGGGATTATTTAAATAATCCCATGATACTGGTCTCCCCTCCAGTCTCTGATGTCCACCACAGCCTTCGGCCTGGGCTCCAAGTATTTTGCGCTGTATGAGGTAGCAGGCGTCGGCATCCAGTGGAGGACCATCAGCCAGTCACCGGTCGAAGGCGATGACTTCAACTTGGGTCTGTCCATGATGATGCTCATCATCGATGCCGCTGTATACGGCGTGCTCACTTGGTACATAGAGGCTGTGCATCCAGGTGTGACATCATTTCCCTTGGCGTCCTCACCGTCCTGCTCTCAATGTTTAACATATCTTTTCAGATGGATTACATCAAACGTGTTTCCCCGTCTCTTATAGGAATGTATGGGCTTCCCCGTCCATGGTACTTCCCCTTGCAGCGGTCCTATTGGTCAGGCAGTGGGCGTGTGGAGACCTGGGATTGGCCGTGGTGCGGCGGCGGGGCTGCCAGGCTCAGCGTGATGGAGGAGGATCAGGCTTGTGCTATGGACCAGCGGAGATCTGGTAAGGACACATGATGACTTGGTACTGACGAGGATGGCTTGATGGCCATGTTCTCAAGATTCACTTAACCAAGTCAAGCTTGAACACACGTGATGCGATCGACACTATGCAGGAATACCATTATTGGGGACCCACAGCTTCATCTGTTATTAGGCTCGTTCGTTAGAGCTGCGCCTCGCCTGGAATCCAGAGAGAGGAGGCGTTGTCAAGAAACTGCGATCAAGTCGGACAGTTTTCAGCTGCCTTCAAAGTACACACAGGAAGTCACAGAAAAAATGACTTCCTGTTAGTTCCGATCTTTAGGCTTCTTGTAGTTTACAGATCACGTTTGGATTTATTCATGTATATTCAAATGTATGTGTAGCTGCATCCTTTGTTCTTTTTATGTCTGCCTGTGAAATACATTACTACTGGTTTAGATATGTGTTGTATAAATATGATTTTCTATTAACAACCACACAAGAAATGTTTTTAGATCAAACATGAGACTAATAGTCAACAATTGAGCGTTAAGTATTACAACTACACATAACATAAGGATTTTCTACAACGCGTGGTGTTTGCTGTCAGATCTAAGAGCCAATCAGCTCTCTGATGTGGCGACAGCCAGGCGTTTCCCATCATGCACTGGGCCACGCAGTCCGTGGAGAGCTACTGCGGCGCCTGGCTCTAAAATCGGCGGCCGCCTTGATCTCGTGGGATTATCGTTGACCACGTGTGCATGACGTCGGACACAAATCTACCCAGCATGCATAGCGCGCCGATCGCCGGCGATCGATTCTGCGCAGAACTGGCTCGTCTCCAACGAGCCTAGTGTCAGGTTGGGCAGTAGAACAGGTGAAGAAGACCACATGACGCTGTAGTGTTGATCAACAGGTGCCGTGGTCTGAGCACATTGACAGCATGGGAAGTCTAGAAAGAGCTCCACTTATTTAGCATCCTCTTTTATTTGTCAGCTGTTACAGTCCTCGGTCGTTTGTCATCTGCAATACTGTCCAGTCACACGGTCAGCGGCGGCAAAGGAAGACATAAATAAACTACAACTAGTTTAGAACAGGGCGGCCAGATCAACCCTCCAGCGCTCAATAAGAACTAAAACAGAACACATGGCCTCTCGCCTGTCAAGGTTCTCAGTGGACATTAAACTCTACTACAGCCTTCTTGTGTTTTTTCAGAAACGTAGTATTTAATGAGACACCAGGATATGTCTTCAACCAGTTACAATAAACACCCGACATCACACAAGGAGTGCTAGCTCAGGTCCCTTGATACCTGTAACCCCAGAACAATCTTCTCCAACGCGTTATTTACCGAACTCACCACCTCCTCATATAACTTATGCACGTAGCACTCTGTCATTTAAAGCACTTAAAAACCTCAGACCTCAGCGCAACCACAAGAAAGTAGACAATCTTAAATAAGGTTACGTAAAACAACATCATGTAAAACAGAGTTACATTAAAGTGTAAGTCAGCAGTTCCTTTTGGTCTTCACACGACATGAACATCGGTCCCCTGGACTTTTTTTTTAACTTTTTGCTTGTTGTACTATTATTTTACCATGTCACTTTCAAGAATGGTCAATTGATAAACTACGTCACTGCAGAACAAACACAAACAACAACAATAGCTTAAGAAGCCCCATGTTCGTTGCAACACTTATCTCTCTCTCTTGCTGACCCCAGAGGAGATGCGGGGCATGGAGGAGGAGCCCAGCCACCTGTCTCTGGTGGTCTGTATCGACAAACTGACCAAGGTGTATAAGACCGGCAACAAACTGGCCCTCAACCAACTGAGCCTCAACCTCCATGAAAACCAGGTAGTCTCCTTCCTGGGACACAACGGCGCTGGCAAGACCACAACCATGTGAGGGGGACCAGTGTGTGTGTGTGTGTGTGTGCATCAGCATGTGTGTGATGGTAAAAGGCAACACTGGAGATCAGTGTGCAATTTAAATACTGGTTTTAAAAAAGACCTGTCGTGTAACTTCAATAGGACCAAAGTATGTTGGAGGCTGTTGGAGGCTTCAGTGAGACGTAGATGTGTTGAGGTGAACAACGTACACATCCTGAATCCATTGCTACTTCTACTGACGGCCTACACTGACTTGTCATAGGTCCATCCTGACCGGCCTGTTCCCGCCCACCTCTGGCTCTGCCACCATATATGGGCATGACATCCGCACGGAGATGGAGCGGATTCGTCAGAACCTGGGCATGTGTCCGCAGCACAACGTCCTGTTCGACAAGCTGAGCGTGGAGGAGCACCTGTGGTTCTACTCCAGACTCAAAGGCATGGCGGAAGAAGACATACGCAAGGAGATGGACAAGTGAGTTTAGGTCATGGAAAGTCAAACAGACAAATCAAATAAAGCATCGCAAGTAAAGACAATCAAATCAAAGAGGCAAGTATACAAGGATAACAACAAAACGCAACCAGACACAACCATACAACACAGTGATTTCAGATCCTTGGGTATGTCTAGTGTTAAAAAGGAAACCTCTACCCAGACAGCTCTTATTGGGAAATATCCACAGGAAGTTTTGAGTATATTTGACCATAACTAACAAGCACTTTAAAAAAGCCGCAAAATAGATTAGTTATGATTTAGAATATTAAGTGAATGAACATTTTTCTGTAAGACAGAAGAACTGAGTGGAATGACTCTGTACATTATTCTGCATGTATGGTGTTATAGTGCAGAGAACTACCTCTACATACACTGTATAACTGCAGTTCTAGACACTGATATGGATATGATGATGTGAATCATCTCTACAGCATGTACAACACTGCTTAGTCTCTGTAATAAGATGTCATGGTCAATGGTGTCGAATGCTGCACTAAGGTCTAACAGGACAAGTACAGAGACAAGTCCCCTATCTGATGCAACTAGAAGGTCATTAGTAATTGTCACTAGTGCTGTCTCTGTGCTATGATGCTTTCTAAATCCTGACTGAAACTCCTCAAATAAGCTATTGTTATGTAAAAAGTCACACAACTGATCTGTCTCCAGTATCTTAGAGAGGAAGGGAAGGTTAGAGATAGGTCTGTAGTTAGCCAACACCTCTGGATCCAAGGTGGGCTTTTTAAGAAGAGGTGTAATTACAGCTACTTTAAAAGACTGTGGTACATGACCCATTAGTAAAGACCCATTGATAATATCTAGTAGAGAGGCGCTAATTAAGGGTAAAACGTCCTTAAACAGCTTTGTCGGAACAGGGTCTAGGAGACAGGTAGAAGATTTAGAAGTAGAAACCATTGAAGACAGTTGGTCGAGGTTGATGGTAAAAAATCCATCCAGACGCACAACAGGGCCCACAGCCTCCTCCATGGTCATCCCACCTGAGGATGGACCGGCAGTAGTCGAGGGCAGGAGATCACCGATCCTGTCTCTAATAGCCATAATCTTATCATTGAAGAAGTTCATAAAGTCATTACTACTGAGGTCTATAGGAATACACGGATCCAACGAGCTATGACTCTCAGCCAGCCTGGCCACAGTGCTAAAGAGAAACCTAGGGTTGCTCTTGTTTTTCTCTATTAGTGATGAGTAGTAGGCTCCTCTGGCATTACGGAGGGCCTTCTTATCCGGGGAGAGGGATCCTCCTCTGTTGCTCTCCCTCAGGTTTCTTCCCTTTTTTCCCTGTGAAAGGGTTTTTACTATCTTTTTAGGGGAGTTTTTCCTGATCCGATGTGAGGTCCCGGGACAGGGATGTTATGTGTACAGATTGTAAAGCCCTCCGAGGCAAACTTGTATTTGTGATGTTGGGCTATATAAAATAAACTGAATTGAATTGAATTGTGTCCAGGATGATTGTTGACCTGGAGTTATCAAACAAGCGGCACTGCTTGGTGCAGACTTTGTCCGGCGGGATGAAGAGGAAGCTCTCTGTGGCCATCGCCTTCGTCGGGGGCTCCAGGGCGGTCATCCTGGACGAACCCACGGCGGGGGTGGACCCCTACGCTCGCAGGGCCATCTGGGACCTCATCCTCAAGTACAAGCAGGGTGAGTGGAAACCATACCAGAGGACATCCTTCGGTTATGCTCCAACAACTACTTTCAACTACTTTCAACTACTTTCAAAGACTGTTCTTTGCAGTCCAGGGTAGTTTTTAATCAAAGAAAGTCGAGGCACTCTTTAACGTGCTAATCTGAGAATGAGTTTATTCTGTCACTATCTCTATCCAGCACACCACGGGATATGTATTTTAACTCTTCCTTAATTTTCTCCGGAACCACAGCGTTGTTTAACTTCATTTAAAGTTCTACAATACCGCAACCCTTGTGAGAAGATATATATAATTTAAAAAAATATTAAAGTAACCGTTAAGTTTGAGTACTTACGACCCTAGGTCAGCTTGCCGCGGCGGCCAAAACAGTTTCACAAGATCCTTCATCAGTACACGTTACAACGTCAGATCACTAACAAAATTCAATTCAGTTTATTTTGTATAGCCCAACATCACAAATACAAGTTTGCCTCGGAGAGCTTTACAATCTGTACACATAACATCCCTGTCCCGGGACCTCACATCGGATCAGGAAAAACTCCCCTAAAAAGATAGTTAAAACCCTTTCACAGGGAAAAAAAGGGGAAGAAACCTGACAAACACATCTGAGTAACCGTACGGGCTTCTGGGATTCTAACAAAGCAATGCATAGCCTTATAAACCCCCTATAAGTACCTGAACGATAACAAAACGGCACAGCAAAACGGCACAGCTCACTCTGCACATTTCCGTGTCCTGTGCTCTTCGTGTAGCCCCCACCTTTGTAAAAACACCCCTAAGCTTCGTTTCCCTGTGATTTTCTTTGCACATTACAATTATTTAGGTCATAATCTTTCCAACAAGGTGTCTTATTAGTATGTGGGATGTTGGTAAGGGTCTGAACCATGGAGGTGGTACAAGTTGGCGACCCCTCCAAACCGCTCCAAAAGACATGTTTGAGAAATCTTGCTTAGGTCATGCTGGATGTTCATAGTTATGATCAAAATATGGTATCAAAGTAATTTTTTGGAAAATATAATTTTTTTTCAAAAGAAAATCTGAAAAAATTGTTCTAAAATAATACAAGTAATAAAACTCAATGGGGTTCATACGACTACTTGAATGCGGGGAACAAAAGAACAGAAGGAAAAACGACCCATATGTGGGCCTGTTGGTGTTAAAAAGGTTAAAGAGAACAACGGTCTCCTGGGTGAAAGTCCTGAGTTTGATTGACTCATCCATTCTAAAACTACTTCTCATTATTATATAGCATAGCTCACTGTGCTACATTCATTGTGAAAAACAATTTCACTTTCAATGTATACATGGTTTGCAGAAACATACAATGCCAACGTTTTTACCGGTGACTGGACTGTTTATTAAAGGATATCATGCTATGGTAAATAGTGAATGTTGGTTCAGTGTCATGCTCATTGCATGAAGTGGAAAAATAGTTCTTGAAATGTAATGCTCTGCAATAATATCCAGTCTTCACATTATGGTTGAGGTTTCACGTCTTGTTTGATGATTGCAGCACAAAGCAGAGGCTGCATGTTCACGTGTCGTTCCTCTGAACCACAAAGCAGAGGCTGCATGTTCACGTGTCGTTCCTCTGAACCACAAAGCAGAGGCTGCATGTTCACGTGTCGTTCATCTGAACCACAAAGCAGAGGCTGCATGTTCACGTGTCGTTCATCTGAACCACAAAGCAGAGGCTGCATGTTCACGTGTCGTTCCTCTGAACCACAAAGCAGAGGCTGCATGTTCACGTGTCGTTCCTCTGAACCACAAAGCAGAGGCTGCATGTTCACGTGTCGTTCCTCTGAACCACAAAGCAGAGGCTGCATGTTCACGTGTCGTTCATCTGAACCACAAAGCAGAGGCTGCATGTTCACGTGTCGTTCCTCTGAACCACAAAGCAGAGGCTGCATGTTCACGTGTCGTTCCTCTGAACCACAAAGCAGAGGCTGCATGTTCACGTGTCGTTCCTCTGAACCACAAAGCAGCGGCTGCATGTTCACGTGTCGTTCCTCTGAACCACAAAGCAGAGGCTGCATGTTCACGTGTCGTTCCTCTGAACCACAAAGCAGAGGCTGCATGTTCACGTGTCGTTCCTCTGATCCCAGGTCGTACCATCCTGCTGTCCACCCACCATATGGATGAGGCAGACCTCCTGGGAGACCGCATTGCCATCATCTCTCACGGGAAACTGAAGTGCTGTGGCTCGCCGCTCTTCCTGAAGAGCACCTACGGAGACGGATACAAACTGACACTAGTCAAAAAGCAGAGTGAAGGCAGAGGTCAGTGCGGTTTATTCGTTCTGAATTCATCTTTCATTTCAGTTTCCCGAACAGATTTAAAGGCTGGCAATGACCCTAGTCCAGGCATTTCACCCCAAAGTGTGGGTCAAATTTGCAACGAAAAATAAACTCAATGGATTTTGTGTTCCTAATTGTTCTGAATGAGAGAAGATAATCCAAAGGATTAGAGAGAAAGATTTGAAAATTGCCTAAATATGAGATGATAATTTGATGAAAACACTCTTTCAGTGACACGGCTACATTGATGCACGCTAGATTTGACCACGCTGTATTTTTTTACTTGAAGCAGAAGAAAACCCTTCAACCCAGATCTGGTCTTATTCTAGTCTTATTCTACACAGATCTGGTCTTATTCTAGTCTTATTCTACACAGATCTGGTCTTATTCTAGTCTTATTCTACACAGATCTGGTCTTATTCTACTAGTCTTATTCTACACAGATCTGGTCTTATTCTACTAGTCTTATTACACACAGATCTGGTCTTATTCTACTAGTCTTATTACACACAGATCTGGTCTTATTCTAGTCTTATTCTACACAGATCTGGTCTTATTCTAGTCTTATTCTACACAGATCTGGTCTTATTCTACTAGTCTTATTCTACACAGATCTGGTCTTATTCTACTAGTCTTATTACACACAGATCTGGTCTTATTCTACTAGTCTTATTACACACAGATCTGGTCTTATTCTACTAGTCTTATTACACACAGATCTGGTCTTATTCTACTAGTCTTATTACACACAGATCTGGTCTTATTCTACTAGTCTTATTCTATAACCCATGTTTGTAATGGGTTAGGGTTACAGGAAGTAACATATTTAATAATGGCTATGAGAAATGTTGAAAGTGTTTTTTTATTGAGAAGATATGGTACGGTACATTGTCATATTAATACATTAAGTTGTACTTGTGGTTGTTTGTGTGATGATGGTCAGCTGTTGGTGTTATGTTTCTATCGGTTAGCTGTGAGGACATAGAACCTCTCAGCTTGTTCCCATCAGTGTGCACCTCACCGCTTAGGTTGATGTTGTCCTACAACCTCTTCTCAATCCATCTAGACATTGGCCTATTTTTTGTAATTGATGTTTTTTTAGTCTGATTCTCCTGTCTTTCCCTTTCCCCTCCTGTCCTCCCCTGCTCTACCCATCCTTCCATCCTGCAGCACAGGCCAGCCACCCTCCTTCCTCTCTGTCTCCCTCCTCCTCTCTGTCTCCTTGCTCAGCGGCTCGGGTCACACGGTTCATTCAGCAGTTTGTGGCGTCGTGTCTGCTGGTGTCTGACTCCAACACGGAGCTGTCCTACGTCCTGCCCTCTGAGGCCGTGAAGAAGGGCTGCTTCGAGAGGCTGTTCCAGGTACACACACACACACACACACACACACACACAGAAACCGCTGGTCTTATGTATGTACTTACTTATTGTAAAGTAGCACTCAGTAGCACTTTAGTAGCACTTAAATGTCTCTTACCAGTAAGCAGTAGAAACACATGAAGAGACATTACAGAACTCGTAGTTTACCTCACTGAGTTCAGTGCCTGTCACTCCAGTCTTGAGTTTTATTCTTGTTTTAGTTTTGTAGCACTTTGTAGTTTAACTTTATTGAAGAAATTGTACTTTCTTGATTCTTGTTGTTCTGAGTTTGTACTCATGAATGCACTTATTGTAAGTCTCTTTGGATAAAAGCGTCAGCTAAATGAAATGTAATAGTCTTCAATATGTAATATTTCAAACAGATTAAAATCTTCAAACTGGCACATTCACCTTTTCCAGCACTACAGAGTGTGGTTCGGCATATTGAAGATTTACCAAAACAATGTGGTACATTTCTTACCAACCTGATTTAAGTCAAGTTGTAGAGCCCAAAATCACAAGTGCTTTACAATCTGTACACATACGACATCCTCTGTCCCGGGACTCACATCTTACACCTTCCATTTCAAGCAAAGTCCTTTAAAACATACAGTATATACTCCGTGAAATCTTTTGATTATCCCAAAAATGGGATACTAGTAGCTAACCATAGTAGTAGTAACCATGTCGGTGGGCAGTAGCCTCAACAATCTGTCAAGCAGTAAGACATCAGAGCCTCTGATTGGATATAAACCCTTCCAGGTGTTGCTGAAGGCTAATGTTGGCCGAGCTACATTGCTAACTAGCGCTATAATGCTAACTAGCGCTACAAACTAGGACCAGAAGGAGAGCTGTCCCTGACCCCCGTGCAGACCACACCCAACAGATTTTTGATTCATCATGACACTGAAGGAGGTCTACACACAGTGGCAGTGAGATTTCCTTTGAATAAGGCGACACAACGGTTGATTATGATTGGAAATTGGAACGTGTCTATAACTTTAATATTGCCGTACTGTATAACTGTTTAAACAAAGATGATGAGGCTCCTATTGGTTGTATTTATTCTTTCCTGCAGGCTTTGGAGCAGAGCTTGGACCGCCTGGCTCTGACCAGCTTCGGGGTGATGGACACCACCCTTGAGGAGGTTTTCCTCAAAGTGTCTGAGGAGGACCAGTCTCTGGAGAACAGTGACGCTGGTGAGACTGGGTTCCTCTCATGTGTCTCCAGATAGCGCAACACATCCACTGCATGTTTAGCCTTCATAAATTAGTCGTGGCTTTCTCAGCAATAATAGATTTCTGCAAAAATGTGTACTGCCTGAAATAAAGCTCTGACTTTAGATTCAGACTTTAGAATCTTCTCCTTGTCTCTCTGTCCTCTGGCAGACATGAAGGGTTCCCCGGGGGGCAGCTCAGTGGGGAAGTCCTCAGTGGGTTCAGGAGGGCTGGGGGTCTCCACTGGACCTTCAGTGGAGAGAGCGAAGCCGGAGGTGGAGCTGAGTAATCTGGTGAGGTGCTCCAGGCTGAGTCAGAGCCAGTCCTCCCTGAAATCCTCCTCGTCCGTCGGCTCAGTGAGGGGGGATGAAGGGGGACTGTACGCAGACTTCTATGGAGATTACTGCCCAATCTTTGACAACAGCCAAGAGTCTGACTCTGCCAGCCTGAGGGGTAAGACAACGAGATAGCAGATGTGCTGTGTCAGATACCGAGCCTCCAGCCGAGAGATGTCGCTTTCTCCTTCACTGGTATCAGGGATGTAAGAGAATTGGCTTCATCAGCAATGTTCTTGTATTTAGAGTTTAGAGCCAGTTATCCAGACTAGGTACATACCCGATATATACCTGTCTACAGACTAGGCCTCCACCAGTGCCTTGAGTTTAAATATGTTACTGAAATGAATCAAAGAGAAAGACAACAAGGTAAATCGTCCAACCTCCCATTTGTCTTTGCCCTCTCACGGTTTCCTCCCGTGGTCACAATTGTCCCGTTTTCCTCCAGATTGATGACATATTTTCACATGTTCTCCCTTTTTGTTATTTTTGTTTGTGTATAAGTAATACTGTTGTAATACTGACACCAAATGTTGTTTCCACACTGAAGAGAGCTGCTCTTCCTCCTCAGTGAGTGAGAGCTGCAGAGAGCAATGGAGCGTCAGAGAAAGAAATGCACAACCACATTTCAGACGTCCTGGAAAGAAGAATTCCGGTGTCTTATGGAAAGTTTCAAAGGAAAGGACATGCATCTTTTTTTTAAATTTGCGGCGACAACAAGCATTTAAAGATGGCCACCGAGGACAGTCTCCCTAAGGGGCCGGGTCCAGCTCCCAGTGTGACTCAGCGCGTCGTGCTAGCTCATGTTGCTAACGCGTCTGAAGAGAGGGGCGGCTTCTTGTTTGTGAACTTTGATTCCACAGCGTCAGACATCTTGGAGTCATTACAGACCATAAACTCAAAGACTGCACGTCATCGTCACACTCAGCGCGTTGCTACTTTACAGACACACAAGGTCCTGCTTCTTCACCACGTTAGCATCTTAGCAGCAGTTCCACACCCACAACCTCACATTACCAGCAGAAGACACATGTCACATGACACCATCTGGGCGGAGATACAGGACTTCCAAAAGGAGATGAGCTGGAGTTTGTCTGTTCTGCAATAACAACATATACTTAGGAATTGGTTATATAGGGAATTGTCCTTAAAAAAAAATCATTATGCAATTATGCTATCAAACATTACAGCAGTGATCGTGGCAGACCCACCTGGCGGACATCTTTTCTAGTTTCATTCATTTTACCATTTTATTTCCCGCCTTTTCACCTCCAGGAGATGCGGAGAACCCCTCGTCCCCGGAGCCGGAGGTCCTGGAGGGCCAGGGCAGCTTCAAGCTGGAGGGCTGGTGGCTGAAGCTGAGTCAGCTGCACGGCCTCATCGTCAAGAGGTTCCACTGTGCCAAGAGGAACACCAAGGGCCTCTTCTCGCAGATCCTGCTGCCGGCCTTCTTCGTCTGCGTGGCCATGACCGTGGCCTTGTCTGTGCCGGAGATTGGTGAGATTTGACAAATATGGTCGATGCTAGGTTTCTATCTATACTCTATAGTGCTATTTTATAAAAAAAATTAAAAGCATTCATATGCATAATTAAAATGAGAAAATACATTCATTTTTTGGGAAATATATATCTTTTTTTTCTATCATAAACCACCAGTAACACATATATGAACTTCTTAACTGGTTTCACAAGGGTTTTCTGTATATTATACCCTTTTAAGTTATTCAATAGACCTTGTGGTTGAGGAGGTAATCGGTATTTAGTATGGGAATGCAAACCATTGGCAATTTTCGCCACAAAATGGCTGAGGATAAAAAGGTAAGGTTTACTCTGATGAACAGTTAAACAGACTCTTCATCTGCACTATCTGCACTTTTTTGTTGTTTTACTACTGTCTTTAATGTCCTTTTTATATTTTTTATATTTATCTTGTATATTGTGTGTGAAAAAAAAAAAAAAAAAAAGTACGTAGAGCAAGTGAACCCGGAGTCAAATTCCATGTATGTGCAAATTTACATGGCCATTAAAGCTGATTCTGATTCTGATTCTTCTTTATTGTCCTGCAGGGAAATGTGTTGTGCTCCAAGCTGCTGCATCACACAACACACATAAACATATGGGCATAGAACATATATCACTCATAAACACGCTTAAATGCACATGTGGAGTGTGAGACAGTAGTTCTTTGAAATAATAAAGGGTAAACATAACAATATTTTTCAAATGATAAAGCCAGGTGTAATTAAACACTTGGTTTTATCAATAACGTCAAAAGCATGCAGCGTTCTGGTGCTCAGGGCTCTTGATGAATGTTGAGATATCGGCTCATTTCTTCTACAAACATGCGGTGATCTTCATCGTTCACATGTTGATGCTATGCACTACTTATGAAGTGAATAAAAGCAGGATTGTGTCTGTCTGGTTTCACAGGAGATCTGCCCCCCCTGATCCTGTCCCCTTCCCAGTATCATAACTACACACAACCTCGGGGCAACTTCATCCCCTACACCAACGAGGACCGACCCCAGTACAGGTAGGATGCAGTGTTCACATGGTAGTGCCACACAAGGAGGAGACAGGTCAGAAGTCCATATCTGAAGTCGTATCATTAGAATAAACAATACAAAAATGAAGATTTTGGAGATAAACTAAACTAATAACTATATTATTTAATGCTAATAAAATAGAGTTGCTGTCGAGCTCCTCCCATCAGTGTGAATGTTAGTTAGTCCTGATGGACAGGTGGTACCTTCATGGTAGCTCCTCCCATCAGTGTGAATGTTAGTTAGTCCTGATGGACAGGTGGTACCTTCATGGTAGCTCCTCCCATCAGTGTGAATGTTAGTTAGTCCTGATGGACAGGTGGTACCTTCATGGTAGCTCCTCCATCAGTATGAATGTTAGTTAGTCCTGATGGACAGGTGGTACCTTCATGGTAGCTCCTCCCATCAGTGTGTGAATGTTAGTTAGTCCTGATGGACAGGTGGTACCTTCATGGTAGCTCCTCCCATCAGTGTGAATGTTAGTTAGTCCTGATGGACAGGTGGTACCTTCATGGTAGCTCCTCCATCAGTGTGAATGTTAGTTAGTCCTGATGGACAGGTGGTACCTTCATGGTAGCTCCTCCCATCAGTGTGAATGTTAGTTAGTCCTGATGGACAGGTGGTACCTTCATGGTAGCTCCTCCCATCAGTGTGTGAATGTTAGTTAGTCCTGATGGACAGGTGGTACCTTCATGGTAGCTCCTCCCATCAGTGTGTGAATGTTAGTTAGTCCTGATGGACAGGTGGTACCTTCATGGTAGCTCCTCCCATCAGTGTGTGAATGTTAGTTAGTCCTGATGGACAGGTGGTTCCTTCATGGTAGCTCCTCCATCAGTGTGAATGTTAGTTAGTCCTGATGGACAGGTGGTACCTTCATGGTAGCTCCTCCATCAGTGTGAATGTTAGTTAGTCCTGATGGACAGGTGGTACCTTCATGGTAGCTCCTCCCATCAGTGTATGAATGTTAGTTAGTCCTGATGGACAGGTGGTACCTTCATGGTAGCTCCTCCCATCAGTGTGAATGTTAGTTAGTCCTGATGGACAGGTGGTACCTTCATGGTAGCTCCTCCATCAGTGTGAATGTTAGTTAGTCCTGATGGACAGGTGGTACCTTCATGGTAGCTCCTCCATCAGTGTGAATGTTAGTTAGTCCTGATGGACAGGTGGTACCTTCATGGTAGCTCCTCCCATCAGTGTGAATGTTAGTTAGTCCTGATGGACAGGTGGTACCTTCATGGTAGCTCCTCCCATCAGTGTGAATGTTAGTTAGTCCTGATGGACAGGTGGTACCTTCATGGTAGCTCCTCCATCAGTGTGTGAATGGGTGAATGATGTCATGTCGTGTTAAAGAGCTTTGAGCGGTCAAGAGACTAGAAAAGAGAAATACAGTGCAGTCCATTTAACTTTAACTTTCCATAACTGTCATTATCTGTTTTACACACGGCCTGCATGTAAAGACCTTTCTGAACAAACTAAAGTATCTAAGACCTTTAACTAAAGTCGGTGGTTCTTAGAGTCACTGACCGTCTTTACCACTGACTATATGGTTAGCCAACGCTCTCGGACCATCGTGTTCATATCCACGCCTTTCTGACACACAAATCACAAGTGTGTGTCATAGAAGATGCGTCCAATTGATCATAAATATAGTTTTAGAAATATTATGTATAGCCGTCGGGTCTTTCTAGCCAAACAGCTCGTGGCTCTGGCTCGGTTGGCTGTGTAGGCGCGACCTGGATACTGGGGTCCAGCTCACAAATCTGTTTAGTCTTCAAAATAATGCTGCAATGCTTTATATTCATTGGCAGCAAAAAGGTTTGACTTCACAAAGCCCTTGCTGACAGGATGTAAATGCTGTATCGGCTTTATGAAATATACATTCAGTATATTTTCTTCACTAAAGGCATTTGCTTGGGATAGTTTGTATTCAAATGTAAAAGTATTCAAACGTAAACCTGCACAGGTGTTTACAGACTCTGACTCTGACTCATCCTGACTTATTCGTTATCTTAATCAATAATCCTCATATGTACTTCATGGAGTCATGGATAAACAGGACTGTCACAAAGATCTCTTTGTGACAGTCCTGTCACAAAGAGATCTTTTCCAAAATGTCATTTCTACGTCCTACAACCTTTCATTTTCTTTGTTCTACGTCCTACGACCTGAGCATCTTTGCCCTCCTCTCAGGAGCCAGGGGTCCCCAGACGCCAGCCCACAGAAGATCATCAACAGCCTCCGCCTGCCCTCGGGCGTGGGGTCCACCTGCGTCCTGAAGACCCCCTTCAACAGCACCCTGGACCAGCTGGCCCAGACCCTCAACCCCAGCGCCAACAACTCCAAGACCCTGGCTGCGCGCTACTTTGACTCCATGTGTCTGGACTCCTTCACCCAGGGAGTCCCTCTCTCCAACTTTGTACCCCCACCTCCGTCCCCGGCCCCGTCCGATGACCCAGATCCTCGCTTTGAGGACGGACTGTGGAACTTCACGGCGACCCCGCCGACCACGGTCCACGGTGAGTCCACCTCAAGGGACTCGATTCAGCCGTTGCTTTGAACCATTCCTTTACACGTCAACACAGAACACAGCGCGTCTTCACTGGTGTCAGAAAGGCCTCTCGTACTTTATCTCTCTCCATAAAGTGACAGCTTCACAGACACCTTGTTTAGATCTAGGTCAGTCGTTCAATGCAGAGAGGAACCGTGCTTCCCAGTAAGCCCACCTTTGAATGCTATGGGTTCTTGACCCATTTAATAAAAGATTAACACATCTGTCTGGTACTAGACATTAAATTGGTTTATTATTGAATAATCTTTAATCACTACATGTGGCTCCCATGTGACAGGTCTCTTGTTTTGCTTCTCGAGTCTTGAAAAGATATTTTATTCCAGCTGGGAATCAGTTGAAAAGCGTTTATATGGTGTGGGGGAGCCTTTGAAGATTGTGAGAAGAAAATCCAAGATAGCCATGAAAAATAAAATATCAAATAAATAAAATCCAAGGTAGCCATGAAAAATAAAATATCAAATAAATAAATAAAAAATATAAAAATCGAAGATAGCCGTAAAATAATAAATAAATAAAATAAATAAAATAAATAAAATAAATAAAATAAATAAAATAAATAAAATAAAATATAAAAATCCAAGTTAGCCATGAGAAATAAAAAAATTAAATTTCCTAAATTAATACACGCTGCACTGTACATATCTTTCATCCCAGTTATTTTTATTTTTATTGTATTTTTATTTTGAATTCTATCTTTCATCCCTGTTGTTTTTATATTTTATATTTTTTATCTATCTATCTATCTATCCATCTACCCATCCATCTATCCATCCATCCATCCGATGATAAAGGAGGACCTGGTTTGGGGTCTGCTGGCTCTGGGACTCTAAATGGAACTGAGCCATCCTTCATGTTATTCCTCCTGTGCTTTTTTCTGCGATGACCAGATGCACAAACGGTTCTTTTGAGTTGAAGACTCCTCTCTCCTGTTTTCAGAGCCCGTGACGTCTCCGCCCACGCTGCCGCTGTCCCTCCATGAGGCGGTGCGCTGCCTGTGCTCCAGGCAGGGCACGGGCTTCTCCTGCCCCAGCGGGGTGGGCGGCCGGCCCCCCCTCATGAAGGTGGTGACGGGGGACATCCTGGTGGACGTCACGGGCCGGAACGTCTCCGAGTACCTGCTCTTCACCTCAGACCGCCTGCGCCTGCACAGGTGAGCCTGATGTGGGACCCTTTCATACCAACATATGAATATTGGTATATTTCATTGCACTGTAACTACTTTGAGCCTTGATTACGTGCAGCAGACTACAGCCAGGGCGGAGGTGTGGTGTCAGCGTTGGTAGGGACACTGACATTTCTGAGTTTCCTGAATGCATTTCAAAATAATGCAGGTTTGCACTGTGTGGGTAGTTAGCCTGCTACTAGCTAACTAACAACGACCTGGGCTTCTTGATAGCTACTCACCCTCTGGGTGAAAACACTTCAGATATATGGCATTTTCCTATCTACAAAGCACAAAAGGGTCAACAATATCAATGCTGAGACCAAACAAAATACTAATACGAGGCTTTATTATTCCTGGCGTATTTTTATTTTAGTATCTTACCGTGTCAGACTACTGCCAGCTCTCATTCTGCAAGTCAAGAATCACATGTTTCTGACTCGCCACTTCAGCCGATTAAATGACTGCATCTCGTCTCGCGGTCTTGAGGGCGCATTGGAAAACTTGGAAATGGATTTTTCACTCTTCTGGGTGACGAACGTACTATTATACTAGAAGAGTGAAAAATCCGTTTCCAAGTTTCTATTCTATTACAGATAATTTTGCACATACATTGTGCAAACTTGGTCGGACCTTATGCAAACCTATGCCCTTGTACACAGCTGTAATACCTGAGCGACACATTAACATGTGTTTTCTTTTAACCTCAATAGATATGGTGGTTTAACGGTGGGGAACATCCAGAAATCAATCCCAGCATCCTTTGGGAGGAAGATACCTCCGATGGTTCGCAAGATAGCAGTTCGCAGATCGGCTCAGGTAAGACGGGTCTGACCCGGACCGGACGTTCCCCGTCCCATAGAGCCAGCTCTGACGGGGCGGCGCTTGTGTGCAGGTGCTGTACAACAACAAGGGTTACCACAGCATGCCCACGCACCTCAACGTGCTCAACAACGCCATCCTGCGCGCCAACCTGCCGGCCTCCAAGGGAAACCCCGCTGCTTACGGTGAGCTGGCCACCCAATGAGATGCAGATGATGGAGTTCTGGGCCGGTCCTGGTTTGGTCTCATCTACGTATGTGTGGTGGTGATGTTGTGAATTGTGTTGGCAGGTTTCACGCTGACAAACCATCCGATGAATCGAACCAGTGCCAGCCTCTCCTTGGACTACCTGTAAGTAACAACACGCTCAGAGGATCACCTAGAGGACCTTAACTCCTGTTGTAGTGTTGAGCTTTGCAGGAAACTTGTGAATTATGAATTATGAAGCCATATTCATGATGAATTATCATGGATGTTTATTATTCGATCGTTTACATCCAAGTGTGAATGTCATGTGATCT
>JBAMJR010000243.1:2762500-2835000 GCA_038501785.1 Myoxocephalus aenaeus | reverse complement strand
GATGTTTTCATCTCCTCCAGGATCTGAAGATAGTCAACAGTTACCTGAAGTCCTGTTTCCTAATCTTCCCCAACTACAACCTGGGCCATGGCCTGATGGAGATGGCTTACAATGAGTACATCAACGAATACTACGCTAAGATAGGTACCGGATCCCACAGCATGCAGGACAGTCCCACGTGTTCCCTACGGGTGGCGCTGGAGAGCTTCAGTTGCAATACTTTGTCTGATACATGAGAGGGAATCAAACGTCAGCACATAGAGAGCTAGTTTGATTCGCGCCTCATGAGTGGAGTCAGAGGGAAACTGCTGTGAATGTGTCTTTCAGGCCAGTTTGACAAGATGAAGTCTCCGTTTGAGTGGGACATCGTGACTCGAGGACTCGTTGCCATGACGATCGAAGGCTTCGTCGGCTTCCTCATCACCATCCTCTGCCAGTACAACTTCCTCAGGAAACCCCCGTGAGTTTCTGCGTCTGTGAGGCGTCCGCTTTGCACTCAGAGTGAAAGACCAACAAGTATATGCATCACAGAGAAGGCCGCCAGCTTCTCGGACCATAATGCAATGCAATTACAAGACAGCTGTGTTTGCTTTGTGTAATGGAAATTTAATTAACCTTATCAATCTCCTTTAGAGAAAACAAATGATGTGAAACACTTAAATGTCTTCAAGCATTTATTAAACAGAAACTTAGAATAATTCAATTGAATGGACAGAGCTCGTCACCACAGATGGCTCGGAGGTCTGACCAGGAAAAATAGTTCAACATGAGTTTTATACATCAACAATTATTATTGAAATGTTTGCCCCCTCCCCCCCCCTGCTCCTCCTCAGTGTCTCCTTCCCTCCAGACAAGCCTCATGCTGTCTGGAGGATGTTGTTTGGCTGCGGCCCTGAGAGCAAGAGTGAGAGGCACAGAAAGAAAACAAAACGAAAAGAACAAAAACAATACCGAGATCCACCGGTTATCACTTCACACGGATGGCGCTGATGAGACTGGGTCAAGATGAACTGAACTCTGCTTTCAGAGTTCAGCTACACATTTAAGAATAAAGCACTTATGATAAATTTCCACCACACTTTGCAGCACTGAATCATTGATGGTTGATTGATACTTTCTCTTAAAATGCAAAAGTACATTTATTCAGCACAACTCATCTCTTCTGTCACTTCCTGCCGTGGTCCAAGACGGCTTTTTAAATAAAATAATAAAATATGAAATAATCATTTTTCATTGACACTTCAAACCATGCACACACTCCAGTGTTAGAGATCAACAGTCCAATGCAACGCTGCCTGGTATTTTCACTCTGTTACACTTCATTACACAACAATGCAGTGGACCTGCTGAGGGCAGACGGTGTGTGTTGGTGTGTGTGTCCAGGAGGGTTCCCGTCAGCTGCCAGCCGATAGACGATGACGATGTAGACGTGGCCTGCGAGAGACGAAGGGTGCTGCGAGGAGACGCCGACAACGATATGCTGAAGATCGAGAACCTGACCAAGGTTTTAAACTCGGCTCGTCCACATTTAGAAAAACCCTGGAAGCTACGGTTTAGTTTTCACAGTCGGACATTCTACTCAAACATCACTAACCTTTAAATGAAGCCAACCCAGTTAAAGCAACCATTACATGTATATTATACGTATTCAAGGAGCTACAACTTCTTTAATGCACATCTACTGGTGTTCAGGTGTACAAGTCCAGGAAGATGGGTCGCATCCTGGCCGTGGACCGGCTGTGTCTGGGCGTCCGGCCCGGTGAGTGTTTTGGACTTCTCGGGGTTAATGGAGCCGGGAAGACCAGCACCTTCAAGATGCTGACGGGAGACGAATGCACCACGGGGGGAGAAGCCTTCATCGACGGGAACAGGTCAGAAGAACAACATCGCTTGTAATGTTCATGAGTTCTGACTGAAGCGTTCTGGACCGATAACGCTGGCATTGAGTTCTGTTTGATTCACATAAAAGACATTTATCTCGTCAGACTGAGGTCCAGGTAGCGGATTACTGCTCCCTTAAAGTTATAGGGATACTGATACATCTATTGTGTGTGTGTGTGTGTGTGTGTGTGTGTGTGTGTGTGTGTGTGTGTGTGTGTGTGTGTGTGTGTGTGTGTGTGTGTGTGTGTGTAGTATCCTGAAGGACCTGTTGCATGTGCAGCAGAGTATCGGCTACTGTCCACAGTTTGACGCTCTGTTTGACGACCTGACAGCCAGAGAGCATCTGGAGCTTTACACCCGTCTGCGTGGCATTCCCTGGAAAGACCAGGGGAGGGTCAGTGTCTCACACACACACACACACACACACACACACACACACACACACACACACACACACACACACACACACACACACACACACACACACACACTTAAACAAGGGCTCTTCACACAAGATGTCCCCTTCACACTGACACAGCGTCGTCATCAGAGTGCACTTCCTTTCCCCTCCTCTAGGTGGTGCAGTGGGCGTTAGAGAAGCTGGAGTTGGCAAAGTATGCCGACAAGCCCGCCGGCACGTACAGCGGAGGAAACAAGCGCAAGCTTTCCACGGCCATCGCTCTGATCGGATACCCGTCACTCATCTTCCTGGTGAGACGTTCAAATGCATCTTTCAAAATAAGAGATCAGAGCATCCTTTATTAGTCCCACAGCGATTTCATTCATGAGCGCCCAGTTGGTATTAGTACAAAAAGTAAATGTGTAGAAGAGTTTCATCACGTGTCTCACCATGCACAACCCAACTAGTCACATGACTTCATCCTGGATTATTACAACTGGTCTTTTAGATTCATCTCTTCTAATATTAATAATAGTGCTGTCAAGCGATTAAAATATTTAATCGCGATTAATCGCATTTATGTCATAGTTAACTCGCGATTAATCGCAATTAATCGCAATGTTTTTTTTCTTCATTTTAATGCTCTTATCAACATGAAAAAGTGGATTGGCTTGCTTTATTTTATTGAAAAACAACTGCCAAACAGGGCGGTACAAAATAAAATCACCGCACATTTCAGGTAAACAAGGGTTTACAAAATAAAATGATAGAGTGCACCAGGCATGAAAACGGGTCAGGGGTGAAAAAGGTGAGAAGGATATTACCCCTCTAGGGGGTCCGGGGGCATGCTCCCCCCGTAAGAAACATTTAAATATTCCATATTTTAAAGCATCGATCTGATGCATTTTGAGATGCTTTTTTTGCCAACCTGGGGAGAGCTGGAGAAACTTAACTTCAGCCATGAGTCAAACATGATTATGGCCTCCTTACTAAGTATTATGCAAGCCATTTCATGCCAGCCTGTCACTGGTCTAACATTTACAGTATATGAGGCACAATGTGGTAAGGGAGAGCATGGCTGCCTTTGTTAGCATCATTTATATCTTTGATGCAGAGAATGCATCTAGCGAATCCCTGCCTGTTGATTTTGGAGAATACATCTCCTAGATGAAAGGACACCTCTTGCCCTTTTATTGAGACCTCGCCTTCCAGTTTTAGCCACGACCAGTTCCAGCTACATTTCAATCCAGCTGTTTAACAATGGCTGCATCCTTCTCCCCTAACACTCATTCTGCAAAAATAATGTTTGTATTAGTGTTAACTTCTAGTTTAGCCTTATTCAGACCTGCCAACCTTGATATATAACCTATATATTGATAAGTCATTAAATACTTGTCATGCATTATATTGCATTGCATATAATGTGTGCTGGTCAATTAGTCTAAAATTAATTTTAGACTCATTTTTACCAGCGTACTTTGACGTCAAAATGCGTATCCGCTACGCAGATTGCGTACAGGTTGGCAGGTCTGCTTATTGATAGAACGGTGGACCACTTTACCTTCTGCCTTGTCAGTCCCCTCTCCTCAAAATCTGCCTCCTCAAAAACGGTAGCGTTAGCTAATAATTTCCCACCGGAGCTTTAGCTAGCTGGCTAACGTTGCGTTCTCTCCTGCTGTGTTCAATGTGTTCACTCTTCTCCCTTCTGGCACGCGCACCTGTTCAGTTCACTGAATATCATTCATTTTGCCGTATCGCGCTCACCGTTCATTCATTTTAAACCGTAACGTTAGCCTAGCTTCCAAGCCCAAACGGCGTGCCTATTGTTTTGCTTCCGGTTGAGCTACATCCGGCGTGGTGCTCGTGGAAAAAAAAAATTGAAAAATTAAAATGCGTTAACGCCGTTAATAAAATTGACGGCGTTAAAATTGGTTTGCGTTAACGCCGTTAATAACGCGCTAATATGACAGCACTAATTAATAATAAACACGTAGGTGAAGAGTATTAATGTTTCACCTTGTAATATTAATAATAAACACGTAGGTGAAGAGTATTAATGTTTCACCTTGTAATATTAATAATAAACACGTAGGTGAAGAGTATTAATGTTTCACCTTGTAATATTAATAATAAACACGTAGGTGAATCAAATCAGTAAAGGACCCATAAGTAACTCTCTGACAATGCATGTCGATAGCAGAGCCACACATTAGGGGCAACCAGTAGGGGCCACCAGTAGGGGCCACACATTAGGGGCAACTAGTAGGGGCCATCAGTAGGGGCCACACATTAGGGGCCACCAGTAGGGGTGACCAGTAGGGGCCACACATTAGGGGCCACCAGTAGGGGTGACCAGTAGGGGCCACACATTGGGGCGACCAGTAGGGGCCACCATTAGGGGCCACCAGTAGGGGCCACCATTAGGGGCCACCACCAGGCAGAGGAACCAGAGGGCTGACACAGACATTTTGGGTCCAGAGGCAACATATCCACTGCTGCTCATGAGGGAGTGATGTGATATACTTGTAATATTGTTAAAGCATATCCTGTGTTGGCCCTGATCTTAAACGTATTACCAGCTTGACCTTCAAACTTAACTTATTTTTAGTGATGTCACCGTTCCTAGATCTCATTTATTCATTTGGTAAGTAACACAAACTGTCGTGTGCATGTGAGCCTGGAGAAGAACAGAGTTCAGTCTCATCCTCTGAGCTGTTTGTTCCTCCAGGACGAGCCGACCACCGGCATGGACCCCAAGGCACGCAGATTCCTCTGGAATTTAATCCTGGACATCATCAAGACGGGACGCTCTGTAGTGCTGACCTCACACAGGTGAGCAGATAGTGTTCTTCATGTGTTCATGTTCCCCTGCAGCATGGAGGAGTTCATGTGTTCATGTGTTCATGTTCCCCTGCAGCATGGAGGAGTTCATGTGTTCATGTGTTCATGTTCCCCTGCAGCATGGAGGAGTTCATGTGTTCATGTTGTTCATGTTCCCCTGCAGCATGGAGGAGTTCATGTGTTCATGTGTTCATGTTCCCCTGCAGCATGGAGGAGTTCATGTGTTCATGTGTTCATGTTCCCCTGCAGCATGGAGGAGTTCATGTGTTCATGTGTTCATGTTCCCCTGCAGCATGGAGGAGTTCATGTGTTCATGTGTTCATGTTCCCCTGCAGCATGGAGGAGTTCATGTGTTCATGTGTTCATGTTCCCCTGCAGCATGGAGGAGTTCATGTGTTCATGTGTTCATGTTCCCCTGCAGCATGGAGGAGTTCATGTGTTCATGTGTTCATGTTCCCCTGCAGCATGGAGGAGTTCATGTGTTCATGTGTTCATGTTCCCCTGCAGCATGGAGGAGTGTGAGGCGCTCTGCACCAGACTGGGCATCATGGTGAACGGCAGGTTTAAATGCCTGGGCAGCATCCAGCACCTCAAGAACAGGTGAGGACGAGGATCCGCCCGGAGCTCCTCAGGGTGCAGGGGCTCCTCGGGGTGCAGGGGCTCCTCGGGGTGCAGGAGCTCCTCGGGGTGCAGGGGCTCCTCGGGGTGCAGGAGCTCCTCGGGGTGCAGGGGCTCCTCGGGGTGCAGGAGCTCCTCGGGGTGCAGGGGCTCCTCGGGGTGCAGGGGCTCCTCGGGGTGCAGGAGCTCCTCTGGGTGCAGGAGCTCCTCAGGGTGCAGGAGCTCCTCGGGGTGCAGGGGCTCCTCGGGGTGCAGGAGCTCCTCGGGGTGCAGGAGCTCCTCGGGGTGCAGGAGCTCCTCGGGGTGCAGGAGCTCCTCGGGGTGCAGGAGCCCCTCAGGGTGCGGCCCGGAGCTACACACATGAAACTTGGCTCAATACTTTACTGAAGTACTTCCTAAGAAATGTGTCTCCAAATCTGATTGACATGAACTTGACACACGTGTCCAGGTCAACGTGCACTAAAAGCTGCTTGGACCACCTGACTAGATTTGGGCCATTTTGAATAAAAACACAAAACCCACTTTTGACATTTCTAAACCATTGGTTTGATCATTATTGGACAAAGCTTATCAAAACTTACATTATTGACTAATGCACTTCATAGTTAGACCAGCCAATCCTCACAAAACCTGAAACTGTCTTTAAATAAATGAAATATACTCTGAACGTTTCATTGAAATCGCCTACTGAATATATATATATATATATATATATATATATATATATATATATATATATATATATATATATATATAGTGCACCTTGAAGTCGAACAAGACAAAGCTTCTGATCCTGTTCCTCTGGTGCTGCAGGTTTGGGGACGGCTACATGATCACCGTGAGAACCAAGAGCAGCTCCAACGTGAAGGAGGTGGTTCGATTCTTCAGCAGGAACTTCCCTGAGGCCGTGCTGAAGGTACATGACTGCAGCTAACTGAATATTATATTATATATATTGAATATTTAACCCAGCTTGAGCATTGGTTCCCAGTATTTCTTCTTTTCGGACTACTTTAAAGTCTTATAAAAGGTGTACTGGATCAGAGTGTTAAGCCACCTCATTATATTACTATCACATGTGCAGGAGCATCACAACACCAAGCTCCAGTACCAGCTGAAGTCGGAGCGGATCTCCCTGGCGCAGGTGTTCAGTAAGATGGAGCAGGTGGTGGAGGTGCTGGGCATCGAGGAGTACTCGGTCAGCCAGACCACTCTGGACAACGTGAGTCAGCCTAGCAGCTCCGTGCGCGCTTCAAACAGGAAGAACAGAAGTAACTACATCTCCTTCATTCTGCTCAGGTGTTTGTCAATTTTGCCAAGAAGCAGAGCGACAACCTGGAGCAGCAGGAGGTGTCGCCCCCAGCTGGTGGACAGTCACCACTGCAGCGCATCCTCAACCTGCTGAAGTCTCGGCCGGCCAACACGGAGCTCAGCGCTCTGATCAGCGAGGCGCCGGAGGAGCTGGAGAGCGACGATGACGAGGGACTCATCAGCTTTGAAGAGGAGCGAGTGAGTGGCTCATCTGCTATCTGTGTTTATTGTGCTTTTATTTTGGAGGAAACATGAGCTACACAAAACACACACAGGGACAGAAGAATATCAGAGAAATGAACGGTTTAAAGAATATAATATACTATACAGAGGCATTCATAAAATAAACAACAGTTTCTTTATTGAAAAACATTTGAATTCACATTGAACGTTGAAAGCAGCTGGTCTGTATAACTGTAGGAAACGGAGATGCAAACCCTGGTAAAGTGACCTAATATGACTCATTGTCTGTGATGCATACATATACCATCTAACATCTGATTATATTTACAAAAAACTAATATTTTGTATGTTTTTTCACAGTTGATTATAGATTAAAAATATGCAGAAATAATTAAACAAATGCAGTTATAAAAAGATGAAGACATGTGTGAATAATCACTTAATTTAAGTTAAGTAAGAAAGGCTGTATTAGTATTACAGTAATGACCGTATCTCATGCACTACAGAGTATGGTAGCACTTTATAATGATGCTTTATAAATGATGTTATTCATGCTTTACTAATGCTAACAAGTGTGTAGTTATTATAAAGTGCTACCCAGAGTATTGATCCAGGATGAGAGCGACAGGATGTTCTTCTTCTGACTGATCATCTTCACGGTGCTCAGCAGCAGGTCACATGACCTGCGAGGCTGCCGGTTGGCCACAGGGTAACGTGGGCGTGTGCTTGCAGGTGCAGCTCTCCTTCAACACGGACACTCTCTGTTGAACGAGCGGCGGCCGAGGAGGGAACCCCAACCCGTGTGACTGAGCTCCGAGGCCGGCGGGCGCTGGACTGACCGCAAGAGGACCAAAGCTCTGCTCCAGCACCAGACGCTCACATTCAGCCTCGCCTGTTGTATCCGGGACGGACCGAGGGTCAGGACGTGAGGCGCGGCAGCAGAGCGCTTGCATGTGGATGAGAGACTTTGTCCTGGAATGTTTCCATTTATTTATTCATATGATGAGTACAGTCGCTCCGGCTTATTGAATGAACATATCGGTGAAGTGATTGACAGTGGGTTACTGTGATGGCTGTGCGCGCTTCTCCCCAAAGGGCCTCATGTAACCAGAGCGGGCCCCTGGTCCTGTCCCAGACCGGCCCCTGAGAGCATGCTGTGATGAGCTGATTGCCTGTAATACACTCTATTTTTATGTGGCAAAAAGAATGATTTATTTTGGATATTGAAGCAGCTACAGAATGATTTATTCTGCAATAAGAGGATTTACTGAAATGCACCTTGGGAAGTGGCAGCTGTGGAGCTGAGGGCCTTTTGTTTGAGCCGGAGGTCAGCCGGAGGTCAGCTGGAGGTCAGTCCTGTTGGTCTCTGTCTAGAAGGCTCTTGTTTGTGCTTTTAACTTATTATGTTGTGGACTCTGCCAGACACAGTGTATAATAAAATAATAGTGATCATATTATTATTATAGCATTTCAAGTGAAGGTAATCATTAATCTAACAGTCTGACTGCAGTAAATAAACTCTGCTTGTATTCCCTGACAATAACTGCACTACCATCACTGTGATACTAAAGGGGATTCTCAGATCTGAATATTATTATGGTTTTGTTTTGACCTGGATACAATACAAGTTGTATGATTTGCAGAAGTATTTGTAATTTTCTAACTGAAAATGTGTAAAATATCCAGATGTTTCTCTGTTGGCATGAGGTTTGATCTGGTCGCTCTTGAGTTTTGTGATAATTCACTTGTATTCCACATAGTTACTGTTTCACTTCTTCAGTCATATTTTGGTGATTATTATTCCAGTGGTGGGCTGTTTCCTACTTAATAGGTTATCATTAAACAAGGAAAAATGTATATTGTCATTTCTTTCTTTTCAGAGAATGTAAAGCTGGAGGGACGGGGTTTGCTGAAATATTTGAATAATTATATTATAAAATAAACTCAAACATATTTCAGACTTCAAGTTGAGATAAAGACAGAAACAAACTCATAAATATATTATGGGGGCGACCAATAAAGACTCAGCAAACACTGCAGTTGGCTGTAGAAAACTTGGATTTATGACTATTTGGGGATGTAAAGCACTGATTATAATTTGGACAGACAGCTGATGTAATAAATGAATAAACAGCTATATATATGTCATTTTAAGAGTATATGTCTCATTAAGAATGTATTGTTTTATATATTGTATGTACAAGTCTACATGTACATATACACAAACAATCACATTTGATCAACCTGACACCCAACTATATGTTTTAATATTAGAATTCACATAGAATCAATATTAAAACATATAGTTGGGTGATCACATGAAACACACGGTGCAGGAGGCCGAGGGGTCGATGCCCGGGTGCAGCGTCACAACGCCCCCAAAGACGCCCAAACTGAGTTTGATTAAAAGAATAAACATTTATATAGATGCCTGTATGCCTGCTTATATTTTGAGTCTTTCTTTTAAAAGCATTTTAATTATTTCAAACTCAGCGTAAATGAACCACTCCTGTATCAATGTGTTCAGAGAAAGACAAGTGTAAATAGCTATAATAATAATAATAATAATAATAGAGAACGAGGCACAATATCGGAGGAGTTGGTCTTCTTCAACCTTTGTTCCTAAAGATCAACAACGTTCCAGATACATTACAACTTGTTTTACACACGTTCAGACTATATTTGTTGCAACTTTTTATTTATTTCATTTCCATAGATTAAAATACAATTAAAAATCCAGTTTTTATTGATATCATTTGCGATAGAAGTACACATAAAAACAGTGATTAAAAAAGCGCCATGATGTTGTTGTGGGTTAAAAGAGCATTGAGCATGAGGATGAGGATGAACGTGATGAAGGGTCAGTCTTCATCATCAAAGGCCACGCCGGTCGCCTGCCGCTTTCTGCCAAGAAGGATGAGAGGGTGTTGGTTCTCATTCAGAGGTCACAATATATGGAAATCCTTTATTAGAATAAACTCTTGTCAAAACATTTTTTTTAAATAAACAAGAGAATGAACAGATAACAAATATGATATAATAAATATGAAATAAGATTCAAAATCAAGAAGTCATAGTCAAGAGAGCATGAAGATGGATCATCCTTTCATATACATATATATTATAGAAAAGCATTACATTTATGAGACGTCATTATGGACATGCCTATGATAAGAAGATGATATAGATAGTAGAGTGTTCCTGTCAGACGGCTTCAAACATAAAGGCACTCCTAGCTATTGTATTATATATGTATATTATATTATATATTATATATGCATAAACTTTATGAACCTCTTAGTTCCCGGGTTGATGAGAGAAGCCCCTGGAAGTCGTTTCTTCATCGTTACTGATGAAGCTGAACTCTGCTGCTGCTGGGGTTCAAACTCTGGAGAGAAAAGAGCATCTGGTGAAACAACAACAACACAGATAAAGCAGTTTAATGTCGTTTGGCCACATCGGACCTGCTGAACTATCAAAACATTGACGCTACCTCAAATTTAATTTTGTTTTAATGGCAAAAACCTGATACTTTATAATGTTTAAATCAAATATATATTCTGAAAACTATGACATTTAGAAGAGGCCTTTGAAACCGACCACGAAGGTACCACCTGTCCATCAGGATGGGAGGAGCTACCATGAAGGAACCACCTGTCCATCAGGATGGGAGGAGCTACCATGAAGGAACCACCTGTCCATCAGGATGGGAGGAGCTACCATGAAGGTACCACCTGTCCATCAGGATGGGAGGAGCTACCATGAAGGTACCACCTGTCCATCAGGACTAACTAACATTCACACTGATGGGAGGAGCTACCATGAAGGTACCACCTGTCCATCAGGACTAACTAACATTCACACTGATGGAGGAGCTACCATGAAGGTACCACCTGTCCATCAGGACTAACTAACATTCATACTGATGGAGGAGCTACCATGAAGGTACCACCTGTCCATCAGGACTAACTAACATTCATACACTGATGGGAGGAGCTACCATGAAGGTAGCACCTGTCCATCAGGACTAACTAACATTCACACTGATGGAGGAGCTACCATGAAGGTACCACCTGTCCATCAGGACTAACTAACATTCATACACTGATGGGAGGAGCTACCATGAAGGTAGCACCTGTCCATCAGGACTAACTAACATTCACACTGATGGGAGGAGCTACCATGAAGGTACCACCTGTCCATCAGGACTAACTAACATTCATACACTGATGGAGGAGCTACCATGAAGGTACCACCTGTCCATCAGGACTAACTAACATTCATACACTGATGGGAGGAGCTACCATGAAGGTACCACCTGTCCATCAGGACTAACTAACATTCACACACTGATGGGAGGAGCTACCATGAAGGTACCACCTGTCCATCAGGACTAACTAACATTCACACTGATGGAGGAGCTACCATGAAGGTACCACCTGTCCATCAGGACTAACTAACATTCACACTGATGGAGGAGCTACCATGAAGGTACCACCTGTCCATCAGGACTAACTAACATTCACACTGATGGGAGGAGCTACCATGAAGGTACCACCTGTCCATCAGGACTAACTAACATTCATACTGATGGGAGGAGCTACCATGAAGGTACCACCTGTCCATCAGGACTAACTAACATTCACACTGATGGAGGAGCTACCATGAAGGAACCACCTGTCCATCAGGACTAACTAACATTCACACTGATGGGAGGAGCTACCATGAAGGTACCACCTGTCCATCAGGACTAACTAACATTCACACTGATGGGAGGAGCTACCATGAAGGTACCACCTGTCCATCAGGACTAACTAACATTCACACTGATGGGAGGAGCTACCATGAAGGAACCACCTGTCCATCAGGACTAACTAACATTCACACTGATGGGAGGAGCTACCATGAAGGTACCACCTGTCCATCAGGACTAACTAACATTCACACTGATGGGAGGAGCTACCATGAAGGTACCACCTGTCCATCAGGACTAACTAACATTCACACTGATGGGAGGAGCTACCATGAAGGAACCACCTGTCCATCAGGACTAACCAACATTCACAGCCGATCCTCTGATTGAAGGACGACTCTGCTCACCACCTTTGGTGTAGCGCTTTAAAAACATACCTGTGGACCTTTGGTGGTTTTTCACTGGACTGACAGAAGGGGATCCACCTAGAGGAAGGACAACAGTCAGCATAAAGTTATGTGCAAATATGAGCCCAAATCGACCCGTTGGAGGGCGATGATTTAAAAAAGGTGAAACATTTACTTTTCTGATGTATTTTTTAAGTCTGATTCACATGAACTTGGTCCAAACATCTAGTCAACCTGCAAAAAGCCCCAAGAACCGAACTGGACTGTAACCATCCTTGACCTCTCTGAACCCATAGCTCTAGTACTACAACATGTTCAGAGGAACATTATTGGACCAAGCTTATCAAAAGTTGCATAACACTTGTAGATATCTCAATGTGTTTTGCAGATATTGACCAGTGAACTTAAAAAAGCATGGCATAACACAGTCAGACTATAATCAGACATTATTTGTCAATTCAACACAAAACTCCAGGATATATTTCATAAGGACGTTGAACGAAGTAGTAATACAACTATTCTGAAATCGCTCACTAGGGGGCGCCACCAATTCCAAACATCAGAATCAGAATCAGAACCATTTATTGCCAAGTAAGTTTACACATACAAGGAATTTGTCCTGGCGGGAGGTGCATCACATTTAACAATAAACCTTTAATGATAAACTTAAAACAGAGTGCAATAAAAAGGGAGCATGAGCATTTACAATTGGGTCTACTGAATATTTACAGTTGGATCTGCAGTTAAAGTTAAAAATAAAGTGTACGGAATGAAGTGATTATGAGGATGAGGTAGATTATTATCACCACCAAACTTGATATGTTGAACAAAGCAGATGAAACATGTCCCCAACATGTAATACATGTGGGCGTGTTGACGAAGAAGAGCGTGACCGGACAAAGATGTGTCCATAAATGAATGAGCGTCTGTCTTTGATGCAGGGGTCAGACAATGTGTAAGGTGTAGACTTTAAACTGGGCTGAACCCTGGAATCGCTGCTTGCAGCTATACTTCTCATTATCATCATCATTATTATTATTATTATTATAATTATAAGCTCACACCTTTACCGTCAGGCGGCGTGAGGCTGTCAGCCATCCTGAACAGCAGCTCCTTCAGCTGCTCTGCAGCCTGCGGGCCGTCCAGCCGGGACAGAGTCACAGGAGGGTCTGCACCGGAGCTCAGGTGGAGCTCTGCACCGGCCTCACAAAGCACCACACACACCTCCCCTCTGCCACAGGCCGACCTGGAGAGGGGACAATATTTAGACATAATGATACCACCCACACACACACACACACACACACACACACACACACACACACACACACAGTAATCTCACCTGAGTTTTAGAACATAATCCTCTGGAGAGTTCAAGGCAAACCTCTGTCTCTAAACAAACATACAGTTACAACCATGGAAGGAACAAAGTCAGTCCGCTGTGATGGTCTGTGGAGGTCTGTGGGGGTATGTGGAGGTCTGTGATGGTCTGTGGAGGTCTGTGGGGGTCTATGGGGGTCTGTGGAGGTCTGTGGGGGTCTGTGGAGGTCTGTGATGGTCTGTGGAGGTCTGTGGGGGTCTGTGGAGGTCTGTGGAGGTCTGTGATGGTCTGTGGGGGTCTGTGGGGGTCTGTGGAGGTCTGTGGGGGTCTGTGGGGGTCTGTGGAGGTCTGTGGGGGTCTGTGGGGGTCTGTGGAGGTCTGTGATGGTCTGTGATGGTCTGTGGATGCCTGTGATGGTCTGTGGATGTCTGTGGTCTCTGTGGAGGTCTGTGGAGGTCTGTGGAGGTCTGTGGGGGTCTGTGGAGGTCTGTGGGGGTCTGTGGGGGTCTGTGGATGTCTGTGGTCTCTGTGGAGGTCTGTGATGGTCTGTGGAGGTCTGTGATGGTCTGTGGAGGTCTGTGATGGTCTGTGATGGTCTGTAGAGGTCTGTGATGGTCTGTGATGGTCTGTGATGGTCTGTGGGGGTCTGTGGGGGTCTGTGGAGGTCTGTGATGGTCTGTGGGGGTCTGTGGGGGTCTGTGATGGTCTGTGGGGGTCTGTGGAGGTCTGTGATGGTCTGTGGGGGTCTGTGGGGGTCTGTGGAGGTCTGTGATGGTCTGTGGGGGTCTGTGATGGTCTGTGGGGGTCTGTGATGGTCTGTGGGGGTCTGTGATGGTCTGTGGGGGTCTGTGATGGTCTGTAGGATGTCTGTGGTCTCTGTGGAGGAACTTACAAACTGGTTCCACGTGTCCTCGGTGTACTCCGTGCTCCAAACATCGGCTGCATCTGTCAAACTTAAGAAGATGAACAAAAACGTGATGATGAAAACATGACCTCACCCTTTGTCCTGTGTCCTTACACGTTGGCATAAAGACACAGATGTCCAGCTCGTGTCCAGCTAACCCATGCCATGGCCTCAGACCCGGCATGAGGTAATGGACCTGCAGGTAAAGGTGTTCTGGTGTATTGCTGTCGGAGCCCCGCGAGCTCGTCCTGCGTTCCCACGCTGCTACGCGTTAATTCTCGTTCTTCTTCGTGGGCTTTTCTACCACAACCTTCGACTCACCGGACGTGACACGCTCCGTGTTTTCTGCGCGTGTAGCAGAGGAACCTGGACTGCTTCTTCGTGTCCCACAAAGTGCAGTAGGACGGCCGGGACCCTTCCATTGTTTACTTCCAGACTTGACGGCGACCGACGAGGCCCAAAAAGGAACGCGCAGGTTCTTCTTCTCTCGCTGTGAACAGCACGGGGTGCACACCGCCCCCTAGTGTTCAGGAGAGGTACAGCCCAACGTGAACCCGGATAGCCGACCATTTAAAACAGGGGTGTCGAACTAATTTTAGTGAAGGGGCCACGCTGCCCATGTTGATCTCAAGTGGGCCAGACCAGTAAAATCAAAGCATAATAACGCATACATAACCACAATATTTATCTGTTTAAATCATTGGTGAAGGTTTTTGGATGATAAACCCTGTTTTAAGGTCTTTCTACAATAAACTAGAAACATAAAGACCAAAAGCTCAGACAGCAGCCCACTGTTTACCTGCCTGGGCTCTCCTCTGCAGATTCCCTCGCTTTGTGACGCCACTTTCATGACGTGATCCATTTTTAACGACTTACAACACAATGCCTCGCGTTGAAAAATACAGTGAAATGTCCAAAAACGTTATCCTCCATTTGCAGCTTCTACTTTCTCCCTGAATGTATGTTTGAAACCTTTAAAAGGTTCAAAGTGCCACCATGGTGACTCCTTCCCCTTATGTTCTGTAATGGTAAACTATATCCTGCCATAAGTCTAAGATTGGTTTCTACTTCTAAATCTTCTACCTGTCTCCTAGACCCTGTTCCGACTAAGCTGTTTAAGGAAGTTTTACCTTAATTAGCAAGTTTTACCTTAATTAGGAAGTTTTACCTTAATTAGCACCTCTCTACTAGATATTATCAATGGGTCTTTACTAATGGGTCATGTACCACAGTCTTTTAAAGTAGCTGTAATTAAACCTCTTCTTAAAAAGCCCACCCTGGATCCAGAGGTGTTGGCTAACTACAGACCTATCTCTAACCTTCCCTTCCTCTCTAAGATACTGGAGAAGGTAGTCGCAAATCAGTTGTGTGACTTTTTACATAACAATAGTTTATTTGAGGAGTTTCAGTCAGGATTTAGAAAGCATCATAGCACAGAGACAGCACTAGTGACAATTACTAATGACCTTCTAGTTGCATCAGATAGGGGACTTGTCTCTGTACTTGTCCTGTTAGACCTTAGTGCAGCATTCGACACCATTGACCATGACATCTTATTACAGAGACTAGACCAGTCGATTGGTATTAAAGGTACAGCATTAAGCTGG
Organism: Myoxocephalus aenaeus; assembly: GCA_038501785.1. Lineage (NCBI taxonomy): Eukaryota > Metazoa > Chordata > Actinopteri > Perciformes > Cottidae > Myoxocephalus > Myoxocephalus aenaeus. Next base: position 2,818,834 of record JBAMJR010000243.1, on the reverse strand, counting down.
TTTAAGTCGTATTTATCAGATCGATCTCAGTTTGTATTTGTAAACGATGAGGCCTCGACGACCACCGCCGTTCGTCATGGAGTTCCACAAGGTTCTGTGCTTGGACCACTTTTATTCACCTTATATATGCTTCCTTTAGGTAATATTATCAGAAAACACTCCATAAACCTTCACTGTTATGCCGATGATACTCAACTATATCTGTCAATCAAGCCAGATGAAATCCACCAGGTCGCTAAACTTCAAGCGTGTCTTAAAGACATCAAAACCTGGATGACCTGCAACTTCCTGCTGCTGAACTCGGACAAGACTGAAGTTATTCTACTCGGCCCAGAACACCTCAGAAATCAACTATCTGACGATATGGTTTCCCTGGATGGCATCGCTCTGGCATCCACCACCACCGTAAGGAATCTCTGAGTTATTTTTGACCAGGACCTGTCCTTTGGCTCCCACGTGAAACAGATCTCAAGGACTGCCTTTTTTCACCTACGGAACATCTCAAAGATCCGGCACATCCTGTCTCAAAGCGATGCAGAAACATTGATCCACGCATTTGTTACTTCAATACTGGATTACTGTAACTCCGTATTATCAGGCTGCTCCGGAAAGTCCCTTGGGTCTCTCCAGCTGATCCAGAATGCTGCAGCTCGTGTACTAACAAGGACTCGGAAGAGAGATCACATTACTCCTGTACTAGCTGCTCTCCACTGGCTTCCTGTAAGATCGAGAATCATATTTAAAATCCTCCTCCTCACCTATAAAGCCTTAACTGGTGATGCACCATCATATCTTAAAGACCTTATAGTACCATATTACCCCACTAGAGCGTTACGCTCACTGAATGCAGGGTTACTTGTGGTTCCCAGAGTCTTAAAAAGTAGGTTGGGGGCTAGAGCTTTCAGTTATCGGGCTCCTCTTCTGTGGAATCAGCTTCCACTTTCAGTCCGGGGGGCAGACACAGTCACCTCATTTAAGAGTAGACTTTCCTCTTTGATAGCACTTATAGTTAGGGCTTGCATGACTAGTAGGAATAACCTATTGGAGTTTTAAGCTTTTAAAACACCATAGGCCCATTAATGGGCCTTTTTTAATTTATTGCAAAAGATATATATATATAAATCACAAGAAAACATATTAATGTTGCACATCAAATTAAACACCAAAGCCTTTGCTACAAGAATCAGTAAGCCATTTAACAAAAAACTCAAACAGAAAGAAAGATAATCATAAAAGTATAAAAAATATTGTTGTTACACTTTGTTTTTTACTGTGTTTTTACAGTTTGATCAAAATGAAATCTGTTAATTCAGTTAATTTGTGTGCTTAAAGGGATTTAAAGTTGTATATTTTTTGTACATTTCCCGATTCACAAAACACAGTATATGTATAAAGAGAAAGAGACAAAGGAAAAGGGGGTCGACTGAGCAAGTATACATAATTCATTTAAACCACCCTATGCCACAACCCAGCTATGTTACACACAACTACAACTCCTATACAAACACTTCAAACACAGGTCCACTAACCTCAACCAGAATGCTAATGGCATCCTGGTTGAGCCCCCGCTCCATCACATCGTCATGACAGAACCAGAGTGCAACAACGAGGGGTGATCCATTAGGTGCTCTGTATGTCAGTGCTGAATGTTTTCTTCATTTGGTCCCTGAGAGTGCTCCTGAATCCACTTGCAGAATCTGTGTGAATACTTGGTGGGGCGGACTGTGGAGTAGGCCTTGCCTGGGTAGCGGAGAGATTTCCACAGATTCTCCATTTTTTTCTTCCAGCCGTAGACAGTAAAAATGTCTATAATGCCCACAAAGTGGCGACGATCTGGCCCATCTATCACATGAATTGCATTTTTGCAGTTAGGCAGTAGCCTACGATGATGCTCAAGAAATTCCTGCATTTCTGTGTCCGTCCTGGTTTGTTTCGCTGGTTTGTTTACCTCCAGGAGGGGAATCCCTTCATCGGGACCCTCAGCTGCTGCCAGTGGATGGCCAGTATCTGATGAGACCTCATCCAGGGTCTCTTTCAGCAATGGAATGGTGGGGGGGTCTGACTCTGTGGGACTGTCAACTAAATCCACAGACCTTTGGGAAAGACAAAACAGAATCCACACAACACAATCAGAAGGGTTTTCACAGAAAAGCAGGGGTTAAACTAAAGACCTGAACAAACTAAACCAGGATTCATCCGTTTCATAAAACCATCTCTGGACTAAATGCTAAATAGCTGTACATGTATTTCTCTTTTCTAGTCTCTTGACCGCTCAAAGCTCTTCAACACTACAAGTAATCATTCACCCATTCACACACTGATGGGAGGAGCTACCATGAAGGTACCACCTGTCCATCAGGACTAACTAACATTCACACACTGATGGGAGGAGCTACCATGAAGGTACCACCTGTCCATCAGGACTAACTAACATTCACACACTGATGGGAGGAGCTACCATGAAGGTACCACCTGTCCATCAGGACTAACTAACATTCACACACTGATGGGAGGAGCTACCATGAAGGTACCACATCAGGACTTTAACATTCATACACCTTCATGGTGTTAGTAGGTTTTTTATAAAGTTTTATAGATGTTTTCCAGTCGTTATCCGTATATCCTTTTAAGCAAGAAAGGATGGGCGCATTTCCTTGATAAATCTTTTCACGAGTATGAACTTCTTCTATAGGTTACTGAACTAACAAAAAGATGAAAAATTAGATATAAGGAAATGCACAACAATTAGTTTTTTACCTGCTCAAAAGAACATAAAACCTACTTTGTGGTGCGTAGAACAAGGTTTGCCAAAGAGTGTTTCCCTTCCAGCTCATCTCTGTGCAGAGGTTGATGGGCCAGCAGGAGACTGTAGTCCAGCACATTGAGCCCATGAAGGAAGGCAGCATCCACTTTCACTTGATTGGCAAACCAGGATTGCTCTTGACCTAAAGCAACAACATGTAGTGTGCATCAGGAGCCTCATTCCTATGACTACAGGTACGAGTGAGGGAGCAGACACTTACCTAATGCAATGGACTGCCCTTCAAAGTTATTGTCCTTCAGTACTTTAATCACTTGTTTCCCCCCTTTGTCAGGGTTAGTCCATCGCCCCACCTCACAGCCTTTAATGTCGTATCTATGCAACAAAAAGGTCAGTTTTCATACAACCATAAAGTTGATCAGAAATCAACACAACAGAGCTGAAACACAGACACTACCTGATATTGATCCTCTCATCAGGGTAGAACACACTCTGCATCACAATGAAGTACTTCTGGAAAGCAGGCAGACATTGCATTGTTAGTACTGGTACTGTACAGATATATTTACCTACTAGTTATTCTGGTAATAGAATACCTTCATTTCATTAGGAATAACAATCCTGTGGACACCTGGAAAGCCAAAAGGACAATGTTAGGTTAGGTATATCCCTGCAGAACAATAATGCATGTTATTATATTATCTCAGGAAGAAGGAGAAAGCACTTGTTGGTCTCGCTAGAGTCTTAAAAGCTGAGGGACAAACCCAAACACGAGCTCAGCTTTTGAAAGATGATTTCCTGATGTCTGCCCAGATAATTATTTGTATTAATGCCGATTCCCCCTGATGTTTAAATACAAGTAAATGTTAACGACTCTTTTTGTTTTTGTTTTGAGTCTTGGTTTTCTTGAGCTGCAAATGGGCAACGACTGCATTGTGTTGTGCATCCCTGTGTTGCGTAATGACAATAAATAATCCTTGAATGAACGCTTGTGTGTGTGTGTGTGTGTGTGTGTGTGTGTGTGTGTGTGTGTGTGTGTGTGTGTGTGTGATAAGTATTTAAGACTACATTTTGATAGACTAATAGCAACATGCAGATGTTCATGAAAGAACTTTCACGTAAATGCAAAGCAGGTGAGAACCATCATGACCAGCTGATAATTATACGTACATCCGCCTGCTGTTCGATCAGTTACTGCTCAGCTTCACACAACTCAACCTGAAGCATTCGTCTTTTCCCTACTTGTAAAGATTCAGAATGTGCTGCTGTGATTAAGTGAATCAATGAATCAAGTGTTGTCCCCTGCTGAGAGGATTCCGATCAAGTCTGAAGCATAGTTATGGGGCCTTAAGTAGCATTTCCAAAAATATTTTCTTTTGGCATCGGTAGTTTCAACTCACAACTCAGACCCTACTCCGTTTGGTACCAAACTATATCAATAGTGGAGTGGAAACCTATACGGCTACTCTTACCTAGAAACCTCACCATCAGGGAATGAGGGTACTTCTCCAAGTGGTCCATGTAGGCCTCCAAATTGGACAGGAGAAATCTCACCTCACGTCGGCTCTGGGTTTTTAGGAAGAATCTCTTGTCATTCCTAAAACAAAGAACAGCCAGTAAAAAACAAGAAACAGACATCAATATTGAATTATATGGCAAAAAAAGCTTTTTTTGTCATGTCCAATGACAACATTTGATTAATTTTCACTTTCTACACTGATGCTCGCACCAGGTCTGTGAACTAGACAGTAAATAGGCTCAATAACACATTACCATGGACATGCCACGGTTCTATTAATCCAGATGGTTAAGCAAACACTTAGTTATGGATTTTGTTGGGTTGGTTACTTTAGGTTACTAAGATAAATTTTTCTTCTGCCCGTGTCCACAGCAGTATATTGCTTTGCTCTGGTGTTAGTTCTCCCACTAGTACTCCTGCTTCTCTGGCGGCGTGCCAACCGCCATCAACAGTGGGCAATGAGCTGGTATCTCATACATGCCATGTTGGAAGATTTTAAGAAATAGGGGGCACTATTTGCCTCCACAATCTTATTTATCTATTATTTGATTTCATGGGGTAGTGAGTGGTCGATGAAGGCCTTCTCGGTTTGGGAGGCACCACTCGATGCACAGGACCGACCAACCAGCTGGCTAAACTTCAATAATGTCTTAAAGACGTAAAACACCTGGATGACCTGCAACTTCCTGATGTTAAACTCAGACCAAACTGAAGTTATTTTACTCGGCCCAGAACACCTAGAAATCAATTATCTAATGATATAGTTTCTCTTGATGGCTTTTGGTCCCACCATGACAAGGGAGATATTAAAATGACTTCCTCCTTCCGTATGTGCCGGACCAACGAATCGTAGGATCACGGAACGCCCAAGATATGAAAGAAAACAACCTCTGCCATATTACCCCACTAGAGATCTTATAGTACCATATTACCCCACTAGAGATCTTATAGTACCATATTACCCCACTAGAGAGCTCATAGTACCATATTACCCCACTAGAGATCTTATAGTACCATATTACCCCACTAGAGAGTTCATAGTACCATATTACCCCACTAGAGAGTTCATAGTACCATATTACCCCACTAGAGATCTTATAGTACCATATTACCCCACTAGAGAGCTCACAGTACCATATTACCCCACTAGAGATCTTATAGTACCATATTACCCCACTAGAGATCTTATAGTACCATATTACCCCACTAGAGAGCTCACAGTACCATATTACCCCACTAGAGATCTTATAGTACCATATTACCCCACTAGAGAGCTCACAGTACCATATTACCCCACTAGAGAGCTCATAGTACCATATTACCCCACTAGAGATCTTATAGTACCATATTACCCCACTAGAGAGCTCACAGTACCATATTACCCCACTAGAGAGCTCACAGTACCATATTACCCCACTAGAGATCTTATAGTACCATATTACCCCACTAGAGAGCTCATAGTACCATATTACCCCACTAGAGAGCTCACAGTACCATATTACCCCACTAGAGATCTTATAGTACCATATTACCCCACTAGAGAGCTCATAGTACCATATTACCCCACTAGAGAGCTTATAGTACCATATTACCCCACTAGAGATCTTATAGTACCATATTACCCCACTAGAGATCTTATAGTACCATATTACCCCACTAGAGAGTTCATAGTACAATATTACCCCACTAGAGAGCTCATAGTACCATATTACCCCAGTAGAGAGCTCATAGTACCATATTACCCCACTAGAGAGCTCATAGTACCATATTACCCCACTAGAGAGCTCATAGTACCATATTACCCCACTAGAGAGCTCATAGTACCATAATACCCCACATCTATTGCTTCTGTCCATCCTGATAGAGGGATCCTCCTCTGTTGCTCTCCTGAAGGCTTCTTAATTTTTTCTCCCCTTAAAAAGTTTTTGGGGAAGTTTTGCCTGATCGTATGTGTACAGATTGTAAAGCCCTCTGAGGGGAATTTGTGATTTTAGGCAATACAAAATAAATAGTTGTCAGATGGTATTTAGCACAGTCATTTTGCATTCACCAAACCAACCTCCATACTCTATCCACCTCACTACAAAAACCACCACACTCATTTCTAAACTGGCACTGAAAGTTAGAATTGTTCCTACATATTGCGGTGCAGAATCAGTGTGTGTAGATGATGCTTACGTGATGAAGAAATCTGCCTTGCTCTTGGAGTTACTGACAAACTGAAGGTAGCAGTTATCCGAGCAGAGGGAGTTCATATATTCCTCCTCTGTGATGTCCAGTGAACGCCTCAGTTTAGCAAACGCTGATGGTGCAAATGTCTGCATCTCAAACCCCTGGAAAGCAAGGATGACATAGAAGCCTTGAAAATAACATGTTTGTTTTAAATAGCTTGATAAGAATGCTTAGAATAGCAACATTAAAGTATAAATGAATGACAACTTTTAAATATACAATCATAATTGACAAAATGATCCAAATCTGAAAAAAGCCAAAGCTTGTGCTATCAAAACAAGTTTTCAGCTGGACATCACTACTTGCCTCATGAGTTTGCTCTACCGTGACGTCTTCAGCTGCAGGCGTATCCTGCAAAAGGAGAAGTGTTGAGTGAATGTGTGTCTACAACGTTTCATGTTTGTAATACAAACAGTGGCCTTTATTAATTCTTCACCTGGCCTGATGTGTCCATAGTGGTCTGGATGGAAGCATGCATGCCTTCTCTAATCATGGATGTCAGATGGTAGAACTCGTGCTCTTGGTTGACCTCAAACACCCCGACCATCCTCCACCTCTGTCTCAGATGCCACCAGCGTCTTCGTCTGGCAGCTCTGGAGGCGCCAGCAGCTTTTCTCTCTGCCATCTGTGACACTGGCAGACAGCAGTTTAACAAGTTAAGAACAACATTCAGTTTCATACATAGACTTTTTCACCCTTTTTAAGGCTGACTGTGGCTCAGTAGTAGTTCGCTAGTCCATGTCCATGTGTCATTGGGCAAGACACTTAACCCCAAATTGCTCTCATAGATGTTCCTACGGTGTGTGAATGTTAGTTGGTCCTGATGGACAGGTGGTACCTTCATGGTAGCTCCTCCCATCAGTATGAATGTTAGTTAGTCCTGATGGACAGGTGGTACCTGCATGGTAGCTCCTCCATCAGTGTGAATGTTAGTTAGTCCTGATGGACAGGTGGTTCCTTCATGGTAGCTCCTCCATCAGTGTGAATGTTAGTTAGTCCTGATGGACAGGTGGTACCTTCATGGTAGCTCCTCCCATCAGTGTGAATGTTAGTTAGTCCTGATGGACAGGTGGTACCTTCATGGTAGCTCCTCCATCAGTGTGTGAATGTTAGTTAGTCCTGATGGACAGGTGGTACCTTCATGGTAGCTCCTCCCATCAGTGTGAATGTTAGTTAGTCCAGATGGACAGGTGGTACCTTCATGGTAGCTCCTCCCATCAGTGTATGAATGTTAGTCCTGATGGACAGGTGGTACCTGCATGGTAGCTCCTCCATCAGTATGAATGTTAGTCCTGATGGACAGGTGGTACCTGCATGGTAGCTCCTCCATCAGTGTGAATGTTAGTTAGTCCTGGTGGACAGGTGGTACCTGCATGGTAGCTCCTCCCATCAGTATGAATGTTAGTTAGTCCTGATGGACAGGTGGTTCCTTCATGGTAGCTCCTCCCATCAGTGTATGAATGTTAGTCCTGATGGACAGGTGGTACCTTCATGGTAGCTCCTCCATCAGTGTGAATGTTAGTTAGTCCTGGTGGACAGGTGGTTCCTTCATGGTAGCTCCTCCCATCAGTGTGAATGTTAGTTAGTCCTGATGGACAGGTGGTACCTTCATGGTAGCTCCTCCCATCAGTGTGAGTGTTAGTTAGTCCTGATGGACAGGTGGTACCTTCATGGTAGCTCCTCCATCAGTGTGAATGTTAGTTAGTCCTGATGGACAGGTGGTACATTCATGGTAGCTCCTCCCATCAGTGTGAATGTTAGTTAGTCCTGATGGACAGGTGGTACCTTCATGGTAGCTCCTCCCATCAGTGTGAATGTTAGTTAGTCCTGATGGACAGGTGGTACCTTCATGGTAGCTCCTCCCATCAGTGTATGAATGTTAGTCCTGATGGACAGGTGGTACCTTCATGGTAGCTCCTCCATCAGTGTGAATGTTAGTTAGTCCTGGTGGACAGGTGGTTCCTTCATGGTAGCTCCTCCCATCAGTATGAATGTTAGTTAGTCCTGATGGACAGGTGGTACCTTCATGGTAGCTCCTCCCATCAGTGTATGAATGTTAGTCCTGATGGACAGGTGGTACCTTCATGGTAGCTCCTCCATCAGTGTGAATGTTAGTTAGTCCTGGTGGACAGGTGGTTCCTTCATGGTAGCTCCTCCATCAGTATGAATGTTAGTTAGTCCTAATGGACAGGTGGTACCTTCATGGTAGCTCCTCCCATCAGTGTGTGAATGTTAGTTAGTCCTGATGGACAGGTGGTACCTTCATGGTAGCTCCTCCCATCAGTGTGAGTGTTAGTTAGTCCTGATGGACAGGTGGTACCTTCATGGTAGCTCCTCCCATCAGTGTGAATGTTAGTTAGTCCTGATGGACAGGTGGTACCTTCATGGTAGCTCCTCCATCAGTGTGAATGTTAGTTAGTCCTGATGGACAGGTGGTACCTTCATGGTAGCTCCTCCCATCAGTGTGAATGTTAGTTAGTCCTGATGGACAGGTGGTACCTTCATGGTAGCTCCTCCCATCAGTGTGAATGTTAGTTAGTCCTGATGGACAGGTGGTACCTTCATGGTAGCTCCTCCCATCAGTGTGAGTGTTAGTTAGTCCTGATGGACAGGTGGTACCTTCATGGTAGCTCCTCCCATCAGTGTGAATGTTAGTTAGTCCTGATGGACAGGTGGTACCTTCATGGTAGCTCCTCCATCAGTGTGAATGTTAGTTAGTCCTGATGGACAGGTGGTACCTTCATGGTAGCTCCTCCCATCAGTGTGAATGTTAGTTAGTCCTGATGGACAGGTGGTACCTTCATGGTAGCTCCTCCCATCAGTGTGAATGTTAGTTAGTCCTGATGGACAGGTGGTACCTTCATGGTAGCTCCTCCCATCAGTGTGAATGTTAGTAAATAACTTTATCTCCTTGCGCACTTCTTTCCCCTTTGTAAACCAAATAACTCTTTTAGGACTTATTCAGCAAGTGGAGACATTACTTTATATAGCCTGTCTCCTGCCTCCTTGGCCCTCACTCCTGCCTCCCTGGTCCTACCTCCTGTCTCCTGTCTCCTACCTCCTGTCATGGCGGCCCTGCTGATGCCCCTCCTCTCCCTCTTTCTGCTTCATGGATCGTGGTTATCTGGATGGTGGTCCATGCCTACTACTCATTATATGAATATTTTCTGTCATATTCATTCATTCATACATTGTTCATTCTGGTCACATGACATCTATTGCTTCTGTCCATCCGCGGAGAGGGATCCTCCTCTGTTGCTCTCCTGAAGGGTTCTTCCTTTTTTCCCTGTGAAAGGGTTCCCTTGTTTGGGGGAGTTTTTCCTGATCCAATGTGAGATCCTGGGACAGAGACGTCGTATGTGTACAGACTGTAAAGCCCTCTGAATTGAATGACTTATAGCTCATCAAGAAACACGTCTGCAACTAAATCTTTCGGCAGTCTTGCCACTATTGAGCGTCTCTTGAAGAATGACATGCTGATGTAACAGACAGTCACGCTGGAGGGCCTGGAGGACCGCCTGCAGAGATCGAACCTGAGGGCGATCGGAGCGCCAGAGAAGCTGGATGTCTCGGACGTTTCAACAACTGGTCATTAGCATTTATAGCAAGTTCCTCTAGAATGGCGAATATGAGTTAGAATTCCATATGTGGCGGTACAAAACAACTTGAACCAACAGGGATATTTTAGATGTTAATAGAGATAAGTACCCATTCACGTAGGGCTCAATCAGCACTATTACACCCAACACCTGTAATACACAAGACAAACAGAGCAGCATCTCATAAGCTCATTGAGCTGAAGACTTGATAAGTCTCGTTTCCAGATGATGCTGAAAAGCTAAATCACACAAAGCGATGCACTCATAGCTCTTACCTGGAGTTCTTGCTTGGACTATCCCGTAAAACACAGCAAACCGTGCACAGGGTTTGTCTTCTCAGTCGGTGTCTGGAATGAGCCTCGTCTTTGTGTACACGTCCCTCCCGTTCCAACTGATGCCGCATTCCTGCCCGGTTAGGCGAGCTCAGCAGGGTGGGGCACATGTACAAGCAAAGGTGTGCAAACACTAAACAGGAGTAACCACACACACACACACACACACACACACACACACACACACACACACACGTAACAGCAACAGGCCAAAGTTAAGGTGAGGTTTTCTCGGGCTCTGCAGTGAACACCTTTTTAAAGAAACTAAAAACACTTGACATTCTTCACATCTTTATTGAGTGCACACAATGTAGATATGATGAGTTGATATGAGTGTTAACAGTTTCCGTCAGCCGACGATCCTTCAAAGGGCCGCCGCAGCACACCTGCCTGAATAGACTGGCCTGGGTAATTGGACCGTACCATGCTACCTCAGCCAGAGGGGTGTCCTCAGCAGCCAGGCGATTCTGCACCACTAGGGAGAGGGGTCTCCTCTCCCCTTCAATTAACATGGACTCACCGACTGCTATATACCATGCAGTGGGAGAAGGCTGGGAGTGTCTCCTGCTTCATGGAGCCCTCGTTATGTTGGAAATGGTAAATGGACCCGTACTTGTATAGCGCTGTTCTAGTCTTCCGACCACTCAAAGCACTTTAACACTACATGACATCATTCACCCATTCACACACTGATGGGAGGAGCTACATCAGATTATCAACCATGCATAACCGTAGGCACAGCTACGGGAGACATTTACCCACAAAGTTGTAATAATCTGCCTATTTTTGTCAATAAACTTGGGAAAAAACGATTAGTCCATGCTGATGTTGTACATTGTGAGCCGCTGGTGGCTGCGCACTGCTTTCACACTGACAAACACACTTTCTATCCTCCTCACAGCAACAAAGTATCTTCCATAAAGAGTGTTATTGTGTTATTGTGTTATTGTGCACATGCTTCGTTGTCCATGTGTGTATGTAAAGGTAAAACTAGCAGAAAGCTCAAGATAGTTAAGTGGTATGAATCCCAAATGCAATACATTACAATTTTATTAAATGAGCTTTTTCATGGCCTATTTATATATATTTTTCTCTAATCTCGTTTCTTCTATTTTCTATCTGGGGACATGTTTGTATCATAGCACGATGCCTGGTGAAGTTTAGGCCTTCTGTTCCAGCGTGACTTTCAACTGAGAAATGTGGATGTGGTTTCTTAGCCTCTACAATAACGATATACTAATATTAGCACAATAAAAAAGATGAAAACATTTTGTATTGCAAATCCTGTTGAAATCTGGTCCAAAGGCGCTGTAGCTAACTAGCTAACTACACTGATGTGAGGTGAAAATGTCTCCAGGTATTTAGTTTACACAGACGGGACGTGAATAAGAGTAGCAGCTCCTTTAAGAATAGCAAAATAATGTATTGTATAATTTATTTATGCATGTCATTATAAATGTTAACATTTGTATTCTATTGTGTTTTGTTATTCTTTTGTTGTCTGCTTTGATTGACTCTGGCACACACATTTCCTTCTAGATTAATAAAGATCTAATTTATTATGTATATAGACTTAATCAAGAGCCTTCACCTGCAAACAAACACTCAAATGCACTCCCGGTAATGGATGAGACTTATTCACTTTGGTTACACGTATTAACACGCATATTCTATTGTTTTCTATTCTCATTGTTTTAATTCAGCGTTTGATACTAAATGTTTTATAAAACAAATCCTTTCCAGCATACTGCTGGCATTAGAGACTGTGATCAGGTCTAAAGTAGCTCTGCTTCAGGGTTCCTGGTGGATCAGCACGGCTCACAATGTCCCCGTCATGACGGATACATGTGCAGTTGAAGACTCACGTCAGTGTGAATCAAATCTCACGCAGAACCTGAAATATGTTTTTTAATCCATGAGCTCAAAGACATACAATTCAAAATCTTTATTAAAAATGTAATACAGATGATGCATAGAGAACATATGGCTGAGACGCGGTAGATGAGAACTTAAAAAAGGATAAAAGTACTAATACAGAGCATAAAGATATAAAAAAGGCTGTAGACATCTATTCAAAACATTTGCATTCACGTGCGTGAGCTGGCCTTTTGTTAAGCTCCTCCCCCAAACAGAGATTGCTTAGATTAGCATATTCCGCTAACTGGTTTGTGACCTGAAGTATTAACGCAGAAGTGGTTCCAAGGCAAAGAGGAGGCATATTTTTAGCTTATTACATTATTCTTAAAGGAGCTACTCCTCCTGAAGGCTGAAGGTTAAAGGGTCAGTCCATTGATCCAAGAAAGAAAAGTTAAGATGAGGGACCGACTCCGGTCTCTTGAACTTTAATACTGACTCGTGAAAATTTAGTTTTGAAGCTCAAAGAGCAGAATTAAAACCACAATTGTGTGTCGAGTTGCTTATGAAATGTTCATCATAATGGAGCGTCTTTGCCTCCCCAAAAGAATAAATACAGTAAAAAGTCATGTTCAAATGGGTTCTAACAGAAACCAGTTGAAATGTTTGCAATACTCATGTTAGCTCGTTTCTTTGACAAGATATACGTACAGAGAACTCTTTAAAGAGTCAGTATCACATGACCAGGTGCACAACATAAAACATAAAAGGTTGATGTGATGCTCGCGTAGTGCATATCCTTAAACAAATGAATGGCCACAAACCAACCTGCTGCAGGTCGTCCTCCAATGGAGGAACGCTGGTTGCTTTCTGGCTTCAGGGAACTGGTCTGGAGACTCAGCCAGAGTCCGGGTCGATCTGGCTCTGCATCCTCCATCCAACCTTTTCAAAGGATCTTGTTTGAATACAGTTGGAATAACACTTTCCCACCAGAACAGTGACAGTACGACTCGTTCGTGTGTTTTGTTAGCACCATTGAGCTCTGCGGGGTCAGAGAAGTAGGCGGAGCCATGCTGAGTGAGGCTTAGAGTAGCTTGGCACAGCAGACGACCTCCTTCACTGCTGAGGGGCATTCTGTGCCGGTCCGGTGGGTGCAGGTCCGGTGGTGGACTTTGCAGCCAGAAGCTGTTTAGGCGGACGCAGGAACACCAGCATCACTGTGATGTTGTCACTGGATCCGGCTGCTTTAGCGTGACACACCAGCTGTTGAGCGACTCTCAGCCCGACAGCGTCCTCCGACTCCTCCGGCGGAGCGTCTCCCCCGGCCTCAGGGTCCGCAGACTGACGGAGGGCATCCAGGACCAGATGTGGGACCTCTGAAGCTTTGACGGCATCAAAGAAGCCGTCGCACGCCAGCAGCACGTAGTCCTCGTCCCCCGACAGCTGGGTGGTGGAGCAGTCAGCCTCTCCAGACACGTAGGGCTTCTGGTCAAAGTCCCCTGTAGGAAGGATGTGCATGTGAGGTTAGCATTCAGCTAAACACAGCAGACTCACTCAGATCAGCTGGAAGGCTAACTCACTTTCACAGAGATGTTGCCAGTGTGTTTGTAAACTGCAGTACAAACTCTAAAGACACTAAATTTAACAAGGAATGAGTTAAAAGAAAGGAAAGGTTTCCTAAACGTCCACAAGAGGGAGCAGGCGTCTGCTGTAGTCAATAGAGTTCAGTGTGGATGCAAGTTAGTGACATCATTTGAAGTCCAATCTATATTTTTTACCCCCCACATTTAAATGTGAATGTTAATTCAGTAACATTTGGGCCTCAGAAAGAACCTTGCTTCAAAAAATAAGTATTAACTCACTTTGCCATGAATCCATGATTGAAGTTTGAAGAAGTTTATTTAAAGATAAAGTGTGTTGCAGGACTTTAGTAACTAAAGTGTTCTGGTGAAAATGTTCCCTTCATGTGTGAAAGGTGTGTTTCATGTAACACACAACAGTTAATTGCATTAAACATTTGTAATACATAATATGACTTTTATATGTGATTTGCATTTGTTTATTATATAGATAAACATACCAAATATTGAAAAAAAAAATCTATATTCACATAATAATTGATTAAAAGATATTGCTCATTAGTTTTTTCTATGAAAGGTATCTTGTTATCGCCGTCCTGTGACAGACACCTTTTCATGCAAAGCATTTCATTTATTGATAGCTGCCATGATGAACCATTTTAATCCAAAAGGTTTTGCCGACTCACCGAGAGCTCTGGACACAGCGTAGGTGCCGTTGACGCGCCAGCATCCCATGAAGGTGACGCAGCCGCCGAGCTCCTCGATCCTCTGCTTCTCGTCCTGGAGGACAGACCAGTTGAACACTGAACGTTAACTCCACGTGTGCAGATGTGACTGTGCAGTGTTTCAGCGACGAGCCGTTGCAGGAGAGACGTTCAGTCTCAGAATGCTGTGAATTATAGTTCTTATGCCGCGTTCACACCAAAAGAGTTGAGAATTATTCGCGCGAGTAGATTTCATGTAAAGTCAATGCAATGGTTGAGAACAGTGAATTTTCCACCAGGTGGCGCAAATGAGGCGAAAAAGCGTTGAAACTTTCGGTGACTGAGTTGCGTCAGCCAATCAGCGTTGAGAAGCTCCGCCCCTCATCACCCGTCCTGCCGCTGCTGAACCAAACTGCTGCTGGTCCTGAACCAGCGCTGGTAGCGGCTTCATTCAGACGCTGTTGTGGGACTACGGATAATATTATGAACCCAGACACCATGCACCTCCCGCCAGGACAAATTCCTTGTATGTGTAAACTTACTTGGCAATAAATGGTTCTGATTCTGATAAGCCACGCCCCCTTTCTGCCGCGAAAAACGCATGGCGCAAATTTACCACATAAACTCAGGCGAAAACGTTTTGGTGTGAACGCAGCATTAGGAAGTCAGAAAATGTAAATCAGCAGGTCAGACTTAAAAAATGATCAGCCGACCGCCGCCTCTTCCTGGTAGCAGAGCTGTGCGAGTCGTACCTCCCGGTCGGGTTTATGGGGGTCCATCAGGGTCACAGCGCGTCCCTGTCGGACCAGGATGGCTTGAGAGTCTCCCAGCCACGCCACAGTCAGCTCCGGTCCCTGGATCAGCACCGCCACGCCCGTACTGCCGCTCCGCAGGCGCTGAAACACACGAGAGCCGTGAGCCCGGCAGAACGCCCTCCAGCTGCTGGCGGGTCAGGACCGCCTGACAGGACGGTCCTGACTCGCTTCAGAGCTGCAGCTCATGATGCGGTCCACACCGGGACCATGTCGCCGGTCCTTATCTGTCCACAAACATCAGAGACTATGGACCTCCTCATAAGTCTAAATGCTGGAAACAATCCCTCAAGTCGTCCTTTTCCACATCGCTTACAATCCCGAAGTTCAATTTGAAAGCCTTTGTCAAATTAAATTAGTCATAAATTGTTTATAAATAAGGAATACTCATTGATTAGTAAATTCACTGATAATATAATTTAACTGTACTTGTATAATGCATCATTAATTGATTTATAGTATTCTTTTAATTGGTTATAATTTAAGATAAAATGAGCCTTTATTGATTTCCAGAGGGGAAATTAAGGTTATAGAAGCAGCGAAGGCAGAACAAGTAAAGATAAATAGGGAAGTAAGAAATGAAATAATAAAAAGGGTAGAAACATCTTGATGTATGTTTGTGGCGCTCTAATCTGCTCTTAATGCTTTCCTTTTGCCTTTTCCTCATTCACTTTGCGCTCCATCTCTGAAACGCCCATTTTGTTGCTCGCTAGAGTTTAGAATCACAGTTTATCATCTCAAATCTATGCAATATGGATTTTTGGCAGCCGAGAACGCAGCTAGAGGACATTATTGATGTGCAACAAAGGGTTTTCACACAAGCAGAAGCAGAGTAGAACGTGTCCAGACACACTGCGCCGCTTCATACCTCTCTCTTGGCTTTGCCCCTGAACATGTCGTCCGTGTGCTGGAAGGCCCGTTGAAAGGCTGAGGCCGCGTCGCTCTGCAGAGTCTCCTGTTTGCTCAGAGCGACGTGGAGGTGAGTGGCAGCGTAGGTGGCAGCGTCCAGCCCTCCGTGGCCATCGAACACGGCGTAGTACGCACACTCCACTGCGCTCTGGACCGAGAGAGAGGAGAGAAGCGTTTACTTGTCTGGACCCGTGAGAACCCGTTGCAGCAGGGAGCGCATTCTACCTGGATTCCAAACAGCTGGTTGAACTCAGCCAGGGCCAAGTGTTTGTCCTCCATCTTCCTCCTCGTGTTCTTGATGGCATGAACGGAGCAGTGGAGGAACCGGGAGGAGGAGGGCGGCTGCTCGGGGAAGTCCTGACGCCAAGCCCGCGTCACTTCTATCAGCTGGTTGAGGAAGAGACGCTGGACGGCCTCTGACTGGAGCACTGGAGATAGAACCAATAACATGATGGTTCTTACTGCTGGCTGCTGATGGCATATACAGTACAACATGAATTATGCGCATAGTCTGCAGTTCCTCTCAGCGCCTCCTCGTTTAGCTCAGTGGTTTGTGTGGTTCCCTCACCTGGTTTCCAGCAGCTGATTCCAGCTCTAATAAACCCTCTCATATATAATATTGGACACCAACTTGACTCCATATGAATAATAATGCCCCTCTGTGTGTGTGATGTGTAAATTGCCAAGAGACTTTGGGTTTGCCATAACATTTTTGAAGGTGAGAATATGCCACAAGTGCCCGTGGAGATTAATATCTGATGTCTAGTCCCGGCAACAAGCCTCTCATGAACCAATGAGGTCAGACTACAGATTAGACACGCCCCTCGACCATCTCATTTAAAAGCATTACAAACGACAGCCTCCAAAAGGAGCGGAGAGGAAAACACTTACAGACGGCGTGCGGCTCTTCCTGGTGGTCTCCAGCTTCCTGGGCACAGTGCAGAGGTGAAAGGTCGTCCTGCAGCAGCCGGGCCAGCGCCGCCCGGCACAGGAGGGCGCTGAGGCCCGCAGGAGCTCCCCTGAACCAACAAAGACCAGCATGTTGTGTACTTTGTCAAGATCTGAACAGGATTAACGTCTCACCAGACGGTGTAGCCAAGTGATACACAACCGTACAGCCAGACACACGCAGAAACATGGGACTGGACCACAATGAATGCTCATTTACTGAGGGACCGGTTCGTGAGATCAACTCCATCGACCTTTACAGAAAGACTTTTCTGTTGCAGAAAAAGGCTTTGCTCAGGAAACGGGAAGTGCAGAGAACAATGGTGCTTGTACAAACAGGATGCGGAGCCTTCCTGAGAGGGCAGACTTCTGGAAGAGAGAGTCAGTGTTCTCCTGTACGTTTAGCTCAGCTTGAAGGGTTGCTCATCATCTGCACAGTGGATAGCAGAAAGGATGAGACATCTTGTCATGGCGTTACACTTTTGAGTGACCAACTCCATGACTAATAAAGTCACATCATGAGCTTTTTCTTCCTTGGTGCCCTCTTTTTCCAGCTCAACACTTCCTCCTGCACACCAGGTGCCAAACACCATGTGATGCGACCCGTCCTGCCTGAAGTCACATGGAACATTTACTGAACTTTAACGTAACTACTCCTGAGGGGCTGTTCTTATGTTACAGCTCTCTTTACTGCCTGGTCTCACACTCATAACACTGAAGGAGCAGGGCAAGAGCAGAGCTGTCAGGAATCTGAGGAATGCACACACACACACACACACACAGCATTCTGTTGTGCAATGACAATGTACCTTGTAACCAAGTCAGTAAATATAATCATCCTAAATTACAAATAAAAATGCTATTTTTATATTTTTTTCACATGTGGAGACTGTACCTTTTGCAATGATTTCCATATTGGACTGTAAAGGGATGCCAAACAAGAGCCCTTATAAGAAGCCCTTGAAAGAACCCAGTGAGTGTCCCTCCCTCTCACCTGGCGGCCAGCAGCCGGAGGCCCAGCTCCAGGCTCTCTCCGTGCAGCTCCTCCAGGGTGACTTTGCGGCTCAGAGGGCTGACAGGTAGCGGACTGCCTTCCTCCAGAGCAGCTGGGAACTCCTCCACAAACCTCTCCAGGAAGGGCCGGGCCTCCTCCTGCATCCTGCTGGCTCTGGGTCTAAGCTCTCAGGTGAACAGGGGTCAGG
Source organism: Myoxocephalus aenaeus (assembly GCA_038501785.1). NCBI lineage: Eukaryota > Metazoa > Chordata > Actinopteri > Perciformes > Cottidae > Myoxocephalus > Myoxocephalus aenaeus. The sequence goes on along the minus strand of JBAMJR010000243.1, from coordinate 2,800,382 downwards.
GCTCACCGGTCCCAAGTGGAGACTTCAAAGGGCAGAGAAGGCTTCAGGTTTCACCGTGAGCGCCGTGTGCTGGTAAAGTAAAGCAGTAAACACATCACAGACCAAGTGATACAGGCGGCAGTAGCTCAGTTTGTAGGGACTTGGCTTCCAGACCCACACAGACCCCGTACTGGTAGCTGGAGAGGTGCCAGTTCAGTTCTCACAAAATCACTATTAACTTAGAAGACAAATGTTTGATTTATTAGGTTAAACTCTTGAGACAAAGACTACGGAAGCTCTGAACAGACATTTTTTTAAAGCAGTTTTCTCAAGATCACAAATTAATCTTTATCTCGAAAGAATAAGCTATGTTGTCTCCAGATAACGTGAACATCTATTAATTTTCACCAGAAAACATAAGGTTGTTTTCTCTTATTGCTTATCATGTTGTGTCATATCAGCCAGATCCATGACAGGGATAAGGGTTAAGTTAGCGAAGTAAGTCAGCACATCTTGGACTACAAAGTTTATGGAGTGTTTTCTGATAATATTGCCTAAAAGGAAGCATATATAAAGTTGAATAAAATTGGTCCAAGCACAGAACCTTGTGGAACTCCGTGACTAACGTTGGTGGTCATCGAGGCTTCATCGTTTACATACAAACTGAGATCGATCTGATAAATAGGACTTAAACCATCTTAGTACGGCACCTTTAATCTGGACAGAGGATGTTGTAAGTCTTTATAGGGCTAGGTCCCCTGTAGGTACATCTTTATAGGGCTAGGTCCTCTGTAGGCACATCTTTATAGGGCTAGGTCCTCTGTAGGCACATCTTTATAGGGCTAGGTCCTCTGTAGGCACATCTTTATAGGGCTAGGTCCTCTGTAGACACATCTTTATAGGGCTAGGTCCTCTGTAGGCACATCTTTATAGGGCTAGGTCCTCTGTAGGCACATCTTTATAGGGCTAGGTCCTCTGTAGGCACATCTTTATAGGGCTAGGTCCTCTGTAGGCACATCTTTATAGGGCTAGGTCCTCTGTAGGCACATCTTTATAGGGCTAGGTCCTCTGTAGGCACATCTTTATAGAGCTAGGTCCTCTGTAGGCACATCTTTATAGAGCTAGGTCCCCTTTAGGCACATCTTTATAGGGCTAGGTCCCCTTTAGGCACATCTTTATAGGGCTAGGTCCTCTGTAGGCACATCTTTATAGGGCTAGGTCCTCTGTAGGCACATCTTTATAGGGCTAGGTCCTCTGTAGGCACATCTTTATAGGGCTAGGTCCTCTGTAGGCACATCTTTATAGAGCTAGGTCCCCTTTAGGCACATCTTTATAGGGCTAGGTCCTCTGTAGGCACATCTTTATAGGGCTAGGTCCCCTGTAGGCACATCTTTATAGGGCTAGGTCCCCTTTAGGCACATCTTTATAGGGCTAGGTCCTCTGTAGGCACATCTTTATAGGGCTAGGTCCTCTGTAGGCACATCTTTATAGGGCTAGGTCCTCTGTAGGCACATCTTTATAGGGCTAGGTCCCCTGTAGGCACATCTTTATAGGGCTAGGTCCTCTGTAGGCACATCTTTATAGGGCTAGGTCCTCTGTAGGCACATCTTTATAGGGCTAGGTCCCCTTTAGGCACATCTTTATAGGGCTAGGTCCTCTGTAGACACATCTTTATAGGGCTAGGTCCCCTGTAGGCACATCTTTATAGGGCTAGGTCCTCTGTAGGCACATCTTTATAGGGCTAGGTCCTCTGTAGGCACATCTTTATAGGGCTAGGTCCCCTTTAGGCACATCTTTATAGGGCTAGGTCCTCTGTAGGCACATCTTTATAGGGCTAGGTCCCCTTTAGGCACCCCTTTATACAGCCTACTCTACTCTATTTGACTGCGTTACTTTCTGTATGCTCCAAAAGACGTAACATCGCGTGCTCTCAGTTGTATACATGCAGTATTTCCTCCCTGGTGTGATGAAGCGCCCTCGTGGTGAACCGTTAACGCAACAATGTCACAGTTCACTGCAGGCTGGGCTGCTTGAGAAGCGCTCGTGCTCCCGCTGAGAAGCACGTTCTTCACGACTAGAACGTTCCTTTAGCTTCGTAACGTTCAACAGAACCGAACGCTGAGCAAACAAAGACACGAACCTGCGGGGAAGAGATGACGGCAGTAGAACCTCTGTGTACATGTATGTCTGTGTACATGTGTGTGTACAACAGCCGCCCGCTTCCTGCGCGCGGACACGCCCCTTTTTCTGTGCGGGGACACGCCCCTCCTCCTGGAGATTTAAAGGGCCAGGGTCCTCTTTAGCGGATCAGATGGAGGACGTCAGACAGTCGATGAAGAGAAGGAAAGACCATGAATACATGTTTGGAAACTGAACAACAGACATGGATGTGGATTAGGCTTCATTCTTTTCTGGATTTGTCAATTAAATGTCAGAGAAGTCTGTGAAAACTACTTCATATAGTTTACCAGAGATCAAGGTGACATATTCAAAGTTCTTGTTTGACTTCACCATCAATCCAAAACCCCAAATATAAATACCCCAAATATAAAAATGGAGAGTGAAAATAGTAATACTTCCATAATCAGTTCAGGGTTAAGGTGGTGTTTGTATATTTATCCATAGTGTTAAACTTGAAGTGTGTTCCTGTGTTATTCATATCCAGTATTACTCCATTATAGCCAGGCAGCCGTATGCATGCAGAGCTTAGACTGAGCTGTTCAGGGTTTAGGAGCAGTATCCCAGACATATTATGTAGCAGGATAAAGAAACACATTAGGAATTTCTACAGTGAATGAAAGATATGATTTATTGGATTTGGCAGTCCTCCCCCAAGAAAAGCATTCAGATAAGGTTAGGTGTGGCAGACAACCCATTAATGAGCTTGGAACTGACCAGCCCAATCTCTTTTCAGTGGTATCACAACCAGGACTGGAATACAGGGTCACGGCAGAGGCAGCATTTTGTGTTTGCTGTCGGCCGTCTGGCACGACCCGGAGATCTCAGACACTGGAGGCCTTTGTGACTGTGGGCTTCTGTCACTGGAAACATGTGGTGGAGAGATTCATTAACATAACTCTTCAATGGAGCATCTCTCCTGCTAGACACTGTGGAAGGAGCGAGAGAGCCCCATCAATGCTGGAAAAGAGATTTGAACACGCGTCAACGCAGACAGGCTGCGAAAGAAAAGGTTGTATGGTTCTTCTCTGAACATTGTTGGATTTCTAGCAGAAAACCAGTTGCCTTTATGAGTGAAGATAGAGCCTTTTGATAACATGCCCAAAGGGGGAGTGGTCTTTTTCCTCGCCTTGCGATTAAAAAAGACCTTGAATTGGCTAATGTTGTGAAAAAGATCCCTTGCAACAAGTCATGTGAGGTCACAGAGCGCCTGCTAACCATAGCAACAGCTGACATTAACAGACTGATTTGGCACAGCTAAACAAGTGTGAAGCAGTCGGCATGAGCCTCGGTACCAAGCTCTGGGTCGTACCCAGAAGACCGAGATCGTGGATGAGCTTCCTTCGTAGGGTGGCTCAGACATCCGGAGCAGAGCCGCTGCCATCAGGATGCCTCCTGGACGCCTTTAGAGGTTTTCCCAGGCATGTCAAACTGGTACGAGGCCCCAGGGTAGGCCGAGAACACGAGGGAGTGATTCCATAACGGGCCTGGACTGGGAACGCCTCGCGTCTGCTGGAAAGAGCTGGAAAGTGTTGCTGGGGAGAGAAAAGTCTGCGATATCCTCCTCAGCCTGCTGCCCTGAGGCCCTGCCCCGGATAAGCGGAAGACGATGGAGGGATAAAAGAAGTTGTAGTTGGACAAAGACTCAAAGCCAGGACTTTGTTCATGTGATACGACCTCTACAAATTCAGCAGGAAGCCTTCAATTGCACCTTAAGGGACAGAAATGTCATTCTAAAATCCTTCAACGATGTCACGCATCTTTTGACTAAGATGATCAGATCTGTGCTGGACCATGTCGCAGACATACGAATGGAGGCTTTGGGCCTGCTGGACGTGACGAGTTTCTCATTCATTGCTACAAGTTAGTGCACGCCGTTCCAAACAAGCTTCTACAGAGAGAGGACGCGCACCTGATGGCAGGTTGAAATATGCAGCAGATGTCACTTCATGATGCCAGCCTTGGCTTTCCTGATTATTATGCAAAATGTTGAATGCTTTTTTTTTGGTCCATCTGAATTTATTCATGTTTCAAAGATGGTCTAATGACGCATGCAGTGTGAGAGAGAGACATCATTGAGAGTGGAGTCGCGTGGTGACATTAGTACGGTACACGTCAATATGGAATAAACATAGAACTCTCCCATCTATATCCAGCTAGTTGAGGCATATTAACTGAAGACATTGAGAGAAACCTTTATTCAAAAAAAAAAAAAAAGCCAACAAAACTAGCTAGTCAGCATTAACTGTGAAGGATTCAGAGCATTACTCTGCCCACAAATATACATCATCATGTCTACTAACAGAAACAGGTACAGCTTCCCAGTACAGTCCAAGGTCAACCCCTTGAAAACATACGTATAAGTATATAAAAGCTCTTCTTTATGACACTTGAGTCAAACATTTTGCAATACATATTTTACTCCAGTGTAATTGAATACACATGTCAAGTTAATAAGAGGATGCACTACAAACAAACACTATACAAAGTAAGCTGCCAAGGCAGCCATTTTGTCTTTAGGTTTCTTAGGATTCCCCCGGCGTCCTCTGCCACGCCCTCGTCCTCCTCGCCTCGCGCCGCCGCCCCTGTGCCTCATGGTGGCGTGTTTGAGCTCCACCAGGTCCTGGAAGACCGGATCACAGAACACGCAGCCGGTGTGTTGGGTCTCGCCGGCAGGAAGTGGAGTGCGAGTCTTGTTGAAGTCCACCGCGACCAGAGAGGCGTCGCAGGCGTCGCAGCTCTCCTGAGCAACCTTCACACGCACACGCACACGCACACACACACACACACACACGCACACACGCACACACACGCACACACACACACACACACACACACACACACACACACACACACACACACACACACACACACTTTCAGTTCGAGCCCATGGACTTTAAAGTATTAAGAAACTGAAGCATGTTTTCTTACCTGCACTCTGTGTGCGTGTTCAAAGAAGTGCACGACCACGTTGCATTTATTACACGCCATCTTCCACTTTGGTCCAGACGTGGTGTCCAGCACCAAAACCCCACTTTCACACTCCACACACTGTCCAATGCCCAAAGAGTTGAGAGAGTGCTGGCAGGAAGGATGGGTACATTCATTGCATCCCATACCTGGGAAAAGCAAATAGATATGAATAAACATCGATATGGAATGCAATTATTGCTTGGCGGTTGTATTTTACATCCATGTCTGTCCAAAATATCCCCACTTCATCATTTTATCCTCTTAGACATTTATGTTTCCGTCATAATTAGCTTACCAATTCTTAATTTATGCACAAATGTGTGTTTTGGCAGGTCACCGTGACCTTGACCTTTTGACCTTCAGTTCTAATAAGTTCACCTTTGAGTCCAGGTGGACGTTTGTACCAAGTTGAAAGAAATTCCCTCAAGGTGTCAAGGTGTACACTCAAGTGATGAGTGTGTGATGTGCATTCAGCTCCTGGTTCAGTCAGAGAGGTAATATCTCCACACGAGCTCATGACTTCTTTTTTATATCAAGAGATGTAACTCCACCTGAGAACTGTTATTGTAAAGTAATAATGAGTTACTAGTGCTAGGGCTACTTTCACATGTCAGGGTCACAATGCTACGGCTAACTAGCCACGATCTAACAAGCAGATTCTTACTATTTATGACATTAATATTTCTTTAACTTGTATTTTCATCTATAAGATACTTTTAGGTGGAGGAAATATTCCTGATCATTTCAAAACCTTCTTCAAAGTCAATTCACAGATTCATTCTTACTCAAATCTTCAATCTTCATCCTCCTAAATGACCAAATTAGGGGAACCAAATTATGGAATGACTTTTCCCACCTAACAAAGAAATGTCCCTCTATAAAATGTGACTTTAAACCAAATGTCCATGAGCAAACATTTAGTGAAATCTGGGTGTAAACAGTAAAAAGTGAGTAAATGTAGTATTTAAACTAACAATGAGAATACAAAGCATACAGTAAACCTTAAATGACTCAAATGAATGAGACAATAGTTTGATTAAAAGAATAAACATTTATATAGATGCCTGTATGTATGCCTGCTTATATTTTGAGTCTTTCTTTTAAAAGCATATTCATTATTTCAAACTCAGCGTAAATGAACGACATGAACACATGAATATAACACATTTACATGACTTTTACTAAACTTTTGGGATTTTTTTTTTTTTCAAGGACTTTTCCAGACCTGGAAATAACCATTTGAAAACTCCATGACTTTTCCAGGATTTCCTTGACCGTAAGAACCCTGCCTTGTGCACATTTCATTTTATGTTTGTAATTTTGTAAAAATTTTAATATTATATAGGCGGACGCTTCAAATAAGCCCAGTTGGCTTTTTCTCTCTTCCTGCACTGTGATATTCATTTATCTCTGTTCGAATTTCTATTTTATCGTTTGAATTGTGCAAAATGAATAAATAAATCCAACAAGCACACGAGCTGCCGGGGCTTCAGGGTCCTGGGACGCGTCGTACCTTTCTTCATGTCCCTGAAGGGCGTGTTGCTGAAGCAGTACGGGCACAGCGGGTAGCTCTTGCCCCGCGGCCCGGACGTCCACAGCACCAGCTCAAACTCGTCCAGCGGGCAGCGCAGCTCCTTGTACAGCTTGATGGCTCCGTTCTGGGGGAGGCTGTAGGTCTCGTCACAGTGGGAGCAGTGCAGCCGGCTGGGCTTGGCCTGAACATTATGGGGTGTGATGTTAGGATCATTCAAACCGGTTTGAATCACATGCAACAATGTGAGATCACTGAAGGCATCGGCACACTTGCCAAATGAAATACACAACACACTATCGGATGCCATCATAGGGAAGACCAACATGTGTTGCTGGAGCACACGACCCCTCCATGTGCTGCATTCCTAATAAACACTTCCACGACAGACAACGTGCCTTGAAACTACTGAGGCATGAATCTACATGAAGCAATTCAAACATGCGAGTTCTTCCTCTTCAGCTTCCAGAACGCTTCATTCATGGTTACCTTGTGGTTTCCATCGTAACAGACCACTTAACAGTGTCTACGCATTTATATTCAGAGACATAACAATGACAAAGACATGTGTGATTCATTCATGGTTCTAAAAGTGGTTCTGTCCGGCTGAAACGCTAATAAGGGGAACGTATCAAATAACAAAGAATAAAGTTAAACGTCATCAAAGTAAACTTTATCCAAGTAAAAATGGTCAGATTTGCTTTAGCACATTTTTTAGATTTACTTGCCCGACGAGGTGTTTTACTTTGAGCAATCCTGATTCTTGTGGTTTTAACTGCATATCATATCCAGTAACCTTTAATTCAAGGTTACAGAGACAGGACATTTCATAATAATAATAATAATAATAATAATAATGCATTTCATTTATATAGCGCTTTTCATGATACTCAAAGTCACGATTTACACAAAGACAAAAAAGAACTGCTGATAAACTAATAAGGAGCCACCAAACATCTATTTCATATCTACAAAGGGTGGGTTCCCACACTTTAAAGAGGTATGAGGCTTGTTCTTTGTGAAAGGGCCAATGTCAAAGAGGGCCGATGTCAGACCCTCCTGCTGAAAGCGTTCTTTAAAGGATGCGTTGGGACTCTCCTGCTGACCTGGATGTACTTCATGAAGCGGTGACACTTGCCACAGCGGGACAGGGGCTTCCCCGAGGCAGCAATGGGGGAAAAGGAGACCTCCATCAACTCGTCCATGCCTGTGAACACACAACAGACAGGAACTGTGAGCTGCATAGGAACGACCGGAGGAAGGTTTGAGGTGAGGGGGTGTGCGCTTGTTTGCACGTGTGAGGCGCAACCTCCCTTCAGATTAATTCAGTTCAGTTTATTTTGTATAGCCCAGAATCACAGATGACCTCAGAGGGCTTTATAATCTGTCCACATAGTGACAACATAGTGTTGTATTTTGCAATTACTTAATGCATGTCCCCTACAGTCCATACAGCGCTTTCAAGTACTTTTAAGTTTCTGGATTTTGCTTCACTCCTGAGAAGGAGAACTGGACGAGAGGAAGAGTTTCGTACCAGATCATCATTTTATTTGATCAAATGTAGCGCAGTGACAAGACAGATATTTCATACACCAGACGTAGATAATGTGAATCCAACCCATGCATGATCCGGTCACACTAAGTCCATTCTGCAGTGCAGTTCTTATACTGAAGATAAGATGGTCCTTTATTAGTCAGGATTACAGCAGCAAGAGATAGTAGAATAAGAAACAAGTAATAAATAATAAATATAAGTAAACTTCACTCCTAACCCAGAGAGCTTGTCAGGCTTCATGGGCCTAAAGGGGTTTTGCATCTAGACGCCCCCTTCGTGGATGAGTTGTATAGTGGGTCCCTGATTAAGAATCCCTTCCTAAGCATGTTGGGTATTATACCTGAAGATCAGTTATAGGTTGGTCATTTGAGTAGGGCTGCAAACAGCGATCAGTTTCATGGTTCAAGTTGTTAATCGTTTGGTCCAACCACCAATCCAAAACCCAAATATATTCAAGATATCTTAATCTGAGACAAAGGAAAGCATCCAATTGAATTCTCCCGATTCAAGAATGAGGACCCTCATCCCTCCAGTATTGAGGTTGAGTTTCTGCTCGCGATGAACCGAGCTCAGAGCATGCTTGTTGAAGCGTGAGAGGACCCGAGTGGAGCCAAGCGGCACGTTGGTCCAGCTCACCAGGAGTTCAGGTCAGCATCCGATGCTCGTCACGAGGAAACCAAACTATCCAACTTATGTGTCAGTGTCAAATCTAGAGACCTAAAACAAGTCACGTTATCAGGACTAGCTGTGGACTTACTGGGGATGGAGTCCACAAAGTAGTGGAACTTCCTCTTGAAGATGTCCAGCGTGTGCTGCAGGACCTGCTGGAAGTTAGCCTTCCCCAGAGAGATGAGGGTCAGCTGCTTCTCCACAGCGCTACGGATAGTGGGAAGCACCAGCTCTGCATCTGCAAGGACACACAGCCAATCACAGATCTACAGCCAATCTGTGTATGTATGTATATATATATACACACACATATATATACACATGTGTCTCTTTCAATGCACAGCTATAGATCCCATATACATGTCAGAGAACGTGCATGAGTAACAGAAGTCTGAGGACCTGTCCTGTAGTAACCGTGCACCAGGACCACGCCCAGGTTGGTCGGCTTCAACTTGCGTCCATTCTCCACGGTCACATAGTTCCTCTGGCAGATGTTGTTGATGTGCACAGGAATGCTGGCATCAGTACCTGAGGACGGAGGACAGACGGCAACATCTGTAAAACTGTTCCTCATCCCCAGCAGAGGAATGCGGTGATGCAGATCCTCTTGAAGACCTAGTGCTGCTTAATAAAGAGTATTAACTTGTACTGATATGCATAAACAAAAAGGCCAGAAAGCTAATCGAATCCCCAGAGACAATCTTGGACTAGTTTTGAATGACTGTCATCACATGGATGCATTTAGTACATTCTCTCACTGCAGTCGACCTCCTGAGCCCCAGCGCTCTGCACAAGCTTCTCCCCGTCTCACGGAAACCTTCAGTAACAACACATACAAACAGAACTTGTGCTAGACAGACGTTGCAGTTATACCGATGCCATGCTTCTCCATGAGGGTGATGAGCTCGGCCTCGGTCAGGTAGTCCGGGGGGCTGGTCTGCTTTTCCACCAGCTTGATCTCGTCCACTGTGAACGTGTCTCCGCGCTCACAGACGGGCATGGCCTCCTCCAGAGGAATGCCCTGCCACGGCATCACTTCAGTGTAACCTGGGAAGAGAACGTGCACTTAGCATGAGGGTTGAACCAGCTTCTCCCAGTCAGGGTTCACATCCTGACCAGTGGGTTCCATGACTTTAAACCAAATGACCATGAGCAAACATTTAGTGAAATCTGGGTGTAAACAGTAAAAAGTGAGTAAATGTAGTATTTAAACTAACAATGAGAACACAAAGCATACAGTAAACCTTAAATGACTCAAATGAATGAGACAATAGTTTGATTAAAAGAATAAACATTTATATAGATGCCTGTATGTATGCCTGCTTATATTTTGAGTCTTTCTTTTAAAAGCATATTAATTATTTCAAACTCAGCGTAAATGAACGTCATGAACACATGAATATAACACATTTACATGACTTTTACTAAACTTTGGGATTTTATTTTTTTCAAGGACTTTTCCAGACCTGGAAATAACCATTTTAAAAATTCCATGACGATGTTCCAGGTTTTCCATGACCGTAAGAACCCTGCCCAGTCTTTCCTTACTTCTTAGTGACCACTAGCTAGTTTTAAACTACCGGTAGTGATTCATTAAAATCAGGCTAATGTCTTTGCTATCTAAAACTTCTGTAATATGTCAATCTGTTGCTAACAAACACATGTGGCCCTGTCCAATCAAAATGATCAACTATGGAAACAGGAAGTCACTGTAAGACCACAACCTCTTTTAGGAGGACAAACGAGTATTCAAGCAGTTCAGAAGGAGAAGGGACCCGCTTATGCTAACCTAGCTGAAGTTAGCTCAATTACAAAACATTTTTGGCACAACGTGTAATTTGAGGTATGTTGCGTTATTGTTTTGAAACGTCCTTTCAAATCTTCTTGGTTTAAATCACCGTCACACAGCATTCATCACATGTTCTTAATTCTCACAGAAGAGGCAGATGACTGGTCTGAGCTGGCGTTACCTGGTGATATGAGGGTTTTGCCGCTACACGAGAAGGCCTCTGTGCCAATGTTGAAGTCAATGGTGGTCTGCAGGTATTTGCAGTCCTGACTGAGGGTGGCAATGAAGTGCCGTGTGATGTAGTCGTACAGCCGCCAGCCATCACTTCCTGTGAACAGCAGAGGAGGAAGAACCCAGGTTAGAGGTTTAAGGTGGAGGGGACGTCAGAGTGAAAGGGCTCCGACATAAAAGACTTAGGTCTTCTGGTGTACAAATCAATATTTGTTGTATCCTGCCGGTACTTTTTGATCTCATATGGGACATGTATGAATTATTATCCATTATCCATCGAGTGTTCTTCGACCTTTTTTGAGCCGCGGCACATTTTCTACAATAAAAAAATTCCACGGCACACCAACAACCCAAAAAGTTACAAAATGTCACATTGTATCATAATACATCATACATAATTATTATTAATGTCACATTGTAGCATAATACAGCATATATGGTAATTATTACTAATGTCACATTGTAGCATAATACAGCATATATGGTGATTATTATTAATGTCACATTGTAGCATAATACATCATATATGGTGATTATTACTAATGTCACATTGTAGCATAATACATCATATATAATTATTATTAATGTCACATTGTAGCATAATACATCATATATGGTGATTATTATTAATGTCACATTGTAGCATAATACAGCAGATATGGTAATTATTATTAATGTCACATTGTAGCATAATACATCATATATGGTAATTATTATTAATGTCACATTGTAGCATAATACATCATATATGGTGATTATTATTAATGTCACATTGTAGCATAATACATCATATATAATTATTATTAATGTCACATTGTAGCATAATACATCATATATAATTATTATTAATGTCACATTGTAGCATAATACATCATATATGGTAATTATTATTAATGTCACATTGTAGCATAATACATCATATATGGTAATTATTATTAATGTCACATTGTAGCATAATACATCATATATGGTAATTATTATTAATGTCACATTGTAGCATAATACATCATATATGGTGATTATTATTAATGTCACATTGTAGCATAATACATCATATATAATTATTATTAATGTCACATTGTAGCATAATACATCATATATAATTATTATTAATGTCACATTGTAGCATAATACAGCATATATGGTAGGTCATTATTATTAATGTCACATTGTAGCATAATACATCATATATAATTATTATCAATGTCACATTGTAGCATAATACAGCAGATATGGTAGGTCATTATTGCGCTACCTACTAGCTGAAAGAGTATTTCACTACTAGACCAGCCACTATATTGCAGCTCAGACGCTCAACAATGGAACATTATTTGCGGCAACTAAATAATATTTTTGGGACCGATTATGTAGAATTGGACATTTTCCCACGGCACACCTGACTGTCTCTCGCTGCACACTGGTTGAACACCACTGCGTTATAATGACTCACCCAGTTCTGCTTCTGAGGCAGCGCGCATGGGAGTGATGGGCGGATGGTCTCCGACATCAGCTCCTTTCCTGGGTCGGTTCAAACCAGTTGCAAGCAGAGCCTTCACCTGATGGACAGGCGACAGTTCTTTTAGGAACACATTTATGTTCATCCACAATCAATCGGTTTCTATAAGCAGACACCACTGGCCTGGAAGGTGTCAGGGCACAAAGCTCATGCATCCTGAGACTAAGACCTGGGCCCAGCTCACCTCCTCTGCCCACATAGAGTTGCTGGTCTGCTGCTTCAGCGTTCCCTTCAGGTCAAAGTTCTCTGGGTAGTGGGTCGTTTCAGTCCGTGGGTAACTGATGTAGCCCTGGATATACAGGCGCTCTGCTATCTGCATGGTATGCTGGGGACCCATGCCTGAAACAAAATCACATCTATAGTTAGGCCTGGCTCAGGTCTATAGTTAGGCCTGGCTCAGGTCTATAGTTAGGCCTGGCTCAGGTCTATAGTTAGGACTGGTTCAGGCTTATAGTTAGGACTGGCTCAGGTCTATAGTTAGGACTGGCTCAGGTCTATAGTTAGGCCTGGCTCAGGTCTATAGTTAGGACTGGCTCAGGTCTATAGTTAGGACTGGCTCAGGTCTATAGTTAGGACTGGCTCAGGCTTATAGTTAGGCCTGGCTCAGGTCTATAGTTAGGACTGGCTCAGGTCTATAGTTAGGCCTGGCTCAGGACTATAGTTAGGACTGGCTCAGGTCTATAGTTAGGACTGGCTCAGGTCTATAGTTAGGACTGGCTCAGGTCTATAGTTAGGACTGGTTCAGGTTTATAGTTAGGACTGGTTCAGGTCTATAGTTAGGACTGGCTCAGGTCTATAGTTAGGACTGGCTCAGGTCTATAGTTAGGACTGGCTCAGGTCTATAGTTAGGACTGGCTCAGGTTTATAGTTAGGACTGGCTCAGGTCTATAGTTAGGACTGGTTCAGGTCTATAGTTAGGACTGGTTCAGGTCTATAGTTAGGACTGGTTCAGGTTTATAGTTAGGACTGGTTCAGGTCTATAGTTAGGACTGGTTCAGGTCTATAGTTAGGACTGGATCAGGTCTATAGTTAGGACTGGTTCAGGTCTATAGTTAGGACTGGTTCAGGTCTATAGTTAGGACTGGTTCAGGTTTATAGTTAGGACTGGTTCAGGTCTATAGTTAGGACTGGTTCAGGTCTATAGTTAGGACTGGTTCAGGTCTATAGTTAGGACTGGTTCAGGTCTATAGTTAGGACTGGTTCAGGTCTATAGTTAGGACTGGTTCAGGTCTATAGTTAGGACTGGTTCAGGTCTATAGTTAGGACTGGCTCAGGTCTATAGTTAGGACTGGTTCAGGTCTATAGTTAGGACTGGTTCAGGTCTATAGTTAGGACTGGTTCAGGTTTATAGTTAGGACTGGTTCAGGTTTATAGTTAGGACTGGTTCAGGTTTATAGTTAGGACTGGTTCAGGTCTATAGTTAGGACTGGATCAGGTTTATAGTTAGGACTGGTTCTGGTTTATAGTTAGGACTGGTTCAGGTCTATAGTTAGGGCTGGATCAGGTCTATAGTTAGGACTGGTTCAGGTCTATAGTTAGGCCTGGTTCAGGTCTATAGTTAGGACTGGTTCAGGTTTATAGTTAGGACTGGTTCAGGTCTATAGTTAGGACTGGTTCAGGTCTATAGTTAGGACTGGTTCAGGTCTATAGTTAGGACTGGTTCAGGTCTATAGTTAGGACTGGTTCAGGTTTATAGTTAGGACTGGTTCAGGTCTATAGTTAGGACTGGTTCAGGTCTATAGTTAGGACTGGTTCAGGTTTATAGTTAGGACTGGTTCAGGTCTATAGTTAGGACTGGTTCAGGTCTATAGTTAGGGCTGGATCAGGTCTATAGTTAGGACTGGTTCAGGTCTATAGTTAGGACTGGTTCAGGTCTATAGTTAGGACTGGTTCAGGTTTATAGTTAGGACTGGTTCAGGTCTATAGTTAGGACTGGTTCAGGTCTATAGTTAGGACTGGTTCAGGTCTATAGTTAGGACTGGTTCAGGTCTATAGTTAGGACTGGTTCAGGTCTATAGTTAGGACTGGTTCAGGTCTATAGTTAGGACTGGTTCAGGTCTATAGTTAGGACTGGTTCAGGTTTATAGTTAGGACTGGTTCAGGTTTATAGTTAGGACTGGTTCAGGTCTATAGTTAGGACTGGTTCAGGTCTATAGTTAGGACTGGTTCAGGTTTATAGTTAGGACTGGTTCAGGTCTATAGTTAGGACTGGTTCAGGTTTATAGTTAGGACTGGTTCAGGTCTATAGTTAGGACTGGTTCAGGTCTATAGTTAGGACTGGTTCAGGTTTATAGTTAGGACTGGTTCAGGTCTATAGTTAGGACTGGTTCAGGTCTATAGTTAGGACTGGTTCAGGTTTATAGTTAGGACTGGTTCAGGTCTATAGTTAGGACTGGTTCAGGTCTATAGTTAGGACTGGTTCAGGTTTATAGTTAGGACTGGTTCAGGTCTATAGTTAGGACTGGTTCAGGTTTATAGTTAGGACTGGTTCAGGTCTATAGTTAGGACTGGTTCAGGTCTATAGTTAGGACTGGTTCAGGTTTATAGTTAGGACTGGTTCAGGTCTATAGTTAGGACTGGTTCAGGTCTATAGTTAGGACTGGATCAGGTCTATAGTTAGGACTGGATCAGGTCTATAGTTAGGACTGGTTCAGGTCTATAGTTAGGACTGGTTCAGGTTTATAGTTAGGACTGGTTCAGGTCTATAGTTAGGACTGGTTCAGGTTTATAGTTAGGACTGGTTCAGGTCTATAGTTAGGACTGGTTCAGGTCTATAGTTAGGGCTGGTTCAGGTTTATAGTTAGGACTGGTTCAGGTTTATAGTTAGGGCTGGATCAGGTCTATAGTTAGGGCTGGGTCAGGTCTATAGTTAGGGCTGGGTCAGGTCTATAGTTAGGGCTGGGTCAGGTCTATAGTTAGGACTGGCTCAGGTCTATAGTTAGGGCTGGATCAGGTCTATAGTTAGGGCTGGCTCAGGGCTATAGTTAGGACTGGATGACGTATGTGTACAGATTATAAAGCCCTCTGAGGATAATTTGTGATTTTGCGCCACACAAAGGGAATATTGTGCCTGCAGATATTTCACTACTTTCTAAACAAGTACATGCATACACATATTTTAAAATTCCCAAATATTTACTCATTCATTTCCATTACCTAGAGCAGAACTAATACAGCTGATGAAGTGATGTGAACATACCTAAGGAGGAGCTGGCCACTCTCAACATCTCCACAGTGTTCAAGGCCTGAGGCCTCTGCTTCGCCTTCTCCTTCTTACTCACGGACTCCACCTGTAAGGGACGAACGGCTTCATATCAGAGCTGAGATGGGTCAATCCATCCGCTGCTGGAAGATGAATTCACTTCACGAGGAGCGCTTCTCATAATGCTGCAAGCAGCCGGCCCGCTCCCAACGGGCGCCGCAAGTAAGGGTTTGACAAAATAAAAATAAAATAATGATGTCATTCCGGTAGCATCAATCAGGCTTTATCTCCCATATTATCAACCAACAAAAAACCCACTGCAGAAACATTATTATTCAATAAAACAACAACAACAACACATCATTCATGTACCTGCGCCTCCCTGGAGGTCTTGGCCTGGTTGACGAACATCTGACCCACATCCCTGTCGAAGACCCTCACCCTGTTCCAGTCCAGCGTCAGCGGGCTGTCCTTTCCTCTGAAGACCTGAGCGAACACAGCGGCCCGTCAGTACTGCAGGCAGGAAGAAGTAGTGGACGCTGTCGAGGGGAAGGAAACCAGTGAAACCAGCCTACCTTTGCCTGGAGGATCCAGTACGTCTCCGGTTTAAAGGACTGGATCTTGTCATGGCGTTCCACACAGAAGCCGAGTGTCGGGGTCTGGCACGGTCCAAAAGAGATCAAGGAGGAGTCCAGATTGCCGTACTTACCCTGGAAGTACTTGGTCTGGAACCTGGATAATATTTGACCAACAAAGGACAGTTGTAATCAAACGCACGTCGCCCTGAATAACAGAGCTGATGGAATTTTGATTATTTATTCCATCTAACTGATTACATACTTTTTTAGTCACTATGTTTTTGCAAACATGACCCATTCTATTAATATTCACATTTTTGTCTTTTTTAGCCTGAAACCCACGTACATGCATACGCACATACATATAAATCTGCCCTTATCTATACTTTTTTTAGATGAAATAATAAACACGCACACACACACACACACACACACACACACACACACACCGTACTTCTATACCCTGAATATATGATGTATTGCTGGCTTGTATCTCACTGATTTGTCGTCCTCTTGATGTTATGTCTATGTATATGTATTGTCTTTTTATAAAAAATAAAAAAAAGAATAAAAAAAAAAAAAGAACAATTTAGTCAAGCCAGACTTGGCAAAATAAACCTCACTTGTCATAATTGTCCAGTATGTGGTGAACTTGATTTGGTTCCCAAAGCTAGTGGGACTGTCCAGAGCCATGATGGGACGCAGCGGTTTCATTACTTTTTTAAATGATTAGTTGAACATCACCACGTTTACCGAGTCAAACATCTGTGCTTTGGCCTCTCCACGTGGTTCTCTTTTCAAAGTCTTCCATTATCCAATCCATCCTGCTTGATTAGTGAGAGAATGTCCGAATCAATGCATCTTCATGTCCCCTCTGCTGCCTTTCCAGCAGCCAGTTTCTCACAAAGCACACACACACGCACACGCACACGCACACACACACACACACACACACACACACGCACGCCTTTGCCAGACAGCGACAAGCCATTGAAAGTGATGCGGTGCCACCGTTACATCAGGTTACGACAGGATACTTGATAACTGTGTGAGGCTGGAGGGAATTTATGAAATAAAATATATCAGGAGTCTGTGCCGCAAGGCTATTATGGTGTTAACTAGCAAACTGTTTTTGCTCACACACACACACACACACACACACACACACACACACACACACACACACACACACTCCTCAAACCCATGTCACTGATGAAGACAAGACTATTGCTTTTAATAATAACAATAATTCTAACTTTTATAGCGCTTTTCTAAGTACACAAAGACGCTTTACATTGGGGACAAGAGACAGAGACAAACGGAAAATAAATAAATGGAAAGACAAAACAAAAACAAACAAACAGAACATTTTTGGTAAAAAAAAAAAAGAACTACTGGAGAAGCTGTGTGGGTCAGAGTGGAGGATAGGAAATGTAGCAGGAGGGGCGGTGTGTGTCGGTAGAGCGGTAGAAGGGTAGAACGGAGAAAGGTAGAGCGGTAGAAGGGTAGAACGATAGAACGGTAGAAGGGTAGAACGGAGAAAGGTAGAGCGGTAGAAGGGTAGAAGGGTAGAACGGAGAAAGGTAGAGCGGTAGAAGGGTAGAACGGAGAAAGGTAGAAGGGTAGAAGGGTAGAAGGGTAGAACGGAGAAAGGTAGAGCGGTAGAAGGGTAGAACGATAGAACGGTAGAAGGGTAGAACGGAGAAAGGTAGAGCGGTAGAAGGGTAGAAGGGTAGAACGGAGAAAGGTAGAGCGGTAGAAGGGTAGAACGATAGAACGGTAGAAGGGTAGAACGGAGAAAGGTAGAGCGGTAGAAGGGTAGAAGGGTAGAACGGAGAAAGGTAGAGCGGTAGAAGGGTAGAACGGAGAAAGGTAGAGCGGTAGAAGGGTAGAAGGGTAGAACGGAGAAAGGTAGAGCGGTAGAAGGGTAGAACGATAGAACGGTAGAAGGGTAGAACGGAGAAAGGTAGAGCGGTAGAAGGGTAGAAGGGTAGAACGGAGAAAGGTAGAGCGGTAGAAGGGTAGAACGGAGAAAGGTAGAGCGGTAGAAGGGTAGAAGGGTAGAACGGAGAAAGGTAGAGCGGTAGAAGGGTAGAACGGAGAAAGGTAGAGCGGTAGAAGGGTAGAACGGAGAAAGGTAGAGCGGTAGAAGGGTAGAACGGAGAAAGGTAGAGCGGTAGAAGGGTAGAGCGGAGAAAGGTAGAGCGGTAGAAGGGTAGAACGGAGAAAGGTAGAGCGGTAGAAGGGTAGAACGGAGAAAGGTAGAGCGGTAGAAGGGTAGAAGGGTAGAACGGAGAAAGGTAGAGCGGTAGAAGGGTAGAACGGAGAAAGGTAGAGCGGTAGAAGGGTAGAAGGGTAGAACGGTAGAAGGGTAGAACGGAGAAAGGTAGAGCGGTAGAAGGGTAGAAGGGTAGAACGGAGAAAGGTAGAGCGGTAGAAGGGTAGAACGGAGAAAGGTAGAGCGGTAGAAGGGTAGAAGGGTAGAACGGTAGAAGGGTAGAACGGAGAAAGGTAGAGCGGTAGAAGGGTAGAACGGTAGAAGGGTAGAACGGAGAAAGGTAGAGCGGTAGAAGGGTAGAACGGAGAAAGGTAGAGCGGTAGAAGGGTAGAAGGGTAGAACGGTAGAAGGGTAGAACGGAGAAAGGTAGAGTGGTAGAAGGGTAGAACGGAGAAAGGTAGAGCGGTAGAAGGGTAGAAGGGAGAACGGTAGAGCGGTAGAAGGGTAGAAGGGTAGAAGGGTAGAAGGGTAGGAGGTACCGGGTGAAGGCACAGCCGATGCGCAGGTCCAGCTCCTGCCGGGCGTCCACGGACAGGGCTTCGTTGCGGTTGGGCTCTCCCAGGGAGTTCATGGCGTTGCAGAGGTCGGTGTCGGTGATGGAGCTGAACTTGGCGCGGTACACGGTCTGGTCCCTGGCGCTCCCCTGGTTCATCACAGGCTGGATGGCATCCAGGACCTGAGGCAGAGGAGGGATGACGGCAATGATGGGAGAAAGATGACGATAGAAATGCAGGAACACTAACTACTTTACATACGAACCAAGACCCTGTCAACGAAAAGAGGATATACACATATACATATATACATATACATATGTATACACCTGTACACATATATATATATATATATATATACACAAACACACAAACACAAACACACACACACACACACACACACACACAGGCCAACTCACAGACAGACAGACAGACAGACAGACAGACAGACTCACAGACAGACAGACAGACAGACAGACAGACAGACAGATTCACAGACTCACAGACAGACAGACAGAATCACAGACTCACAGACAGACAGACAGAATCACAGACTCACAGACAGACAGACAGAATCACAGACAGACAGGCTTTGTGTGAACAATGCTGCCACAATCAAGAGAAGGTGTGATACCTGGATGGGACGTCATTATAATAAACATACACCGTTCACAGGTGAATAGCAGCTTTAGCCTCAATGGGCTGAAGTACCTCAAAGCAGATGTTCTCTCCTTCTTTATCACAGTCCAGCCACAGAACCACGTAGTCACAGCCTCTGGCTTCAACCTGCATGAGAGAGAGGAGAGGAGGCATGACACCCCGACACCCAGAATGCAGTGGGAACCACGGACTGGGCCGCACACCCACCTGGAGGAACTTGACCATGTTGAGTTTGGGGTTGGCCTCCTTCTTCTCTGTGGGAGCCGTGCTAAAGAGTTCTGCAGGGTCCACCTTGTCCCAGTTGTTGTACTTGCCTAGAAAACACAGAGCCAAGTTCTTAAACGCTTCTAGTACATTTATGAGGAAACCAAAGAGTCTGGAACCCATATCAAGGCCCGAAAGATGTTTTAGAACTGATGTATAGGAAGACATCATTTAAACAAAGCTGGGAGATTAGTGTGTTGAGGAAGTCATGCTTTATGATGTCTGTACATGAACACCGTCTTCAACAGCAACTTAACTCAGATATCTCGGTATCATTTTGAAGCACTGACGGTAAAAGTATATTTAATCCTACTTTTCTTTAAATGTCAATATAAATGCTTCTGAAGGAGTGGAGCACTCACCCAACTGCATGGCATTATTTCAACTTTTAATCATTCTAAATGTTATCTTTTTACCTTGTTTACCATAGTGGGGTTTTTTTTCCGTAGAAATCATGCAATTTAAAAAGGAATGCTAAATAAATGATGGTGTTTTTATTTATTCATGCATCAATCTTCCAATCATTTCTACTGCAATGAGGCTTTTGTTACACACGTTTTTACACGTATATATAATACATCTTGGCATTAGCAGTTCTAATGATGTATTATAAGCTACTTAGAGCTAGTGTTAGGATGTTAGGAGGTTAAACAGGTTTTAATTGTGACGTTACTGTCTGTTTGCCGACGTATAACTAACATGAGGCGGCGATTACGAGTGTAAATGTGACTGAAATACTATATGATGTGTGTGTGTGTGTGTGTGTGTGTGTGTGTGTGTGTGTGTTGGAAGTTTCTGCTTTTGGATCAATCCAGTTCAACAGTTCTTTAAGAAAAGCAAACAGAGGTTCTTCGTTGTACGTGTGCAACACGTTTCCATTCCCTCTTCCTCTGTAAACACGTTGATCAAAGCAAGGGAACGTCATGGATCACAGTCCGGTGGGCGAGCAGGACCTACTGTGGAGAATACCCACCGATGAAATCCAGACTCATCACATGTCCGCAGACAGAAGTCATCTTGAAACGTACACTTTGGCCCTGGAAGCTGCCGGGGTACTCGTGCACTGAGCATGCTCCGTTGAGTCCCTTGCGACTTGTGCAGTTTCCTTAAGGACAAGGAGGACAGAGGAGGAAGTACTCAGTCAATACAGTCATTTAAAAAGGTTGCACAGGGCGTATGCATTGAAATACAAGGGCTTAAAGTGATATTAATATTGTTTGCACTCTCATGGAAAGATCCCAACAAGTATATTGTGTACCAAGGCCTGAGCCACAGAGCGCCATCATTATTCAAGAGCCGTCATCATCATCATGTGAGCTGAAATATAAAAGTGAACAATGTATTTGTGAGCAGTTTTTAAAGACTTGCATATTCAGTGGGAGGGTCAATGACAAATGAGAGTTAGCAAGCTGAGCAATCCAAATAATCTAAGAAATATTGTATAAAAACCATGCACTAGGGTTGTTAACTCATTTTGTATTCATGTTGGTTTTATGGAATCAGAGATTTGTTTTTACAAAAGATGAGACTAATACGAGAGAAAATGTCAAGGTGTGGAAACACAAAAGAATGAGAAATATTAAATATTGAACCATCTAGAACCAACACTTGAAAAATTACTTATCCTGTATAAGAGGATCAATGTTATTTGTATACAATACAATGGGTGAAAAAGGCATTCAAACTTCCCATGTTGCAGTCAGCCTGAGATAAATCTATGTTCTTGTCAAATTTATATCAGACTTTAACACAAATCCAGTGACAAACTATTTTCTCATCGACTTCTATACAATTGGAGTTATATATATATATATATATATTTATATTGTTTGCACGCCGAGCAGCTTCTATGAGAAAGAATACAAGTGGAAGGCGTCGTCCTCACGTCTCAGACCCAGAGGTTTCCGTCTGATCAGGAAGACCTTAACGCTGGCCTTCTAGCGTTTCATTTATTATATTTTCAATGTACGACTTTTTTGACATTTTGCACAAAAAAAGATGTTGTTTGAAAGTATATAGAAGTACATTTAATGTTATAACTGTTGTGTTTGTTTTATTTGTTAGATTTAAACATACAGCGGTGTGTTGTAATCCTATGCTGGATGCAAAAAAACATCTATATAGAATAATGCAACCTGTAATAAGCCAATATTAAAGAATATTAAAGAATATTAAAGTATATGGATTTTTTGTCAAACTTTTCAAATGCACTCAACAACGTAATCATAAATGACTTCTAAAACTAGACGTCCACCGGGTGATGAGTCCGAGGTCAGAGTGGTGGCAGAGGCAGGAACACGAGACCTCTAATGGAAGTGAGTTACCTGGGCTCAATGCTACACGCTGACGTCATCCCTGAATACAATGCATCTCTCAAGGCTGAATGCTAATAACGGGAACATGGACCAAACTATTATGATGATAATCAGAAAGACCAATATGTCGCCCCCGCCCCAAGAAATCCCAGCAAGCACAGGGGCGTATAAATAGGAGGCAGGTCCAGATACAGGTCCAGATCACCCATCACTGACCCCACGACATCAAGCAGAAGCTCCATCCCTCCGATCTCCAGTCAGAAACGTCTGCCATGGAACAGCTCCAGGTAAGATCCTGTCTTTATGAGGATGATGATGGCTGACAGGTGTTTTTGATAGCTACCACTGAGGCCACTCTTTTGAATAGACCAGTTATAGTTGTAAAGGATATGTTCACATTTGTTCTATTCTACCTTCATTAATACCGTCGCACCAATAGTTATGGCTGTGAGATGCCTTCCTAGTCCTTATCTGAGCAGCAACTTGCAGTTCCTTTAGGTTAGCTGAAGCTAGTGCAAGGTGTCAGCAGTCTGAGAGCAATCAAGTGGACATCATTTCAAAGTTACAGTCTTTCAATTAAAGATGGAATGTTATAGTAAACCTGTTGGATCGGAATGTGATTAGTGTTTGTACGTGTTGGAGAAAGACTGATTTCCTCTCTAATGTTTGATGTTATCATTGTTGTCCTAATGGACATGGCAGAGACAAACACATCTATGGGATGGGGGAAGGTTCAGGATAAGTGTGAGATGTCATGAGGGCTTCTGTTGATTGTGTGTTTTATGTATTTAAGAGGTAACTCTGAGTGATCGGGGAACAGTCTAGGATGTGCGATTTGTTAAGCATTACGTCGCATTTCTTCTTTGCAAAGAATAAATGTCCCGATTAATGATTTTACAACCAGTGTCGAGTATGATAGGACAACACGGTATTTTCAGCAGGCGGTCGCTCGACAAATTGTCATCAAAGTGGTTAGAATTCATCACAATGTCGGTACAGGCTATCATGGTAATCCATCCAGTTTGGACCCAAGTCACTACAGTTACTCCTGCACTGTCTGTAACGTAGAGTCCACGCTTTACATCCTGGTGATTCCCTGTGCAGCTGCTGAGAGTCTTCCTGCTGGGCCTGATGGTCCTCCACCTGTGCCGGGCCATGCCGCTGGGCGACCAGTGTGTGGACGAGTCCTTCTGCACGTACAGCCTGCAGGACTACCACAGCCAGCTGGTCAACCTGCCCAGCCGCATCAACGAGCGCAGCATTGCAACCTGGAGCTACGTGTGAGTACACGACATGTAACACTCGCTCCCAGGCCTGAAGCCAAGTCCACCCACTGAACCATGGGGACAAGTTAGATAGAGTAGGGCATATTGTTCTTATTCTTAATATTGTGAGCCTTTGCAAAGCCACAAGAAGATATATTTGCATAGATAGATAGATGGATAGATGGGGGAAATCTTTTCGCTACAGCAGCATTTATACATACTAGGCTGGACTAGGCTACATTGTACATATTTCCCCCCAAAAAGGGGCACATTTTAGATATTTTATTGGTTAATTTCTTCTATTCTATATTTGTGTTTCATGTTTAAGCACCAACACACCAAAGAAATACATTTGAAAAACTCAAAAGCAATGTCTCTCTATTGGGCGGCTGTAGCTCATGGTCGTCCTGAAACAACGAGGTCGCCGGTTCGACCCCCAGTCTCCCCATAGTTCGCATGTCGAAGTGTAATACGGGACTATTCCTATTCCAATGTCTCCCTGCTCTTCCTCTCTCTCCAGGGAGAACATCGACTTGAACCGGGTGCCTCAGGTCATCCATGAGGCCAGCTGCCACACCGGCCACTCCTGCAGGGGACTGGACACTACCTTTGGTCTGGAGACCATCCCCGTGTCCCTGAGGATGCCTGTGCTCAAGAAAAACCCCAGCTGCTTCCCCACATCCAGCTACTCCCTGGAGTTTGAGCTCATCACCATCGCGTGTATATGTGCCATCTCCAGGCACAGCTGAACAGGACTGACTGCTCTATGTAGAACCTTGGTGACCACCAAGAGTACGTGTTTGTTAAGATAGTGCATGACGTAAAGATGATGTTTCACTCATTACGGTTTTCCAGTAGACATCAACAAATGTCAGCATTCCAGTGTGTATCGCCTTCATCCTGCCCACAAATCCTAAAGAGTAACTCAACCCCACAGTTTTGGCTGAAGAGGCTCAAACACGCCCAGCTTGAAATGAAGCCGACAGAACGTTACAACATCTGGCGATAGCGATGTGCTTTCCTATGCTGTGGCAAGTGTGTGTGCATGAAGCATCAAGTTATTCTTGACTTCTTTAGGTGCTAGTTAGCTAGCTAGCTAGCTTCCTACTTCCTTGCTGATTTCGTGCAACAGGTACATTAAATAAAAATCACCACATGAAATGCTGTGCTTGGTCTACATTACTTTAACTTTAGCCAGACTGCCATCACCGTTTCAATTAGCTCACGCCAATAGCTAGCACACATGCTAATTGGTAGCATGCTGACTATTGTTATGATTATGGTTCTGTGCTGTAAGGGCCCATTATAGTGACAGAATACAGTATAAACTCTGAGAACCATTGGGGAATTTGTTGAGCTGTGAGGCTATATGTATGCTAACAACTGGTTGGTGAAGAAAGCTGGCTCCAGATCAGCTGATAGTCACACTCGATTTCAACCAGTAGCTATGCATGCTTTTAACACAATATGTATAATTCAAATACTTTGCAGTAATACGTCAACACTAGGACCTGAATCCATCAACAACACTCCTAAACACACATTGGTGTTCCAGCAGGGAAGTATTCTCCACTACAACACGCTACAGCGGTAAAGAGTAAGTTAAGGGTTGTACAAAGTTCTACAATATATTACTCAAGTAAAAGTAATGCTAATTAGAAGATCTCTAATCATTACAAGGAAAACTACTCGGTAAAAAATAAAGTGAAAAAGAATAGGTCAAATTGTAAACATGACTATTTTACATTCTTTAAAAAGGGAAAGGCTGGGGAAGGAAGGTAAAGAAACCACTGCAGATGATGATGATGATGATGATGATGTTATAAAATATAAAACCTATGAAAGTAAAGAACACATGTTATGCTATGTCTCGTGCATTACCATGTCAACAAATACACACCACACCACAGCCAGTGTCCATACATGTATTTGATTACAACTAACTGATTACTAAGTTGAGCCTCCTTTCTCAGTGTAGCCTGAGCAGAAAAGAGGATACAACTCTGACAAGACAACTAAACAAAAAGACGACAGACGGACAGATGACACAGCCGGTCACTTCTATGGAATGAAGAGCAGAATGAAACACCAAGGCAAACGACACTGATCCACAGCGGCTACAGCCACAAGCTCACATTATTCAGCCAAAGGAGAGCTGTACATATGCATGCATATATAACCAGTCCACTCAGCCTTTCTGTCCCATTATAACCAGTACACACCGCCTCGAACAGCACAGCAGCCTGAAGCCATTATGTTCCAAAAAGGTTATTTTAAATGAGGAGAGAAAGCAGGAAGCTGGTGAGGAGGGAGCAACGCGACGCTCACTCTGACTCACCACTGATGATGAAACAGTCTCATTGATTAATATCAATTCATAATAGTGGGAGAAGCACAAAGATCTTTTACTTCAGTAAAAATGTACTTATACTTCGATAAAAAAAACAAGTAATAGTCCTGCATTCACAAGTATTAAGGTACACAAGTCAGTGTTTCCCCTAGGTTTACAGCTTCAGGGGGGGGGGGGGGGGGGGGGGGGGGGGGGGGGGGGGTGTCGGCGACGACGACGACGTTGGGACATTGGGAGCGACGTTGGGAGCGTTTAAAAAACGCAGATATATCTGTTTTCTTTCCACGCGACATTATTGGACGCTCTCTGCCGGCTGATGGAAGTGTGCTCTCTGCCCACCTGTGCGCGCGCACGAGTCTGTGGGCATCGGGGCGGATCTCCGCGGTGCGCGTTACCGAGAGCAAAGTAGAGTTGTAAACGCGACCATGACAGAAATAGACAGAAATACGATCAATAAAATAAGAACATTGAGTTTGTTTAATAAAAGAACAAGGTGTAGACCTGTTTATAGGAAAGGGAACCTTAAATCACGTCTGTGATCTGGCGCGACGGAGAAAATTACAGGGGGGCGGAGGGTTTTTTTCAGGGGGGCGCCCCGCCCCCCTATTCTAACGGTAGGGGAAACCCTGCAAGTAGATATCAAAGAAAATGTAGGACTACATAAAGTATAAAAGTACTCACTAAGCAGGAAGATTATCTCTAATTGTTTTATTATATTAGATATATTTTTCCGTAGCCAATGTGTAGCATTACAATCAGAACACAGCAGCAGGCAGTTTGCCCCACGGGGAACTCGTGTCTCATCTGTGCACCGATACAGAGGAGTAGTAGAGCGGTACATTCATACCCCTTTATAAAGCGGTACATTCATACCCCTTTATAGAGCGGTACATTCATACCCCTTTATAGAGCGATACATTCATACAGCTTTATAGAGCGATACATTCATACAGCTTTACAGAGAGATACATTCATACAGCTTTATAGAGAGATACATTCATACCCCTTTACAGAGCGATACATTCATACCCCTTTACAGAGCGGTACATTTATACCCCTTTACAGAGCGGTACATTTATACCCCTTTATAGAGCGATACATTTATACCCCTTTATAGAGCGATACATTCATACAGCTTTATAGAGCGATACATTCATACAGCTTTACAGAGCGATACATTCATACAGCTTTATAGAGAGATACATTCATACCCCTTTATAGAGCGATACATTCATACCCCTTTATAGAGCGATACATTCATACAGCTTTATAGAGCGATACATTCATACCCCTTTACAGAGCGATACATTCATACAGCTTTACAGAGCGATACATTCATACAGCTTTATAGAGAGATACATTCATACCCCTTTATAGAGCGATACATTCATACCCCTTTATAGAGCGATACATTCATACCCCTTTATAGAGCGATACATTCATACCCCTTTACAGAGCGGTACATTTATACCCCTTTATAGAGCGATACATTCATACCCCTTTATAGAGCGATACATTCATACCCCTTTACAGAGCGGTACATTTATACCCCTTTATAGAGCGATACATTCATACAGCTTTATAGAGCGATACATTCATACAGCTTTACAGAGCGATACATTCATACAGCTTTACAGAGCGATACATTCATACAGCTTTATAGAGTGATACATTCATACAGCTTTATAGAGCGATACATTCATACAGCTTTATAGAGTGATACATTCATACAGCTTTATAGAGCAATACATTCATACAGCTTTATAGAGCAATACATTCATACAGCTTTATAGAGCAATACATTCATACAGCTTTATAGAGTGATACATTCATACAGCTTTATAGAGTGATACATTCATACAGCTTTATAGAGTGATACATTCATACAGCTTTATAGAGCGATACATTCATACAGCTTTATAAAGCGATACATTCATACAGCTTTATAGAGCAATACATTCATACAGCTTTATAGAGTGATACATTCATACAGCTTTATAGAGTGATACATTCATACAGCTTTATAGAGCAATACATTCATACAGCTTTATAGAGCAATACATTCATACAGCTTTATAGAGTGATACATTCATACAGCTTTATAGAGTGATACATTCATACAGCTTTATAGAGCGATACATTCATACAGCTTTATAGAGCGATACATTCATACAGCTTTATAAAGCGATACATTCATACAGCTTTATAAAGCGATACATTCATACAGCTTTATAGAGCAATACATTCATACAGCTTTATAGAGTGATACATTCATACAGCTTTATAGAGCGATACATTCATACAGCTTTATAAAGCGATACATTCATACAGCTTTATAGAGCGATACATTCATACAGCTTTATAGAGTGATACATTCATACAGCTTTATAGAGCAATACATTCATACAGCTTTATAGAGCAATACATTCATACAGCTTTATAGAGCAATACATTCATACAGCTTTATAGAGTGATACATTCATACAGCTTTATAGAGTGATACATTCATACAGCTTTATAGAGTGATACATTCATACAGCTTTATAGAGCGATACATTCATACAGCTTTATAAAGCGATACATTCATACAGCTTTATAGAGCAATACATTCATACAGCTTTATAGAGTGATACATTCATACAGCTTTATAGAGTGATACATTCATACAGCTTTATAGAGCAATACATTCATACAGCTTTATAGAGCAATACATTCATACAGCTTTATAGAGTGATACATTCATACAGCTTTATAGAGTGATACATTCATACAGCTTTATAGAGTGATACATTCATACAGCTTTATAGAGCAATACATTCATACAGCTTTATAGAGTGATACATTCATACAGCTTTATAGAGTGATACATTCATACAGCTTTATAGAGCAATACATTCATACAGCTTTATAGAGCAATACATTCATACAGCTTTATAGAGTGATACATTCATACAGCTTTATAGAGTGATACATTCATACAGCTTTATAGAGTGATACATTCATACAGCTTTATAGAGCGATACATTCATACAGCTTTATAGAGTGATACATTCATACAGCTTTATAGAGTGATACATTCATACAGCTTTATAGAGCGATACATTCATACAGCTTTATAGAGCGATACATTCATACAGCTTTATAAAGCGATACATTCATACAGCTTTATAGAGCAATACATTCATACAGCTTTATAGAGTGATACATTCATACAGCTTTATAGAGTGATACATTCATACAGCTTTATAGAGCGATACATTCATACAGCTTTATAGAGTGATACATTCATACAGCTTTATAGAGTGATACATTCATACAGCTTTATAGAGCGATACATTCATACAGCTTTATAGAGCGATACATTCATACAGCTTTATAAAGCGATACATTCATACAGCTTTATAGAGCAATACATTCATACAGCTTTATAGAGTGATACATTCATACAGCTTTATAGAGCGATACATTCATACAGCTTTATAAAGCGATACATTCATACAGCTTTATAGAGCGATACATTCATACAGCTTTATAGAGTATTACATTCATACAGCTTTATAGAGTATTACATTCATACAGATATAAAGAGAGATACATTCATACAGATATACAGAGCGTACCCACCTTTGGAGAGGATCTTGGCAATGGACTGAGCTAAGGATGGCTTCTCTGCAACCATCAGAACCGTCCTCATCGTGGAAGAAGAGCGAGCACGAGCACGAGCACGAGCCTTAACCGTCCTGAGCGCGTTCCCTTCACTGCCTCCAGCGGACCGAACCACTCCACCGCAAAGAAACTAAGGACAGTTTCGCATTACATTGCCTGCTAACAGAACCGGTTATGAACCACGAGAGCGGCCATGACAGTTTACACAGACACACGCACGCGCGCGCGCGATTCTTCTTCTTCTTCTTCTGTTGCTTCAGCGGTTGACTCACAGCAGCAGGGGCCGTTAGCCCCGCCCACTGGACCGAGCGCTCCTCTTCTTCTTCTTGAGGTTTAACGGCGGTTGGCATCCATCTAGTTGGTGCATTACCGCCACCTCCTGCTCCGGATAGTAGGCTTCCTCTTTACCCCAGAAACTACACACCAAAAATAATAAATAATAATAATAAATAAAGAACTGAGAGCTCCTCCCTCTATCCGACAATTTAGCTTCAATTTAGCTTTTCACTTTTAGATCTTATACAGGTTGAAGAGAGCAGGTCCATGCTGAGCCAATGCAACATCCTTTTGAGGATCCCTCTCTCTTGTAGTTTGACAAACAATTTACATGTGACAGGAAGTAGGTGCATGAGAAAAGCATGGTTCATTTCATTTACTCATTCATTAATCCGTTCGCCTGTCCATAAATGTGTACATAGAATACATGTATGATGATAAAATGATCTATGTGCACAGACTGAACAGTGAATAGTTGGATGTTCAGTCTGGCATCACTACGGGGTGAAGACTGTTCTAGTTTCTGCCACTAGATGGCAGTACAGGACATGGAATAATAGAGCCAGTGATGCCTTTACAGTCAGAGGTCAGCTGTGGAGCATCATCTCCTCCATCGGCCCTCTGGAGGCTGAGAGCTGTGTGTCTGCATCAGTCACATCTGTCTCACTAATAATAAATGCACACAGAAGGACTCATTAATGTGTTTTGTGATATATGTATGAAAGATTCTACGCAAAAAAAAAAGTTTTATTGCAAACAAAGGTTGTAAGTATTGTAAAATAAAACCACGTATACAAAAATGTATAATGTTTCCTCGAAAACATTTGGATAAACCTGCACTCACTAAGTGATGTGTGTGAACTTCACTACATGTTGTGTGGGATGGAGAGTGGTAACATGAAGTTATTGAATTGACTTTGGGTATTATATAAACGTGTACAGAATGAACACGACCCCACAGGGACATCTTCTTGTAAATGAGCTGGTTGTGGATTCTGTGACCTGCTGTGACCCTTTAATACTGGAGGTGTTTCGTACTAGTGTTGTACTTTTTTATTCAGCTATCACACACAATACAATACATATAGCCTGAATTCAATCTAGAACAAAAATGACTTGTCATACCCATCCTACATTCAATTTGTAGTTACCTTAAGATAAGAAAATATTAAAGAAGAAAATAAAAAAATAAAAAATTCATACCCTCAAAAATAGCTTTATCAACAATCCTTTTGAAAACCCCAAACTTGTTATACGTTATTATATTTATGTTAGTGTTGTCCCATAATTCAACCCCAACAATAAAAGTAAAAAAAAAAAACTTTTAAAACGTTATCATCACAAACCAATAACCAATCTAAAGACTAAGTAAACAACTACAAATAATTAAACTAAAAAATATCAATAAGAAAAACAACTAGCAAACAACTAGAATCAACTAATATTACAGTGAATAGTCTAGGGGCCAGTACAACACTGACCTTTTTGTCTCCAGGGGCCCGACCTGATCTAAGGCTTCTTATGGCGTCGTGGACCTCCCTCAGTGAAATCTCTATTTCCAGTCGGTCCATACTGCATCTCTAGACACCGGACCCTCCTGCTCAGTACGGCTGGGTTTGTTTTCATACAAGAACCCCTACATCTCTACATCTGCTGTTATCGACACTCGACCAATCCATCCTTTCTTCATTTGTTTTCTTACCCAAGTGAGTCTCCTGTACATGGCAATATCAGATGTATTTTGCTTCAGATAGCTGAGAATGTCTTACGTTTTATAGGATGCATATCATGTCTAAGTCAGCATCGAATCATGGATGTTTTGAATACATGTAACCTGAAGCTCAAGCTGGATACTTCAAACAAAACTGCATACTTTTCATGTTGAGGGAAAGCAGCCTGTCTTCGGACAAGAGAGGCTCACTGTTCGTGTCTCGGTACTTCATCTGGTGTTGTCTGGTCCATCTCCCTGTCACAGAATTGGTGAAAGCACGAGACAAACGACCTTACAGGTCCGATAGTTTGGAGCGCTCTAAGGGCAGTGAAGTGAAGACGTCCAGACCCATAATGTCTCTCAGTGGACATAAAGGTGGTGGCAGCCTTCCTCTATATTTAGTTCATTCTCTGGGTCCTCCAGTTGCTCCAGCAGGGAAGCCTTTTGGTTTTGCAGGGTTATCATTGTGGTACCGGCACGCTGTTCAAAGTTCTCTCCAGCTAGCACTACTGTGGATGTTAAGCGGCCCAGTTTCATTTCACCTAGGACTGAAGGGGTTAATAGAGGTTAGCCTGATGTTTGGCTAGTTCTGACATGGGGGATCTTTCAGGAACGGTGACATCAGAAGCCTTGTTTTCTTCATCATGTTTAGCCGCTGCAGCTGTACTTGCTAGCCATGCTAGCCCTGGTAATGTCGCTTCAAGCTCTTCTGCTTGTAGTGGCACATATTGTCGTCAATGAAGTTTAGGAAGAGTTCTGTCTAAATTAAAGAGGTTTGGAAGTAGCACACAGACCAGGGGTCGCTGTGACTGAATATTCAGGCTAGAGAGGCGGCCATGACATCGGACTAGCAGGCGGAGCAGAGGGAGCTGTGATGCCTTCTTTGTCGTCTTGGTCCCAGCATTCCACGCATGTCTAGACACACAAAGTCAGTGTGAGCATGAAGTCAAGTCAGGATTAGTAGCTATAGTGTGGAGCTGAGATATCAGTCATCTGGTGGTATGACTCAGATCAATAACTACAACCTGTTTACATAACCACTAGAGCACAACGTGAAACGGCATAATTCAAATAGTATTTTCCTGTATTGTAAAAAAAAAACTAATGAAGGTGAACATTGACCATGCAGGGAGCGATGCATTGCCCAAGATGCATTGCTTCGATTTGATGCTTTGCTGCGATGGGAGCGAGACCAGGGGATGTTGTAATGTTTCACACAGATCTCTCCACTCTACCAGACACCTGGCTGTGTAGAAGCATCCTGGCTGTGTAGAAGCATCCTGGCAGCGGCCACTGAAGACGAGAGCCCCGCAGTTCTGTTGGATTTTCTCAGGTTGCGGGGTCACGTGGAGATACTTGCTTCCACGGTCAGAGAGCTTCTACTACCGCTACGGCGTGACAGGGAGAATATTTTGCCAACCATATTTGAAGTAGCTGCAGCTGCAAAGAACTTGCTGGCAGATTCCCCCCTGAAGCCTTCCCCGCTGTCTCAGACGGACACTCTGGGCCGTAGCTGCGACCAAATGAATAATCTCATTCAGAGAGTTGCAACAGTTCCTGGCCGTGTGTTCACATGTCTGTTCCTCCTTCGTCCACGCTATTCATTCTGGTCACATGACATCTATTGCTTCTGTCCATCCGGGGAGAGGGATCCTCCTCTGTTGCTCTCCCTCAGGTTTCTTCCCCTTTTTTCCCTGTGAAAGGGTTTTTACTATCTTTTTAGGGGAGTTTTTCCTGATCCGATGTGAGGTCCCGGGACAGGATGTTATGTGTACAGATTGTAAAGCCCTCCGAGGCAAACTTGTATTTGTGATGTTGGGCTATATAAAATAAACTGAATTGAATTGAATTGAAGTCCATCTCCACGTGTACGGCCTGGGAAACACAGTTTCAGCTTTTACAGGCAAACCAGCGATGTATTCACGGACCTCTTCTCTGGCTCGTCCATGTTCTCCCTCAATGATCTCACAAGAGGGATGGGATGAGGTGCCGTGTTTCCACGTGACTTCCCAGCAGCCCACTGCTCCCAGATGGCTACGGATGTTTTCTTTAGAGCCAGCGGCCGGCTGACTGTTTCAACAACTGTTGCAGCCATGGATGCCATCTTTCATCTTTTAGCATTTATCCATCTTTAGCATTATATTTCTACTGCAAAATGGCATCGTAAGGTGTTTGCCCTCTTCATCAGGACAGATGTGTCTTCTCATTTCTCATGCAGAGTTTTTCTTCAATCTCTTAATCTACTGCAGATTGTTCTACATTCAAGTGTAATTGTTTAGGGATGCAAATATCCAAATCTTCTAGATTCAGTCTTGTCTTCACCTTCATGAAACAGGCCTATGTAGAGGAGAGAGGTGGAATCCCTTGGAGTCTAAACACTGGAGTAATTCCAGCACATGTTGAATCCTCCAGATCCTTAGAGCAGTGGTTCTCAACCCTTTTCAGTGATGTACCCCTGTGAAATATTTAAATATATATTTAAAAAGAAATCTCACATACCCCCATTTGAGAACCACTGCCTTAGAGGTACAAGGCGGTGGATGTTGCACAATAGGATGCAATGATATTTAAAGAACATCATCCGAGGAATAAATTGGCAGAAGGATCATTTGATAGGCGGTGAGACGTGTGGGAAAGAGGAAGTGCAGATTTGAGTGAGAACATGTAAAAGTGAAAGAGAAAAGATTCAGTACCTACATGTCTACTTAGAGCAATGAATCCGTCAATAGACTCAACATGTCACAGCTTCATCACCATGTCATCATTTAGATATTCTGCATCCATTTCGTCCAAAGTTATCATGCTAGATTATATTGAAGCATGCAAGAAAATAGATATGTTCCCTACAATTATGTTGACAGAGTTAGATATGCATTGTTATGTTTTATCAATGCTGCTCTTCCACTCTCACCAGATTCCTAAATTGTACCGCTCTGCCAGTATTCTGTAACTGTGAGTGCACTTTTTGTAATTGTTGTACATTAATAGTTCATTGTTAGGAAAGAGTTCAACACGTGTGAGCAGTTATTCATGTTCACTTGTGGCATGAAGACGACCCTTTGTTTAAGGTGTAGTGGGGCATATTTATGTTCTTTTTTTACCAAGAAATCATCATCAAACATCAACACAGTGCATTCTCTATCTTTAACAGTCATCTGCTTACATTTGATATTTGACTATAGTCTGGCCCTCTATTGGAATATTTGTATTCCTATTTTACTACTTTACTCACATCTGTATAATGCAGTTATCAGGTTACAATGCTGTGGTTTACGTGTTAATGTGCCAATATTAATAATAATAACAATAATAATAACAGTTAACTTTTGATACTGACTGTGAATTAAATATAAAATGTATATATATATATATATAAAAATTGTGATTAATTCAATTCAGTTTATTTTATATAGCCCAACATTACAAAGACAAGTTTGCCTCGGAGGGCTTTACAATCAATTTACACAACTGCAAACAAGACTAAATTAGCTATGACAAACTTTTTATTGTATCTCATCCTGTTTATGTCTTTTTAATGTCATATATATATATATATATATATATATATATATATATATATATATATATATATATATATATATATATACATATATACATATATATATATACATATATATATACACAAAGGTATACATGTAAAATAAAGGATTCTGCAGGACATTCCCATGGTGGTGAAATCACAGCACATCTTCATGTATAAATTGAACCACAGCCATTTATGGCATGGTTAGTTTAATTTAATTCATTTGTTTGATACAGACTGCATTGATAATGATGATCTTATTATAATTGTTTTCATGAATTTACTCATTTAGTTTGTATAAGTATAAATATAGCATTTTCTACATAATTTGAATGCCATTTGCTCCTGGTAGGCCTTTAATAAAAAATGTATTAGGCCTGAAGAAATAAAAGATTATTTCCATAAAACAATTATTCTTTCACTTTGACTGAGAAAACAAATAAATAAATAACAGAAATATCTTTATTACACAATTAACCGTTTGGAATAAATGAGATTATGTCATAACAATAGCTGCTATGACATAATCTAAAAAGACATGTGATTGTTTCCCCCACAGAGGTTAACACATAGAAAGCGTTTGAACCAGGCACTTGGCCTTTTGGAATTCGTTAATAATAATTAAAAGAGACATATTGACAGTGAACCCCCCGCTGTGTGAGCTGTATAGGAATTATTGTGTGACCTTTTATTGTTTTATGCCGGGTGATCCCGCCGGGCCATCAGCTCGGCCCGGCGCGGCTCAGTGGAGCGGCGCTGATCCAAACCGGGTCAGTCTGTCGGCGCGCTCCCGCCACACGCCCGGCTCCCGTTAACCCCCTCACTGCGCGGCCCCGCGGCTCCGGCCGGACGGTCACTCACTCACGGACACGCGCACACACACGCGCACCAAACGCGCACTTGAGATGCGAGATTAAAAGGACCAATGTTGTTTGTGCGAGTTACAACACACAATGACGCAAAGAGCTATCCGATCCGAATCACTCCGCTGAGAAATATAGTCCCTCGGCGGAGCATGAGATAGGCCATTTTGGCATGTTGCTATGGTTACGAGTTCTTATATACCTAAAATTGAGCAAACATGCAGACAATAATAATAACGTCTTCACAGGTTGCATTCACCTAACATTGGATTCATCTGGATCATTTGAAATTAACATCTATAATCAATAAGAATATTAATGTATTGGGACTTTAGAAAGCTGATTATCTTGTTTACATATTTATGGATATCTCACAGTGATATATATATATATATATATATATATATATATATATATATATATATATATATATATATATATATAGAAGTTGGATATTCTCTCTAAATGTATGTATGGATTTCCTACTTATCCGACAACATGTGAATGCAGCACGGGACTCCAACATTGGGCCCCGCCCTCTGGAATTCCAGAAGGCCTAACCCCGCCCCTCTGCAGGAATACCATTCATAACACACAGGGGAGAGAGAGAGGGGGAGGAGGGCAGATGACAGTCTCCAGTAGTTGATGCATTTCATGCAGCGTATTTCTCTTCGATAGTCACAGAATGCATGATCTTAAATGAGGCGTAAAATAAAAAGACTAATTATAATCTGCTTGATGAAATGGGGATCAATAACCCACTAAATAAATAAATGAATGGACGGTTAAAGAATCCCTGAAGTTGCATAACTCCACTAGAGGATCCAGACCTAAAATAAAGAACACCAATGTGATCGTATTTTCATAATAAATGAACTGCATCAGGATCTGCAGACAATAAGTGAGACACGTCAAGATCAAACAACCTTCATCATTTGTTCATCTATTGTGAATATTGGGTTTGTTAAAACGATTTCATGGAGACAAAAATGTGCAATAAGAAATTAATCACAGCTCAACGATATCTGAACAAATCCTTTTGATTTAGTTCATTTATTGTGAATTAAGTTCAAGAGTTACAGTAAAATCTCTGTAGTGTAGTTTCCCCTTGCGGTGTTTTTAAATAGTCTTCTCCTAAATAAACGTCTGCATGATGTCATAACTGTCAAGTCATCGCAGGATTCAACTTTTCTCCACTTTTTAATTATTCAGTCCTGGTTCATTTTAAGGTCTCAAAAACAAAAAGTCTGTGAACCACATGTGGTAAAAATGATATTAAAATCAGTCAAGATAAAACGTCATTGCAATTATAATGGTAAGGAAAATAATTAACATTTATTTGAAGTCTAAATTACGAATGAATAGATGACTAAAATACAAATAATAGGAGTCACAGGCGAGTTAATCAAGACCAGATGAGGGTTTTGATTAACAGTCCAAGAAATCCCATCAATGCAACGCCTACAAACTAACAGGTACTCTGTACTTAAATACTTCATGTAGTTACCTTTACATTGTTGTATTGGTACTTTTGAAAACGTAAAAAATATCTAAATATTTCTTTTGGTGGTCTGAGTGACAAAGACAGGGTTCAGACACATCCTGACCAGTGGGTTTCAAGACTTTCAACCAAATGTCCATGAGCAAACATTTAGTGAAATCTGGGTGTAAACAGTAAAAAGTGAGTAAATGTAGTATTTATACATTTATATTATGTGGCTTTATGTAGTAACATTTATATAGATGCCTGTATGTATGCCTGCTTATATTTTGAGTCTTTCTTTTAAAAGCATATTCATTATTTCAAACTCAGCGTAAATGAACGACATGAACACATGAATATAACACATTTACATGACTTTTACTAAACTTTTGGGACTTTTCCAGGCCTGGAAATAACCATTTTAACCCCCTCTGGACCAGGGTACAGGGTCTAGATGTTGGTCCCCCCTCTCTTGGGTCCTGGACCAGGGTACAGGGTCTAGAGCAGTGGTT